>ML778323.1:636023-705226 GCA_009831015.1 Picea engelmannii | reverse complement strand
TACAGGTAGATCTAAGACTCCAAGAAAATATTTGAGGAAATGTTGGAAGTGTGGTAAAACAGGGCATTATAAGAAAGATTGCAAGTCTAAGTAGGTTGAAAAACCAAAGGGATCTGATAGTACCTCTTCCACAGAGACGAAAACCTCCATTGAAGAAGGAGGTGATGTTTACCTAGAATCTACAAGTACACATGCAAACCATGATGTATGGTTGATCGAATTAGGTGCGTCATACCACATGAATCCTCACAGGGAGTGGTTCTCTCAATATGAAAACTATGATGGTGGTGATGTATTCCTAGGAGATGACTCGACAGAAAAAAATCATGGGACCTGGAAGGGTTAATTTGATGCTAAAATATGGAAGGATTAGAACACTCCCTGGGGTTCTTCACATTCCAAAACTAGCCAAGAGCCTAATATTTGTAAGCAAGTTGGATGATGCAGGAGTGAATACTATATTTGGAAAGAACACTTGCAAGATGGTACGAGGAGAAATGGTGTTGATGAGGGGAGTTCAGTGTGTAGCTCTATACAAGTTGTTGGGAAGCACTTATACTAATGGGTGCAATAGTTTTTTTGTCCCTGAGAAGAGAAATGAAGGAGACAAGATCAATATTGTCCCAGAAAAGAAGACCATGTTTTGGCATCAAAGACTAGGGCATATTGGAGAAAAGGGTCTTCGAACACTACACGATAAAGGTATGGTTGAAGGTATGGCTAATTACACTCTAGATTTTGATTTATGTGAACATTTCATATATGGTAAACATAATCGAGTAAGATTCCCATCTGGTGCTACAAGAGCAAAGGGGATCTTAGAGTTGATACACAATGATGTGTTTGGACCTATGCCTATTCCATCACTAGGTAAGTCTATGTACTATGTTTCATTCATAGATGATTTCTCAAGGAACACATGGATTTATTTTCTTAGAAAGAAATATGAGGTATTTGATAAATTTAAAGAGTTGAAGGCTCTGGTAGAAAATCAGAAAGAGAAGAAAATAAAGGTATTGAGAACAGATAATGGTGGAGAATTCTGAGGAACTGAATTCGAAGAATTCTGTAAGAAGTGTGGTATAGCAAGGCAAGAGACTACTCCATACACTGCTCAATAGAATGGAGTTGCATAAAGGATGAATGGGACACTGATGGAAAAATCAAGGAGCATGCTCAGTGGTGCCGAGTTAGGACATGAATTCTAGGAAGAGGCAGTGGGTACAAAATGTTACCTGGTCAATCGATCACCCTCATCAGTGTTGGATGATAAAACTCCACATGAGGTATGGACTAGAAATAAACCCTCTCTTAAACATCTTAGAGTGTTTGGTTGTGATTCTTATGTACATGTTCCAAAGGAAAATAGGAGTAAGATAGATAAAAAGGTTGAAAAGTGTATCTTTATTGGTTATAAATATGGTGTGAAAGGTTATAAGCTTTGGAACCCAGAAACCAAGAAGACTGTTTACAATCGAGATGTTGTTTTCAGAGAGGTAAAAGATGTTTCCAAACAATAATTCCTACCAAGGCCAGAAGAACCTGAGAAAATAGAGCTAGAGTTGGATGATGCAAAATTTGAATCATCTGAAGAAGATGAAGCAACATTAGAAGAAGAAGAACCTCATACCCCAGTATTGAGGAGATCAATTAGAGAAATAAGGCAACCAGAATGGTATAGTCCACATGATTTTCGTTCCAATTTTGCTTTATCTATTACTGATGATGATCCCGTAACTGTCAGGGAAGAAGTGAATTCATAGGATAGTAAACTATGGAAGAAGGCCATGGTTGAAGAAATGGATGCCTTGGATAAGAATGAGGCATGGGATATAGTTGAGATGCCAGCTGGAAGAAAATGAGTTGGTAGCAAATGGTTGTTTAAAAAGATGTTTAATGCAGAAGGAAAAGTGGAGAAATACAAAGCTCGTCTAGTAGTAAAAGGTTATTCCCATGTAGAGGGAATTGACTTTGGTGAGATTTTTTCTCTTGTTGCTAAGTTAACTTGTATTAGATTTATTTTATCTATTGTTGTTGCTTTTGATCTTGAAGTGGAACAGATGGATGTGAAGACAACATTCCTACATGGGGATCTGAAAGAAGAAATCTGCATGAAGTAGCCAGAAGGATTTGTAGTGAAGGGAAAGAAAGAGCTGGTCTGTAAGCTAAAGAAGTCACTATATGGTTTGAAGCAGTCACCTAGGATGTGGTACCGAAAGTTTGATACATACATCCTTGAATTGGGATTTGTGAGAAGTAGGGCTGATCACTGTGTATATTCCAAGAAGGTTAGTAATCACTTCATTTATGTAGTGTTGTATGTTGATGACATGTTGTTGGTAGAAAATAACATGGATGTTATCAAGGAGGTGAAATCCCAGCTATCCTCCAAATTTGACATGAAGGATCTTGGTGGTGCTAACTTCATTCTGGGAATGGAGATTAAAAGAGATCGTGCAAACAAGAAACTCTGGTTGAATTAGAGAAAATATGTTGAGATGATATTGCAGAGGTTTAATATGCATGGAAGTAAACCGGTCAAGGTTCCTATTCCTATAGGTGTAAATTTAACTGTAGATCAGTGTCCCAAGACACAGGAAGAAGAAGAGGACATGTCCCATGTTTCATATGCCAGTGCAGTTGGCAGTTTGATGTATGCAATGTTCTGTACTAGAAAGGACATTGCACATGCAGTGGGAGTTTTGAGTAGGTATATGTCAAAACCAGGGAAGGAGCATTGGACAACAGTAAAGAGGGTTTCCAGGTATCTTCGTGGCACTACCAGTTATGGATTGTGCTACCAAGGAAGACCAGGATTGGACAGAGTGGTGGACATACATGGCTTTGTTGATGCAAACTAGGTTGGAGATATGGATCACAGAATATCTACAAGTGGGTATGTGTTTAACCTATTTGGAGGAGCAATCAGCTGGATGAGAAAAAGACAGGCTGTAGTGGCACTCTCAATTACAGAAGATGAATACATGGCATCCACTCCTGCAAGCAAGGAAGAAGTATGGTTACAAAGATTGTGTTCAAGTATTAGGTTGGTACAACAAGCAGTGAGATTAGATTGTGACAGTCAGAGTGCAATCTTCTTGGCAAAGAACCTAGCTTATCATTTGAAAACAAAGCATATTGATGTTCAATATCACTTTGTGAGAGACATGGTTGAGGAAAATAAGGTGTTGCAGGAAAACGTTGACACTTTGAAGAATGTTGCAGATTCATTGACAAAGTCTATGAGCACAAAAAAGTTCTCTCGGTGTAGAGTAACAATGGGCATTATTGCCCTAGATTGTTGACTATATAATCCCCTAGACCCCTGGATGCAAATAAAAAAACAAGTGGGAGAATGTTGGGCATGTGTTATATTCTTTGCATGTGTGTGTGTGTGTGGGTGCGTCAGATTCTCCAACCACGTCTGACGATCCCTCTAGTAGCACTCTTGGTGTCATGTGCGTTGGATTCTTTCCTAGGGGGGTCCTAGGGGGGGCAAGTATGTCCCCCCCAGTTACGCACAATGTTCGGGGCAGTGCCTCGAAATTTGTTTTTGGGTGGTTTTTGCTAAAAATAGCGGTTTTTGCTATTTTTAGCGGTTTTCTAAATTAATCCCCGATTAAGGGATTAGGGTTTTGGTATCTACAGAATACCTAAAAACATTTCATATATTTTATGGTGAATGGTGAAATTCAATATAATGAATATAAGAAAGGTTTTCCTGGTTGAGGGTTTCCAGTATAAAATATCTATGTACTTTGTGTATGAGCCATTGATTAAATATTGTTTTGCTTAAGAATCTATATGCATTGCTTTACTTCACTGGTTTAAAAATTACATGTGGTATCAGAGCTCGTTTTTGGCTTTAGAGGGACACCTTTGTTGTTGAGGGTTTGGCTCAGTTTTGATAGATCAAGTTTATCTTGGGTCTGTGATAAAACGGGTTTTAGTGGGAGCTTTTGCAGTGGTGATTTGAGTGTAGAAAGAGGAGTGGAAAGATCTTCTAGAATCAAGATAGAGAAGTTCAACGGTAAAAAATTTGAGCTATGGAAGCTGAAGATGGAGGACCTTCTTGTAGACAAAGAACAATGGATCACTGTGGATCCTGGTACACAGCCTATTGGTACACCATCTACAAGCACACAGGCTACTGGTACACAACCTACTATTACACAAACTACCAGTACACCGCCTATTGGTATGTTGAAGAAAGATTTGGAGAAGTTGGACAGAAGAGAAAGGAGTACTATTCGACTCTGCCTGACAGATTCTGTGTTGTTGAATGTCTAAGGAGAATCTACAACCAAGGAGCTATGGGATAAGTTGGGGAATTTGTATCAATCAAAGTCCCTGGTAAACAAGTTGTTTCTTCGAAAGAAGTTGTATCATCTTAGGATGGAAGATGGAGATTCTATGACAGAACATGTAAATGCCTTTAATACTCTGGTAAGTCAACTTGTCTCTATTAATATTACGATTGCAGAAGAAGATAAGTGTATTACTTTGTTATGTTCTTTTCCAGACTCTTGGGATAATCTGGTTGTAGCAATAGGTAGTACCACTCAATCTACATTGAAGTATGAGGATGTAGTTGCATCCTTGTTATCTGAAGAAATGAGGTGGAAAAGAATGGATGGTCATAGCACAGATGATTTATTTGTAAGAGGGCATACCCAAGACAAGAATCCCAGTAAGTCTTCCGGGGGGGGGGATCTAAATCTACAGGTAGATCTAAGACTCCAGGAAAATCTTTGAGGAAATGTTGGAAGTGTGGTAAAACAGGGCATTATAAGAAAGATTGCAAGTCTAAGAAGGTTGAAAAACTAAATGTATCTGATAGTACCTCTTCCACAGAGACAAAAACCTCCACTGAAGAAGGAGGTGATGTTTACCTAGAATCTACAGATACACATGCATACCATGATGTATGGTTGATCAACTGAGGTGCATCATACCACATGACTCCTCACAGGGAGTGGTTCTCTGAATATGAAAACTATGATGGTGGTGATGTATTCCTAGGAGATGACTCGACAACAAAAATCATGTTACGTGGAAGGGTTAATTTGCTGCTAAAAGATGGAAGGATTAGAACACTCCCTAGGGTTCTTCACATTCCAAAACTAGCCAGGAGCCTAATTTTTGTAAGCAAGTTGGATGATGCAAAAGTGAATATTGTATTTGGAAACAATACTTGCAAGATGGTACGAGGAACAATGGTGTTGATGAAGGGAGTTCAGTGTGGAACTCTATACAAGTTGTTGGGAAGCACTTATACTAATGGGTGCAACAGTTATGTTGTCCCCGAGAAGAGAAATGAAGGATACAAGATCAATGATGTCCCAGAAAAGAAGACCATGTTGTGGCATCAAAGACTAGGGCATATTGGAGAAAAGGGCCTTTGAACACTACACAGTAAAGGTATGGTTGAAGGTATGGCTAATTGCACTCTGGATTTTGATTTTTGTTAACATTTCATATATGGTAAACATAATCGAGTAAGATTCCCATTTGGTGCTACAAGAGCAAAGGGGATCTTAGAGTTGATACACAATGATGTGTTTGGACCTGTGCCTGTTCCATCACTAGGTAAGTCTGTGTACTATGTTTCATTCATAGATGATTTCTCAAGGAACAGATGGATTTATTTTCTTAGAAATAAATCTGAGGTATTTGATAAATTTAAAGAGTTTAAGGCTCTAGTAGAAAATCAGATAGAGAAGAAAATAAAGGTATTGAGAACAGATAATGGTGGAGAATTCTGAGGAAATGAATTCGAAGAATTCTGTAAGAAGTGTGATATATCAAGGCAGGAGACTACTCCATACACTCCTCAACAGAATGGAGTTGCAGAAAGGATGAACAGGACACTGATGGAAAAATCAAGGAGCATGCTCAGTGGTGCCGAGTTAGGACAGGAATTCTGGGAAGAGGAAGTGGGTACAACATGTTAGCTGGTCAATCGATCACCCTCATCAACGTTGGATGATAAAACTCCACATGAGGTATGGACTAGAAATAAACCCTCTCTTAAACATCTTAGAGTGTTTGGTTGTGATGCTTATGTACATGTTCCAAAGGAAAATAGGAGTAAGCTGGATAAAAAGGCTGAAAAGTGTATCTTTATTGGCTATAAATATGGTGTGAAAGGTTATAAGCTTTGGAACCCATAAACCAAGAAGACTTTTTACAGTCGAGATGTTGCTTTCGGAGAGGTAAAAGATGTTTCCAAACAAGAATTCCTACCAAGGTCAGAAGAACCGGAGAAAATAGAGCTAAAGTTGGATGATGCAAAATCTGAATCATCTGAAGAAGATGAAGCAGCAACAGAAGAAGAAGAAACTCATACCCGAGTATTGAGGAGATCAATGAGAGAAAGAAGGCAACCATAATGGTATAGTCCACCTAATTTTCATTCCAATTTTTCTTTATCTATTACTGATGATGATCCCAGAACTATGAGGAAGGAAGTGAATTCAGAGGATAGTAAACTATGGAAGAAGGCCATGGTTGAAGAAATGAATGCCTTGGATAAGAATGAGGCATGGGATATAGTTGAGTTTCCATCTAGAAGAAAATCTGTTGGTAGCAAATGGTTGTTTAAAAACAAGTTTAATGCAGAGGGAAAATTGAAGAAATACAAATCTCGGCTAGTAGCAAAAGGTTATTCCCAGGTAGAGGGAATTGACTTTGGTGAGATTTTTTCTCCTGTTGCCAAGTTAACTTCTATTAGATTTCTTTTATCTATTGTTGTTGCTTTTGATATTGAAGTGGAACAGATGGATGTGAAGACAAAATTCCTACATGGGGATCTGAAAGAAGAAATCTACATGAAACAACCATAAGGCTTTGTAGTGAAGGGAAAGAAAGAGTTGGTTTGTAAGCTAAAGAATTCACTATATGGTCTGAAGAAATCACCTAGGATGTGGTACCAAAAGTTTGATACATACATCCTTGAATTGGGATTTGTGAGAAGCGGGGCTGATCACTGTGTATATTCCAAGAAGGTTGGTAATCACTTCTTTTATGTAGTGTTGTATGTTGATGAAACGTTGTTGGTAGGAAACAACATGGATGTTATCAAGGAGGTGAAATTGGAGCTATCCTCCAAATTTGACATGAAGGATCTCGGTGGTGCTAACATCATTCATGGAATGGAGATTAAAAGAGATCGTGCAAATAGGAAACTCTGATTGAATCAGAGAAAATATGTTGAGACGATATTGCAGAGGTTTAATATGCATGGAAGTAAACCGATCAAGGTTCCTATTCCTATAGGTGTAAATTTATCTGCAGATCAATGTCCCAAGACACAAGAAGAAGAAGAGGACATGTCCCATGTTTTGTATGCCAGTGCAGTTGGAAGTTTGATGTATGCAATGGTTTGTACTAGATAGGACATTGCACATGCAGTAGAAGTTTTGAGCAGGTATATGTCAAAACCAGGGAAGGAGCATTGGACAACAATAAAGAGGGTCTTTAGGTATCTTCATGGCACTACTAGTTATGGATTGTTCTACCAAGGAAGACCAGGATTGGACAAAGTGGTGGACATACATGGCTTTGTTGATGCAGACTGGGATGGAGATCTGGATCGCAGAATATCTACAAGTGGGCATGTGTTTAACCTATTTGGATTAGCAATCAATTGGATGAGAAAAAGATAGGTTGTAGTGGCACTCTCAACTACATAAGCTGAATACATGGTAGCCACTCATGCAAGCAAGGAAGAAGTATGGTTACAAAGATTGTGTTTAGGTATTGGGTTGGTACAACAAGCAGTGAGATTATATTGTGACAGTCATAGTGAAATCTTCCTGGCAAAGAACCCAACTTATCATTCGAAAACAAAGCATATTGATGTTCAGTATCACTTTGTGAGAGACATGGTTGAGGAAAAGAAGGTGTTGCTGGAAAAGGTTGACACTTTGAAGAATGTTGCAGATTCATTGACAAAGTCTGTGAACACAGAAAAGTTCTTCTGGTGTAGAGTAACAATGGGCATTATTTCCATGGATTGTTGACTATATAATCCCCTGGACCCCTGGATGCAAAGAAAACAACAAGTGGGAGAATGTTGGGTATGTGTTATATTCTTTGCATGTGTGTGTCATGATAGTGCTCTTGGTATTGTGTGCATTGGGTGCTTTCCTAGGGGGTTTCCCGGGAGGGGGCAGGTATGCCCCCCCCTAGTTACGCGTAGTGTTCGAGGCAATGCTCGGAAATTTTGTTTTGGGTGGTTTTTGCTAAAAATAGTGGATTTTGCTATTTTTAGTGGTTTTCTAAATTAGTCCCGGATTAAGGGATTATGGTTTTGGTATCTACAAAATACCTAAAAACATTGTATATATTGTACGGTGAATGGTGAAATTTAATATAATGAATATAAGAAAGGTTTTCCCGATTGAGGGTTTCTGGTATAAAATCTATGTGTACTTTGTGTATGAGCCATTGATTAAATTCTGTTTTGCTTAAGAATCTATATGCATTTCTTTACTTCACAGGTTTAAAACTTACATAGATCCTATGCCAAGAATAGAAGCAACTATGAAGGATATTCAAACAACAGTTATATGAGTAAGTCACATGAAGCACAAAACATAAATCACAACAATTTTGGTTCACTAAGTAGTGAAATACAGTTCTACAAGTGAAAACAATTTGGACACATGGACAAATATTGTAGTCTGATTGTTCCTCCAAGGGAACTAAATAAGAATATCAACAGTCACAAACAAGAACCAAAAAGGATATGGAGAAGGTAGCAAGATCAATTCAATATTGAATAATGCTCGCTTGCTTTACAAGCTCAACACAAGAAAAGTGGGTGGTATGTTGACAATGGTTTTTTGAAGCATACGATAGGTGACAAGAATAGGTTTCTGGCACTGAAGAAGGAACAAGATGGATTAGTTTATTTTTGAAATGACAACTCAACCATAATTATAGGAAGAGGCACAATCAAGCTTGGAAGCAAATATGCCATGGTAGAAAATGTTCTACTGGTTGAAGATATGAAGCACAATCTTCTAAGTGTAGGTCAAATGTGTGATCAAGGACACAAACTTTTGTTTGACTTAGAAAAATGTGAGATAAGGAAAGATGGATCAATAAAGTTGGTGGCTACAACTAGAAGAACTACAAACAACATATATGTACTGAATGAAATTGGAAAGGAAAGATGTTGCTTAGGAAAGGAAAATGAAAGTTGGCTTTGGCACAGAAGAATGGGTCATATGAAATTTGATAACCTTGTCAAAATCAACAGAAAGGAAGCAGTGAAAGAAATTCCCGAGATCTCGAAGCCAACAAATACTCTATGTGAGCATTGTCTACAAGGAAAACAAACGAGGACCAAATACAAATCAAAAGAGTACTCCATGAAAAAAAAATTGGATATTGTACACACTAAACTATGTGGACATAAAAGAAGGAAGGGATTAAATGGTGAACATTACTTTATGCTATTGGTTGATGACTACAGAAGAATTACCACAATTGTTTTTCACATGAAGAAGTCAGAGGCGTTTTAACACTTCAATATATACAAAGAGATGGTTGAAACTGAGATGGACTTGAAAATCAAGTGATTAAGATAAGACAATGGAGGAGAGTGTAAATCAAAGGAATTCGTAGATTTATGTGGTGAACATGGAATAAAGAGACAGTTCTCGGCAGCCAGGACACCTCAACAAAATGGAATTTTCAAAAGGAAAAACATAACAGTATAGGAAATTGCCAGAACTTTGTTGAACGATTCCATGTTGAGTGACATCTTTTGGGCACAAGCAATACATACAACAATTCACATCCTGAACAGAATAATGCTTAGAACTAAAAGTGATAAGACTCCCTGCGAGTTATGGAAAGGAAGACCGACAAATGTGAAGCATTTCAGAGTATTTGGAAGCAAATGTTATATCAAAAGAGAAGATGTCAGGCTTGGAAAATTTGACTCCCGAGTTGATAAGGGAATACTAGTTGGGTATTCAAGCAAAAGAAAAGTATATAAATGCTTCAGTCCAAGACTTAATAGAATCATGGAAAGCATCAATGTAACGATTGATGAGATAGATGTATGAAAGGGAAAAGAAGGAAGCAAATATTCAAAAGAGCAGGATGACATGGAAGATATAAAATAAGAAGAAGTAGAAGAAGAAGAGAAACTAGATGCAGAACAAGAGGAAGATGAGAAACAAATACATCCTAAGAAACCTAGCCAATGAGTACATAAAAATCATCCACCAGAACATATTATAGGGAATAAAGATGCAAGAGTTGAAACCCTAAGAAGAACAAGAACATGATTGGTACAAAATGGGTTTTCTAAAACAAAATGAATGAGGATGGACATGTAACTAGAAACAAAGTAAATTTAGTATGCAAAGGATACACTCATATTGAAGGTATATATTTTGAAGAGACCTTTTCTCCATTTTGTAGGATGGAAGCAATCCGATTGATCTTAGCCTATGCATATTCCAAAATAATCAAGGTGTATCATATGGATGTTAATTCAACCTTCCTTAATGGATAATTAGAAGAATAAGTCTACATCGAACAACCAGAATAATTTCTATTGTCAGAAAGGGAAGATTATGTTTGCAGGCTGAAGAAAGTGTTGTATGGAATCAAGCAAGCCCCCATACCATGGTATTCAATATTGAACATGTATCTACAAAAACAAGGATTCAGGAAGGGTAATGCAAACATCAATCTCTACATAAAAGTGTATCGAGACAATATATTGATAATTGAAGTTTATGTAGATGACATCATCTTCAGAAGTGATGATGATAGGATGAGTCATAATTTTTCCAGAGATATGCAGAACGAGTTTGAAATGTATTTTCTTGGTGAATTGAATTTCTTTTTGGGATTACAAATATGTCAGCGTGATAAAGATATTTTCATCTCTCAGACCAAGTATATCAGAGAAATGCTAAAGAAACTTGAAATGGAAGATTGAAAACCCGTGAGTACTCCTATGCACACCAGTTGTAAGTTAAGACAGGATGATGATTCTAAAGATGCAGATCAAAGAATTTATAGATTGATGATTGACATCTTACTCTATGTGAAAACATCAAGACAAAATGTGATGCAAGGAGTTGGACAGGTTGTGAGATTTCAAGCAACACCAAAAGAAGCAAATGTTATGGAAGTAAAGAGAATATTCAAATATCTCAAAGCAACTGAAGATTTTGGACTATGGTATCCAAAATGGAAAGCACTATCTTTGGTCACCTACACACATGCAGATTGGGCAGGTAGCATTGATGATATAAGAAGTACAAGTGGAGCAACTTTATACTTAGTTGAGTGTTTGGTATCATGGCTAAGCAAGAAACAATCATCGATATATTTTTCCATAGTAGAAGAAAAAAATATTGCAACGACAACATGTTGCACTAAATTTCTCTGGATGAAGTAGATCTTGTAGGATATATGGGTGGAACATGACGAGCCTATTCCAATACTTTTTGATAACACCAATGCTATCAATATCTCTAAGAATCCAGTAATTCATTCCAAGATGAAGCACATTCTGATCAAGTTTCACTTTCTACGGGAACAAGTTATAGAGAAGAACATCAAGATAGAGTACATTAGGACAAAATACCAGATTGCAGATATCTTCACCAAACCTCTTACGAGGGATATATTTGAGTATCTTCGAAAGAAACTTGGAATAGTTTCTACCCCATAGTGATTCACATGGTATCATGCACAGTACGAAAGGGGGATAGAAGCAGAATACATGAAGAATACAAGTAAATAATATTTTGAATGTTTTTCATATAAATTCAATATTTACACGAGGAAGAACCATGAAGAGAAAGAAGAGGCTTGTAGACAGGGGGAGCATACCAAGGATAAATACCCTTTTCCATTGATGTCAAAGGGGGAGAGAAATAATAGATGCATGGAAATCAAGAGAAAGAAAATATGCATGCAGATAGGGGGAGCAATGGTCATAGGGGGAGAAATGATCATAGGGGGACCATGAGCAGGAGCATGAGTGTTGCTATGCCATCAATGTTTTCATCAATTCCAAAGGGGGAGATTGTTGAAATATTGGTTATCAACCCTTGAAGAAGTCTGTAAAATGTCATTAAGGATGGTGTAAATGCAAGTAACTCACTCATGTATGGATATTCCTTGTCATGCAATTTTCGGTGATAGGTAGTACGCCACATAGTTCCTCACAATTGAGGACTTGTGGCCTTGTGAAGTTAGAAGCCCAGAAGAATGGTTAAGAATCCCCTAGTTGGTTACAAGTCTTTAATGAAAAGGTAAAGTGGTTGTAACAAGAAAGTTAAGAAGCCCCTAATATTAAGGAAAGAGGTTACCAAGACAAAGTATAAATACACCTCAAGGAGTCATTCACAAGGACATTCACTCACTTATTCTATTGAATATCTTCTAGTGAACTAATGATTTATTTGGTAAGTTAGTGACAATGAAATCTGAGGTAGCGACAAGTGAATACTGCGAGAGTTTTGGGGTTGCAATGAAGAGGGAAAATATATGAGGAAACCCTAGTTTAGTTGACCCCCACGGGTCAAACTACTAGTGTCCTGTGAGGCATCCTCATGGGTTTTATAGTGCCTAGGACAAGACATATTTGGGGGAAATGCTTATACCAGGTCCCTAAATTTAGAGGAAAGATTTCAGGTCAACACTATTGTGTATCAGGTTAGCTACAGAGGTATAGGTATGCTTATGTGCTTTTTTGTAGATGTATGGTGGCATATGCATGAGGCACATTCTTTGGTTCTTTGACGCACTTCATTGATGATATGGCACATATCTATACTATGGTATATGGTACATGTTATATACATGGTTGATTCTCTAGTACATGATACATGATTTGATACATGATTAGATACTCATTATTGATGTTATGGTATATACCTTTGGCATATCTTATGGTACATGATTGATGCATGTTATACTACATATGTTGGTACATAGTTGATGGATGATATGGTACATGTTTTGGTATAGCTCATGTTGATGATAAATTAAAGGTTGATGACACAATGACAATGACAGATTGGATACAATGATAGGTTGATGCCACAGGTTACATGTTGGTGTGACAGTGGAAGTGACAGTGACAATGGTAGTGACAGTGAGAGTGACAGTGAAAATGGCAGTGGCAGTGATTGTGGTAGTGACAGTTTTGTCTACACTTATAATTCAGGGTGGCAGGATAGGGAAAAGAAAGGGGGTTGTAGCCTCCTTCTGGTTGGAGCTAGAGAACACAGGGATTTGGATTTTCCTTCAGATTGGAGCCTGATAATCACAGGGTTATAGCCTCTTTCTGGCGAGAGCCAGAGAATTCAGGGAGTTGTAGCTTCCTTCATGTTGGAGCTTGTAAATAGGGGGTCATAGACTCCTTCTAGTTGTATCTGAAAATTGGGAAGTTGGTGTTTCCAATGAATGTATTCTTTTGATATATAAGAAAATCATTTTGTTTTGTCTCCCATTTGGTTTTCCACGTAAATTTTGGTGTGCTGTGTTTATGTGGATGTTTATTATGCTATGTTGATTTATACTGCTCATGATATATTGATAATATACTGATGATGATGTTAATTATTACATATTGTGGTTAAAAGTAATAATAAAGTTCTCATATTGATTCATCCTCCCTCTCAATATTCCAACATTATATAGTCTCTATAATTATTTTACAACTCCTAGAACTTGGTTGAATTAGTTGGATTTGAATGGAATGGTCTTGACACATAATTGTAGCTAAAATGTACACATAACTAAACGAGCTCTAACATTGTTTAACATGTTTTGAATGGTCTAATTGGGAACATATATTGTGAAAAATCATTGGTTTAAATTGGCATTTCATTTGTTGATATATGGATAGATGATGCATGGATACAATTTGAATATCTTGCAAATGAACCATTTGAGATCTCTAGCTTTGTTCACTCCACATTTACTATTGGTAATAACTTGTGAGTTTTCCTTTCCTAACAATGACATAATTTAGAGAATTGGCAAGATATATTGTAATTACATCATTTCTATCATATATTTGACATGTGATATTGATCACCGCATACACAACAACAATCTCTATTCTCATACCTAGAATATACAATAAAATTCATTGTTGACATTTATTACGAAAAATATGCTTTGAAATGTTGTGGAAAGAATGTTGTCTCTTACGTTTCTCTTAAGTATTTTTTGGCTCATAATCCTCAGAATATGAATATACACTTCCTTGGTCAAAGGTACACTTCAAAGATTAGTATGGGATGACATATTTTGGTTGGTTGCAAATAATCTAAACACACAAATGCACTATTATTGGCAATACCTTCAAACACTTAAATAATACATGTTTATCTTGGTAAAACTCTATATGACCTCTTATGGCTTATTGTAATTGAATGTACATTTCATTGATATGATATCATGGTCATCTTTCATGGTATAATATGTTTTTTTGTCCCAAAACTACATGCATAAAAACAACAAGTATGATAACTTCATGACTTGGACTTGCATCTATCAAACACATCTTTTCTTGTTGTCCTAAATCATATTGTAATTATTGGCATTTGGTCTTCGAATTGTATCATGATGGTGAAAAATGGGTTCTCTACCTATGATGATATGATGAATGAGTGATGAAATATTTTGGTTACATCCCATTATGTAATTGGATGCATATTTAACACCCCCATCATATGTAAATGGGCCAAAATACCCAAACACAAATTTCCATGTTCAAAGTTCCCATCAATCGAGGGGAGCTATAACTTATTCCTACCTAATGTGGGGAATAATTTCAACCAGAATGAGGATGAATTTTTCCATTGCAAGTGTGGATATGTCATGTGCCTATTTAAAATATTTACAGATGGATGAGATGATCCATGGTTATATAATTCACAAAGAATCTGAATCTTTTTTTTATGTGGCTATTGGTATCATAGATATGTATGCTAAATGTTGGAGTGTGAATATTGTATGATGAGTGTTTGACATAATTGCCAAAAAAATGTGGTTTCATGGATTGAATGGGCATGCCACCAAAATCATATTTACAAGTTGAAAATGTCTCACACCTGAAATTAGATTCCACATACAATATGTAAGTGCTATGAAAACTGGTTTTGGTAAGTAAATGATACTAGTAGTGTATATAGTACTTCCCAACTCACTAGTTGTGTACAATTCCTATTGACCTTCACCATGCATGACCTTCAATGTGTTTGAAGTATTTATTGGGACAATACATATTGCTCGAACATATTTGTAACTAACATAGCAACAAAGCCACTGATATTTTCCTAGCATGCCCATAGAGTTTTTAAAAGTATAACTTTGAATCACAGACTTTGTTTTCCCATAATAGTACTTTTCCCTTTTATTCCACATAAAATGCATTGAACAAATTGGTTGAAGTTTAGCCTTTAGGTATAGGAAGGTGTCATAGTTCATGATTGTAATTTATATTTCTCAATATAAACTTCTTCTACTAGTGAAAACAATCTACCAATACAAAAATGAATGCATAATTACATAATTTCATTGATATTAAGGTCTTCTAGCCTAATAATAGTCAATATTTTGTGCCAAGTCACTAGTCCACTCCATTTGGCAGGATCCATTTCTATATTTCCATTTGATATCAATTTTCAAACACACGAATAATGATAATTGTTATACAAATGAAGATGGCATCTACAAAATATCTTATAAAAAAGATGAGGGGCCTATTCTTCAATGAATTATTTATATTCTTTCATATGCTCCTAATGCAATTAGGTAGTTACAATTTTTATAACCACTTAGATATTATTTGAGAAGAAATGAGCCATGAAACCAATGATATAAGAAATATGCAATCATATATACACTTATTATGATTGAGAAAAAATCATTTATTAAGGCATTGCAATCAACAATTCATCTATTTGATGCATTTTACTAGATTTGAACCATGGAAGTGGATGTCCATGTCTGGAATTCAAACGTGATTTTCTTTTAGAGGGATTGAAAAGGAAACCTAGACATGAGAACTAATTACAAGGGCATTGTTAATACAGTTGGAATTATGTTTTCCTGAATTGTCTGTGGACAATGAGATATAGAGGATATGGGCCCTTAATGTTTTCTTTGTTCTAATAAGTTTTTTGTGTTTATCTCATTATAAAATCAGATACATATTCCTAAATTTTCAGATCAAATTCACAAAACCTTTTATATAGGTGTTCATATTGGAAATAGAATTCCTATGTACTCAATTTAAACTTTTGGATTAGAATGAAGATTGCAAAATTGGATTTCAAGTCTTCTACAAGTAGAAGATAAAGATAAAGAATCTTATAATATGTATATGGCATAATGAAAGGATTCATTTGAATATGCCATAATTAATCTAGATTGTTGGTTGTGGACCATGATTATCTTCCTAATTCATAGGTCTTGTTTCAGTCGTGGTTGGATCCCATTTCTTGACAGGGGGGAGACGACCCCCCCCCTACATATGTTGCTGAGGGACGAAAATATTTTGGATTCCCCCCCCCGCCCTTGGTAGGGGTTTGGGGGAAGCACCCCTAAAGATATTTTTTGGGAAACTTTCCTTGTAAAATATTATAATTTCATAGTCAATTTGAACCATTCATCATTAGGTTGCAGATATGACGGTAGAAGTTATGTTAGGTTTTCTTTACCTAGAAGGAAACCCTATTTTATGTATGAGATAATTGTATTGAGGCTATTCCATGTGTGAGTGAATATTGTATTTTGAGATAGGATCCATCGAGAAAAGAAGAGGAAGTTACAGAGGGTATGATGTAGGTTGTATCCCTTTGTTTGTTGGATAATAATAAAAGAAGGACTAGAAATTTCTCTAATGGACGTAGCCCATATTGGGTAAACCATGTATATATGTGTCTCTATTGTATCACGTATCTTATGTATTTTATTTCCACATCTATTTTATTTTATTTCTCTACAATCCTCTTTTTCTAACAATTGGTATTAGAGAGAAAGATAACTCACAGGAAAAACGGTCCTTGGTTCAAGTGGGAGCAATGGTAGAATATGGAAATTTCAGGGTCGAGAAATTTAATGGAAAAAACTACTAGTTATGGAAGATGAAAATGGAATACTATCTATATCGGAAGGATATTTTCCTACCGTTGGGTAGAAAAGAAAAGCAGTCGATGATTTTGAAGGATGAAGAATGGGAGGTTCTTGACATAAAGGCACTAGGAATGATATGACTGTGTCTGGAAGCGTTGGTGGCCTTCAACATTTCAAAAGAAAATAAAACATAGGATCTAATGAAGGCATTGGATAAACTATATGAAAAAACATTGACCTCCAACAAGGTATTTCTAATAAGTGATTATTTAATATGAATATGTCAAAAGATGGGTCTATTTTCGATCATTTAAATGAATTTAATATTGTTACTAATAAACTAAGTTCTGTAGGAGTGAAGATTTATGATGAGGTTAGGGACATTACAATCTTGTGCTCATTTCCAGAAAGATGGAATGACTTGGTCATGGCTGTAAGTAACTCTATCTCCAGTTAAAACACTTTGAAATTTGATGATGTTGTTGGTGTTATCCTAAGAGAGGAAATGCGATGGAAACGTACATGTGAGACATGAGGTACTATGTTGATTGTGGAGAAATAGATAAGACAAAGGGAAAGAGGAAAAATCCCAGAGATCCATGGGAAGTCTAGGAAGGAAAGATCCAAATCCATACTAGCAAAGTGTAATGTCCCCTTCCAATTGATCATGACGAAGGATGACTTAGTATCCTATAGGACTCCTGTAGGCTATAGAAAATAGGGAAAAGGGAGTCACAAAGGATTATTTGGTGTCACTAGGTAAAAAGGATAACAAATCCTAAAGTGACATTAAATAAAAACATATAATTTTGTTTAAATGAAAATTGGAGGGAAAAATAAAGTGAGGGTTCAATTTGGTCAAAAAGGGGAAAGAACTAGAAGGCCTAAAGGAAGGATAAATAAAGGGGTAGCCCTTCACTTTGGTATTATTATTTGATCTCTTGTTGATGTTCTCTTTGAGAAAAAAACATTGTTAGGATTTGTCAAAACCCTTCCATTCAAGTTTAGTTTCGGTGTTGCAATATCCACCCTAGATAGACAAGTAGGAGGATCTATCCAGGATCTTCACTTGAGTCCATTGTGGTGTTTGGCTTAATCTTGGAGGGAGTTTTGGAGGTATTTCGACTTGTGTAGGGGATTTCTAGAGTTTTATTGAGGAAGTTGATCACATATTTTGCAGGTTCCAGGAGGTTTATGAGGAAACCGTGATCGAGGTCACCCCTGTGTGTTGAGCACATAGTACACTTCTTCCTCTGATCCAAAATGGATCCAGGACAACAAAAATTTCAAAGTTCTCATATTCAGACGAAACCAGTGCCATTGCGTAGGTTTCATTGTGTTTATTCTGACCGTATTTATTTTTCCAAAAATGGACACCGTATGCAAAAGTTATCATGTTCTGAACTTTTTCCCAAAAAGGCAAAACGTCAAAGGTCAAAGTCAACTGGTCAAAGGTCATATAATTGACGTGGAAGATGACCTTAGCAGTACATCATGATGATATCAACATGAAATCATAATTATTTCAGTAGGGTGACGTGGAAGTACGGATGATGATGTGGCATTGTACGAAAGATGACGTGGAAGTATGGATGATGACGTGGCATTATACAAAAGTTGACGTGGCATTGTACGAATGATGACGTGGAACTGTACGAATGATGACGTGGATATATACAGATGATGATGTGGCACTGTACGGATAATGATGTGGCATATTCTGGAAGGTCGAATAGGTTTGGTGATTCCACCAAATCTGGAGGGAATCCTCCAAATCTGGCGAAATATCGCTAAGTTTGGCTAACTGTCACTAAGTTTGGCTAACTATCGCTAAATTTGGTAGAGTTTCACTTATTTAGACGAGCATGGAAATCGAGAAAAAGAGTTTTTTTGGCACACAGTTTGAGACTGTATATACCATATGGATCTGACAGGGTGCAACATTGGGATTTGTGTTGAGGGGAGGTCTCAAGGGCATGTTCAGAAGTAGCTCGACTTTATACTCAAACGTTGCAAAATTTCAAGAGGAATCCTAATATGGATTCTATTTTTTCATCAGAGTAGTCGAACAAAAAAGTGCCTCCATAGCCCATGATGTCGAGCTAAGCATAGCCGAGTTCAAACTCAAAAGTCTCAGAATTCATGTCCAAGCCAATGGTGATGTTTGTTTCTGTCCAGAAGTTGCAGATCTGAAAGGTGGTTTCAGGAGATGTTATGTAAGACTTTCTTTTGTATTCTTAAAGCATTGAAGATTAATAAGAAGCCTCTCCCACTGAGACAAAGGCCCAGAAATGTAGGCAAAATTGTGTCGAACTTCATTATCAATTTTGGTGTTATGGTTTGTTGTTTTTACTTCTTATATGGATGCACCATTCTTTCATTAATATTCTTATCTTTCTTATTAAATCCTAAATTGTAAAATAATTCATGCATAAAATTAACCATAGTCTTTAAAATATCAATTATGGATCAAGTGGTATCAGAGCAGGTTGATAGTTGGTTGTTTGAGTTTGCATGATTACCATGGAAAAGCTAAGTGGTGGTGAAGGAGAGCTTGTAGAAAGATATCTAGAGATTGGATCAAGAAAGAGGACATCTCAAAGTGAGAAGATGGCATCGAAAGAAGGTATTTCTCAAAATGAAAGAGAGTTTCAAAGAACTTTATTTGCCATGTCAGAGATGGTAAAAGTGTTGTATGATGATTACTTGGAACGAAAGAGATCGGTTCAAGGGGAATCTTCAAAGCAAGCCAAAAGTGAAGAAGGAGAGGACCCTCCTGAAACTCCTCCTTCACCTCCTTCATCTCCATCAGCTTCTTCTTCTTCAAGTACAACTTCGAATACTACTTCTCCAAGAAAACATTCTCATAAACATAAGGCCAATATGCCATTACTTAAACTTGATGTAAAAACAAAATTTCCTATGTATGATGGTGAAGTTAATTATGAGAAACTTGATAATTGGGTTAGAATGATGGAGGTATATTTTAATGTGCATCAAATCAAATATGAGGCAACCAAAATCATATTGGCATCGCTTTGTCTTGAAGGCACAACTCTCATCTGGTGGCAAAGTAAAATGAAACATGGAACTCAACAAGTTGGTAATATTTTTCCATCATGGCATGCTTTTATTTCCACACTTAGAAAATAGTTCTATCCATTGGGATATAAGGAAAAGGATTTAATTGAATGACAAAGTCTTAAGTTAAGAAAATGACAGTCAGTGCAAGAATATACAGATGAATTTTGTAAGATGGCTTTGATGTTAGATGTTCCATTGACTACACAAGAAACTCTTATGAATTATATAGGAGGTTTGCCTAATTATATTCGTAATACTGTATTTATGTTTGGACCTACTGACATTGATGAGGTTTATGTTCAAGCAATGTTTATTGAAGCAGGTAAAATTGGAGTTAGTGTATCAGGGGAATCATCTTCAAAGAAAGATGGAAAAGGAAAAGGGAATGGGAAGAAAGCAAATCCAACAACAATAAAGGAAGAGAATTTCTCTTACAAGAATTGCAAGAAAGAGGGGAATGATGATTAGAATTGTTGGCAATTTCACCAAGAGAAGAGACCAAAGTGGTTCAAAGAGAGGAAAGGGAGGAAAAAATTTGCAACATCAACACTACCAACAGACTTGGGATCAGATTTAGGTGATGAGTTTAAGATTGCAACAGTTGGTTTGACAGGTAAAACTGGTGATGGTTTTGATTCAAGAAGTAAATTGTTTCATATAAGGGTCATAATGAAACATACTAAGATCGACACATTAATAGATAGTGGATCTCAATATAACTTAATTTCAGAAGAAGTGGTTAAGAAATTGAGATTAAACACTAAGATGCATCACAAACCCTATTCACTAAATTGGATATAACTTAATTTCAGAAGAAGTGGTTAAGAAATTGAGATTAAACACTAAGATGCATCACAAACCCTATTCACTAAATTGGATAATAAAATATCACAAATTGCCCATAACAAAGAAATGTATCATAAAGTTTGCAATTACATCTAAGTATGTGGATGAAGTAACATGTGATGTGGTGCCTCTAGAAACATGTGGAATGGTATTAGGAAGCCCTTATTTATATGATCGCAAAGAAAACTTCTACATGGAACAAAATCAATATCACTTAACTAAAGAAGGGAATGAATATGTTGTACATGCTCATCACATAAAAGCAAATCAATCTCTTCTAACAATGGAACAACTAAAGAAGGCGGCTTATGCAATAAATACACCTATAGTTGTGCCAATTAAATCAGATGATATTAAGCATGAACATGAGATGGTTGTAGAATGGAATTTCAATTATACTTCAATGGAAGTTCAATTATATTCAAGTTGAGGGAAGGTCCTGAGGGCTTGTTCAGAAGTAGGTCGAATTTATACTCAAAAGTTGTAGAATTTCGAGAGGATTTTGAATATGGATTATGTTTTTGCATCAGAGTATCCAAATAGAAAAGTGCCTCCAGAGCCCATGATTTCGAGCCAAGCATAGCCGAGTTCATACTCAAAAGTAATAGAATTACCCGTTCCAACCAATGGTGATGTTTGTTTATGTCCAGAAGTTGCAGATCCAAAAGGTGGTTTCATGAGTTGTTATGCAAGACTTTCTTTTGTATTATTTAAGAATTGAAGATTAATAAGAAGCCTCTCCCACTGATACAAAGGCTCGGAGACGTAGGAAACTTGTGATGAACTCCATTATTAATATTGGTGTTATGGTTTGTTGTTTTTACTTCTTATATGGCTACAACATTCTTTCATTAAGATTCTTCTCTTTCTTATTAAATCCTAAATTGTAAAATAATTCATGCATAAACTTATCCATAGTATTTAAAAGATCAATTATAGATCATCCTCAATCACACCATTGAGGAATGTGGTTTTCACATCCATCTGATGTAATATCCAACTCATAATTGAAGAAAGATAAATAATAGTCTTAATGAAAGTGTACCTAGCGACTAGAGAAAAAGTCTCCTCATAGTCCACTCCCTCTTTTTGAGAGAATCCTCTCACCAAAAACCTTGCTTTCTACTTCTCGATGATGCCATTTGTTGCATGATTGATATTATAGATCAACTTGAAAGTCACCACTGAATTCCCTTCTGGTATCATAAATATATCTCACACATCATTCTTCATGATGGAATAATACTCTTCCATCATGGAATCCTTCCAAACCTGTTGGCATGTTGCCTCCTCATAACTGGAAGGTTCATAATCAATGATGTGACTCATCAATTCCATATAACTCGAGAACCTATAAGGTCATTTTCTCTCCCTGAAATTACCATTGGGATATACATGCCCCTATGCAACATGCAAAGTTTCACAAAGCCATGTTGGCCTCTTCTTGGTCATGGAAACATCTATAGGTAGGTTCACTGGATTTGCTAGCTCTATTGACTCCTCCTAATAGAATGAAGGTTGAACAACTTGGTTAGAGGGATCTATATCCTTATCCTTCAGAGCCTCCTACTCCTCACTATCAATATCCATATGAGACTCTCTATAACTTATGAAGATTACCTATTCATCAAAAATAACATCTTGACTA
This sequence comes from Picea engelmannii, assembly GCA_009831015.1. Classification (NCBI taxonomy): domain Eukaryota; kingdom Viridiplantae; phylum Streptophyta; class Pinopsida; order Pinales; family Pinaceae; genus Picea; species Picea engelmannii. The sequence continues at coordinate 682,512 of ML778323.1, read as the reverse complement.
ACCTCAATCTGTTGTTGTCCTGGAATGTAGATTTTGTATACCTTCGAAGTATCGCGGTATCCCACAAAAGTAACCTTCTTTCCATAAGGTTATAAATTCGTCATTTTCTCCTTGGGAAAAAATACCTCATACGTTTGTCATACCTCGACAATGTAAAAATCTCTGGCTCGATGAAGACTCTATATCATCAACCTACTAAACGTTTGAAGCCATCTCTTATGTACAAAATCACCTAAGCTGCACCCATCGTAACTCACCATGACAAGTCACTGGAAGTCCATTCACAAGGTTGGAAATATTCCACACAACATACTGTTGTGATATGGTCTCTCCACTAATCCACCAGAACTCCCATCTTGCCACACCACCGAGTTGCAATAGTCCACAACTCCTTGTTTGGATGGTATGCTCCATGTCTCAAACCAAAGACCATCTAACATGTTTCCACTTGCAAATTTCATTGTATCTCCCTCTTAGATCTAACTCAACTCCCTTAGAGTTGTCACCTATGACCTTTCCAAAATAAGAACAAGAATAATAACAACACTCCAGTGTTTTACTAAACAATATATCTCAAGATGATCCCCTTATCTTCATATCCCAAGCTCTGATACCATGTTGAATTTTCAATTTTCAGATCTGATAATTATTTCCATACAATTTCAAACAGAATTTTATGCCATTGTTATCATAGAATAATTACACACTGAAAATGTCAACCAAAATAAATTTGTAGTGGAAACAACAAAATCACATAAAGATAGCCATGCATAGTAGACACAAGATTTTATCCTGGGAAACCCAACCTTGGGAGAAAACCCAACAACTTTTCTTAAGAATAATTCCAACCAATAAGTACATCACCATCACTATGAAGAAAACCATCACATAAATATTTTTTCCCTTGTATGAGGAAGAACCCTCAAAGATAACGCACCCCAAAAGATCTCCAAGAATATAGTGCACCTCAAAATTTGCACAATTGGCAACTGGCAACTAGTAAGTGCAACTACAACTGAGACTTGTGCACTTAATGAGAAGATCTTGTGTGATGTGTCAAAATGAAATGATCCAGACTTTATTTATACAGTTTGAGTCAACTTTAATTTATACTTGTGGGGACAACATGTACTTTTGTCTTCAATATATTCTTTAATGCTTTCTAGGGTTTCTTCAATGGTTTGTCTTGTGTTATTGGCATTTATTTTTCACTAGAAAAGTTGTTCATGAGCCTTGTTCATGTATCATCTCCTCACATGCACGTCTAATTAATATAGGGCTCTAATGTTGAGTAGATTCACTGAGAAGCCCCTCATCACAAGAGGTATTTTGAGCCTACATATTCATCATTAGAGTAGACTTATAAACAAGTCAAACATGCCCTATAAAAAATAGATCACAACATCCTAGAGCTGGAAATGTGAGAGCATCTCGAGTCTTTTTCACTCCTTATCAAATCAACATGACTAATAGGAGAAAGATTGCCCCTGGTCCAATCACCACTAGCCAAACCATCATGGCCCCGTGAGTGAATGGATCATTCTCCCTTGGTCAAATCAACATGACCAATCTAGGATAATGTCTGCCCGATGTTGCTAACTTGAGAAACATCAACATTGTTGATGGTCATAGAGTGTACAGGTGGAATTCGATAGAATGAAGAACATGATGAGCACCTGCCCAATATTAACAGTCCTAGATTTCACTCAGCCTTTTGTCTTGGAGTGTGATGCATTTGATGAGGGGATAGGAGTAGTGTTGATGAAGAACTGACACCCAATAGATTTTGAGAGAAGAAATCTAAGAGATCCAGAGAATCTCTATCTGATCTATGATAAGGATATGTTGGCCATCATGCATGCACTAGCCAAGTTCAGAAAATACCTAGTTGGAGGATGTTTTGTGGCTAGGATTGACCACAATAGCTTGAGATATTTCTTGGAGCAACAAGACCTAAATTAAAGGAAACATAAATGGGTGAGTAAGGTGCAGGCATATGATTTTGACATTAAGTATGTAAAAGGAAAGAAGAACATAGTTTCCAATGCCCTATTCAGGAGACCTACAACTTTCTCCATGATACAGATGCCAGTGAACTGGAAGTCCATTCTCTTGGTGGAATACTCCAAGAACACATTTTCCTATGAGATGATGGAGGGTATTGTTCATGAATATAGGTACAAAGTAGTGGATGACATCATCTACTACAAATATATGATCTATCTTGTTCCTGAGTCCACACTCAAGGATAATATTCTGAGGGAAGTACATGACGCACCACTAGCAGGCCACCTAGGGTATCTGAAAACCTATAGGAAGGTGAGAGAAATAATTTCATGGAAAGGAATAAAGGAATATGTGCTTCGATATGTGATAGAATGCATGACTTTTCAGCAGAACAAGTTCGAGCTTACACATCCTGTAGGACTGTTTCATCCATTGTCAATTTCATAACATAAGTGGGATAAAATTTCCATGGATTTCATTACAGGGTTGCCAAAGGTACATGACATGGACTGTATCTATGTGGTGGTGGACAGGTTGACCAAATATGCACACTTCTTTTCCATTCCTTCAGAGTACATCGCATCTCAAGTAGAAGACATATTCTTCAAGGAGGTGTTAAGATTACATGGTCTTCCAAGGAACATAGTCAGTGACTGAGATAACAGTTTTATCAACGCATTTTGGTAGGAATTGCTTAGGTTATTCGGGAAATATTTGACACCTAGTACTAGCTATCACCCCCAAACAAACATCCATACCGAGAAAGTAAACAAGTGGATTGATGGGTACCTAAGGAATTATGTTTCATGGCATCAGACGGCATGGATAAAGTGGTTGCATCATGGGGAGAATTAATACAACATCACTCATCACATGTCCATTGGGATGATCCCATTCAGGGCATTGTATGGCTATGATGGCCCATCATTTGTAGATTTGGCGTTTTGGTAGAGAAGAACTCCCAAGGCCAAATATTGGTTGTAGGAAAGCTAGGACATCTTGAGAGTCCTGAAAGAGAATTTGTAGGCCGCTTATAATCAACAGAAGATGTAGGCAAATAGGAACAGGGTAGAACATAGCTTTGAGGTTGGGGACCTAGTCTTTCCTAGGTTTTAGCCTTATAGACAATTGTTGTTGAAAAGGAGTGGTATAGAGAAGTTGAAGCCCCATTTTTATGGACCCTACCGAGTGATAAGGAGAGTTGGGGAGGTAGCATACGAGTTGGAGATACCAAAGGGTAGAAGGATCCACAACACCTTCCATGTATCCCTCCTCGAGAAGACATTGGGACAATAGGTCACCACTTTAGCAGATCTTCCCCCACTATATCAGGAAGGACAATTGGTTCTGGATCCTGAGAGGATAGTGGGTGTCAGGGAGAAGAGGTTGAGAATAAAATTCATTCGAGAGTACTTGGTTGTATGGAGAGGATTTTCCATAGAGTATGTCACTTGCAAAGGAGAGCAGATCTTACAACACCCTGAATTGGAGTTGCTTGAGGACAAGAAATCTTAGGAAGGGAGGACTATAATGTCCCATTCTAATTGATCATGATGAAGGATGACTTAGTAGCTTATACAAATCCTGCAAGCTACAGTTAGCAAAGAAAATTGATTCATAGAGATTTATTTGGTATCACTAGGTCAAAAGGATGACAAATCCTAAAGTGACATTAAATAAAATAAAAATTTTGTTTAAATGAAAATTGGAGGGAAAAACAAAGTGAGGGTTTGATTTGGTCAAAAAGGTGAAAGATCTAAAAGGCCCGAAGGAAGGATAAATAGAGAGGTATCCATTCACTTCAGTATTATGATTTGATCTCTTGTTGATGTTGTTAGAAAAACAGGATTGCGAGAAATAAAATAAAACAAATGTGGAAATAAAACACAGAAGATACACAATACAATAGAGAAAAAGATATATGTGGTTCACTCAGTGTGGTATACATCCACTAGAGAAATTGTCAAGTCCTTCCTTTTTATTATCCATCAAAATGAAGGGATAAAACCTACAACACACTCGTTGTAACTTCCTCTTATATTTGTCACGATATCCTCTCTCAGAATACAATATTCACTCATATACACAGTTGCAATATAATTCCCTCAGAAAAGAGGGTTTCCTTCTAGGTAAAAAAACCCTAACACAACTTCTACCATCAGATCTATGACCTTATAATGAATGGTCCAAATTGACTACGAGATTACAATATTTTACAAGGCAATTTTCCCAAAAACTTTCCTCGAGGGCCCACTGGCCCCCATGCCCCATAGCTGGGGGGTAGGTCCCCTCTGCACCACCTTATTTTGGGGGCCATCCCTTGAACCCCCAATATAAGGGGGCTAGGCATACTTGCATATAAATCAGGAATATAATCAGGCTCCACAACCAACATATGTTCTCTTTGAACTGAAGTTTTTGTTAGGGTTTGGATAAACCCTTCCATTCTAGTTTAGTTTTGGTGGTGCAATATCCACCCTAGCTATAAAAGGAGGATGATCCATCTTGGATCTTCACTTGAGTCTATTCTGGTGTTTGGATTAATCTTGGAGGGTTTTTTGGAGGTATTTCGACTTGTGTAGGGGATTTATGGAGTTTTACAGAGGAAGTCAATCACATATTTTGCAGGTTCCAAGAGGGTTATGAGGAAATCGTGACCAGGGTCACCCTTGTGTGTTGAGAACAAGGTTTCCTATGAGGCCATTCTTGTTTTCCAACTTCATCCCATGAAGCCCTGCTTGTTTCCCATCCTTGTCCAATGGCGATCTCTACAACTTGAAATCGTAGAGTTGTTCAATTACAATGGTCGAGTTGTTGTAGTGGGTGTTCTAGGAGCAGATGGACACTGCACCAATAAGGGTTAGAGAATTTAAAGGAGGAATCTCACCTATTGAGTATATTTTGGCATCATTATTCTGTTTCTTGTTTTTTCTTTGTTAGTGGATATTGTAGTTGACTTTCAGCCAATAGATCTGCGTTTAGGAGGGTTTGTAGCTATTGTTACAACCAATAAAGATCTTGTATTTTTGTATACATACCATAATAAGATGTCAGGTTTATATTCTCGATTCCATGTGTAATGGGTGCATGAAATATGTTTGTTAATATTCGTATCTTGGTAACATATGCAAATTGTTTGTAAGACATTTCCAACAGCCTTAATTCAAGTGTTTGAAAAAATCACACAAAGAAAAAAAAATACTTTGGATAACAAACATATTTTTTCTATCTATCCTAGTTGGGGACATTACACAAAGATAGAGTGTTGGAATTATGGGAAGAAATGACATCTGAAGAAAGATTGCAAATCTCCAAAGAAATAGGGAGATGGACAATACGAGAAAAATTAGGAAGCAAATGCAACAAGTGATGTGTTACAAGATACTTTGATTCTTTATTTATATAATATTATTGATTCTTGGGTATTAGATTCAGGGGTTTCATTTCATGCCACACCCCATAGAAAATATTTTCAAGATTATGTTCAAGGTGATTTTGGACAGGTTTATTTGGGTGATGATGAACCATGTAAAATTGTTGGAATGGGTAAGTTACAAATAAAGTTAAATAATGGAAACCAATTGTTACTGGAAGAGGTGAGAAATGTTCCAAATTTGAGAAGAAATCTAATTTCAATAGGGCAGTTGGGAAGTGAAGGTTTCATATCTTCATTTATAGAAAATACGTGGAAGGTCACTAAAGGATCATTGGTAATAGAAAAATGAGATAATACAAATACATTGTATTTATGTACTGGTAATGCTGACTCTTCTATCTCTTTATCCTCTACAGGAGTGGATACAACATTGTGGCATCATAGGCTTGGACACATGAGTGAGAAGGGGATGTAGGTACTCCACAAAAGGAATTTGTTTCCATATCTGAAAAAAGTTCATTTGGATTTTTGTGAGCACTTTGTTTATGGAAAACATAAGAGAGTCAGATTTCTCAGAGTCGGGAAAGAAAAGAGATCTTAAACAAGTTGATTTGGATTTTTGTGAGCACTCTGTTTATGGAAAACATAAGAGAGCCATATTTCTCAGAGCTGGGAAGGGAAATAAGAGTGAAAATTTAGATCTCGTCCATACATATGTATGGTGAACAACTCAGGTGTCATCTCTTAGTGGCTCTCGTTATTATGTTACTTTTATTGATGATGCAACTAGGAAAACTTGGGTTTATTGCATTCGTAAAAACTCTGATGTTTTTGACACTTTTAATAAATGGAAAGCTTTGGTTGAGAATGAGATTGGAAAAAGGTTGAAGTGTCTCATAATAGATAATGGAGGTAAATACTACATAAATGAGTTTGATAATTACTATTCATACCATGGTATGAATAGAGAGAAGACATTTTCAGGAACACCACAAGGAAATGGTGTGTCAAAAAGGATGAACATGATAATAATGGAACGTGCAAGGAGTATGAGATTGCATGCATGGTTTCCCTTATAGTTTTGGGAAGATGTTGTAGATAATGTTGTTTACTTAATAAACATAGGGCCTTCAAGCTCCTTGGATGGTGGCATTCTAGAGGTGGAATGGATAGGTAAAAAGGTAAATGACTCATTTATGAAGACCTTTGCTTATGAAGCATTTTCCCATATTGATAAAGAAAATAGAACAAATCTTGAGGTAAAATCCAAGAAGTGTACCTTTATTGGATACATTGTTAATGATTTTGGTTATCGCTTATGTAATTATGAAAATCACAAAATAATTAGGAGTAGAATTGTGGTATTCTGTAACGAGCCTATTCGTTACGACACCAAGCCTCACATAACAAGTGCAATTTTTTTTTTTTTTTGGGGTGTGTGTATGTAGGAAGGTAATAATGACATTATACTCTACATCACAACATGATGATGGACTCAACGCATGCAACTCACACAACAACAAATAACGACCTAACATAAAAGCACAACAAGCACCTGGAAGCAATGTACGACATTCAACCAACGAAGAAAGAGAATGACTACCTGCCCGTCCTACCCTGCAATGGTTAGGACCTCCAGGACACATAGCAATGCTCAAGCCCAGGTTCTCATCTATTTTGACCATTTAAGGTCTCAAGGCTGGCGACTGTTCTGAGGAACAAGGAGGTGTCTACATCCCACCCAAAACAAATAAGTCCAATCTAACTAAGCTAAATGACAACATCAAGATCATCCAGGCGAAACCATCATAAAAAGGACATAGGTAACTTGAACTTTCACGATGAGCGAGAGCATTATCACATTCATGCATTAAAATACAATTTACCAAAACATCAATTACATATCTAACTTAGCAAGTCTAAGGCTTGCAATCTAGTCTTTATTCTCCTTACAAATTTTAGTATTATTCCCACCTAAATGAACAATTCTATATTATTCCACATCTCCGTCCAACTAGCTATTACTTGAATAATCATTTTAACAATCTTAAAGTATTTTTCACTCGCTGTAAGGAATAAGGTATTTCATATGTTTATGTGCAATTGTAGCCTCTCCTCTCCACACATGAAACAACCCTTTTTAAGAAAAACACTTCCTATTTATCCAACATTGAAATATATAGGTCATTTTTTAAAGGGTAGATCCACACTAAGAGACTAGGCACTGAATTTCCCCACCTCGACACCATTTTATAGTTATTAGGAGGAAATATGAGATAGTTTCATTTCAAAACAATAGGAACCCATGTAGATTATAAGGGGATAGATCCAAATAAATGCATCTTAAATGTAGAAAAACACGAGAAGGATTCCATCATACCAATGCATAGCCCTTAAGGACATTCTCCTAGTTTTCCAACACTATGTAGGTATAGTTAGTTCCTACTTTTATCCTTCGACATATATGCATGTCCATCCTCTATCGTTTCTTCCTAGCCTTGTGCAGTTTCAATTTATTTTTCTTTACATTAATAGCTAGAATTTACGGACCCACTAGAAAACCATATAATACCTTTGGGCATATCACTAAAGCTAATCATATGTTTTGATCTATTTTAAATTAGGGTTCCCCTTTTTAACCACTCTACTTTATCTTCCCTCACATAATATCTTTGGGCAATCATTCTATTGTTGTAGGAGGTTTTTAGCACAAAAATATTAATATTGTATATAACCCAAAATTTCCAACAAATCATTCTTTTGGTTTTATAGATAGAGGCCTATTCCCAAGGGATTAAACTAGTCAAGGGTGGCTAAGGATCCACAATATAGTGCTCTAACAGATTTGGTTGAAGCTAAGAACCATTGAACACTTAATTAAACACATAACTCCATTTATAGTCATGAACAAATCATTATAGTGTATGGTTTAGATAGAATAAATCTACACTACATTGAATCATATTTAACATTTTATTTTTATTTTTATTTTTATTTTTTTTCATCATTATCAATAAATAAAATATAAGAATTTCTAGAAAAATAAACAGTTTCATTTTTTTACGGAGTTGTATCATTCATCCCTTTTGGTACATTCATAATTTTAGAACTTAATTAGGCCCTGGACAGAAAAAAGGTAAACGACCAAAATTTGAATGACATCATTAAAATGGAAGGCAGGCGATATGCAAGCAAACGAAAGTCGCAGGAATTTAGCAAATGGAAACCGCTACTTTCCATTCACATAAAACTTGACATAAGGTGCTATCCTCAACCAAAATTCAACTGTTATCCAGCAATAAATCACAGAAAGGAAAGACACACAAGAGTATAGATTTCTGTCCAAAATTAACAAGACGCACAGGTGGGTACAATTGTCTGAAAGTTCAAGGTACATAAATAAATTGCAGTGAAGAGTAATATGAATGTGAGGGTATCATAAGTAATTATCAAGGCGAAATCAACGTTGTCAAGTAAAAGAACGGGACGTGGTCGTAATGCTGGAGCGCAGGGTTAGACATCTGGATTGCAAGGTAGTAAATTGAGGTGAAGAAAGTAATGGAGGACACGCCCAACCGCAAAGCCATGACCATCCTTACCCTGGGCCATTCAAGTCGAGTTGTCCCACAATATACATTATACAAACATGGGGGCATAACTATGTTATACAGTCATAAATCGCGGTGATCAACAGGAGCCATTATATCCCCTGGAATAAGACAAATTTGTGGTAAATGTTGTATTATGTTAATCGCTGCCCTACTGGGAAAAACGTTGTCATTTCAGTAATAACAAATGCTTTAATTCAATGATCCATACAAGGTAAATTCAGTGGAAAAACACGCTGAAAAAAACTCTTAAACTCAGTGAGAAGACGCGTTGTACACAGTGATAAAGGACACCTTAATTTCCATGATGAACCACGCAGGTATGTGCTGAGGAATGTTGGTCTACACAGAGATATCACAGAGAATCTAACCATCAATTAAAACAATTTGCTGAGGTAATTCTTAAAATGAAAATCGCCATCTGAAGACTAGTGTATAAATCCGCCCACTAACTACATTACTGCAGAGGACGGTTAATCGTTGGCCAATAAAATTACAAGCGCAAAGACAAATTATCCATCAATATAAAACGCAGAGATAGATGTATCCGACAATGCTCAATAACGCATAGTTAAGTTGTTCATCTAAGCATAAATGCAGATTAAGTTCATCCATGCATGCATAAAAACACATTCAAGAATGTAAAAACGTAGGAATGTCCAGCGAGATTAAAAAAACGAAGTAAAACGAGATAACAACTAGATATAAACATGTCGAGTTCATAGAAAAAAATTGCCCACAATCAAATTCTGTAGGGTCAAATAAATGCATCAGGGAGCAAGACAAACAATCAGCCAAGGACAACAACAGAGGTAGACGGTGGACAGGGACATCCTTCGCTCACCATCCTCGCACAGAAAAACAGGGCGTTGAGATCCATAGATCTTTTAACGCTAAGGCGACGACCGTAGATCAAGCTCCTGGCCAACTTCTCGGGCAAGGACTGGTAAGCTAGGGACAAAAGATAAACAACCTGAAGGTCACAATCAACACAACAAGGTGGTCAAGACGTGCGGGGGAAAGAAGCCATGGGAGTTGACCTATCATCGAGCTAGGCTAAGAAAAGTTTCAGTCATCAATTTAAAAAAAACATCAGTTTACTTCTCCATTAAATAAGCAGATCCAAGCATAAGTCCTAATACATTATACCATACCAAAAATGATGAGAGCATAGCGTTGCCTAATCGCCCGCTCTGAATGACGTCCTACGCCCTCCAAGCAACTCCCGCTTGCCGATCGGCGAGACTTCACTAGTACGTCCTAGCCAATGCTAGGGGTACTCTTCTCCCCCCTTAGCCCCCCGAGCCACAAAGGGGCCACAGACTCACTATCCAGAGATCTTGACTAGCTCCCAGCTCACCTCGCAAGGCCGAGCTACCACTCTTCACCGAGCTGGGTATCCCAACTCCCACAAGTAAGTCATTCAAGTAGATATTTCTGCAGCGTAACGTTACGCAAACAGAAGATGGTCTTTCATCCTTCTCCCTCCTTCATTATATAGAGTTTCAAACTTCCTTTCTTTCCTAACATCTCATTTAATTAAAATTTTAAAAATAAATTCCTAAAAATTCTTCTCCATACAAGTGTCCCCCATCCCCTACATTCCTCCATTATTTAATTTATTTAATTAATTAATTATCTTATTTCCCTCACCCACCTAGAGTTACTCCTAGAATCACTCCTAGGTTTCCCCAAATTCCCTTACAGGTTTTAAAGGGTTTCCCTATTATTAAATTTCTAATTCAGTTTAAATTAGAAAGCTCTTAAATGGTAGATTCTTTACTAAGTTTGACTTTCCGCTTTTTCCCTTTTTATGTTTACCTCTTTTCCTAGTTTCCTAATATTTTAGATTTTCCCTCTTTCCCCTTTTTACTTAGAACTCAAAAAAAATCAGGTGTGGAAATTAACCCTTTCTCCCTTTTCTTATTTAATTAGTATATTTTAAATTATCAAGGTAATAAAACAATTAATTCCCTTTTTAAATTTTAATCCAACAGATTTTTTTTTGAAACAATTAATTTCTTACTCCCTTCATGTTACAAGATTTAACGAAGATCATAATTATTATTCATGTGGTTTTTATTTTTATTTATTTATTATTATTATTATTATTTATGGAGAGATAAAATTTTACCACTAGCATAGTTTAGACTTAAATCTTAAATTTTCATATTGGGCGACATTTAATTAGGGAATTTGTGTTAAAAATACTTAACACGTTATTCATCCTAAGGCCATCTAGGTTCATTCCTATATCATCAACAATGCGACGTCCCCTTCAGGACGCACTAGGTGCTCCAAGGGTGCCACTCGCCTCATCTCTTCCCTTGCGCGATGTGCCCTTCAGGACGTACTACGTGCTCCAAGGGTGCCACTTGCCACTCTAAATTTTTCTTGTGTGACGTGCCCTTCAGGATGCACCACATGCTCCAAGGGTGCCACTCGCCTCTTGACTGACTTGGTAGACATCAATAACCCCTGGAGTCAATACTCCGCCAAGTGAACTTGTGGGAGACTAAGGGCCTCTAAGGAATAAGGCCCCCACCTTATTGCGCGCCCCTTAGAATCATCATGAGTGAATGTCGCAGTCTGCCCTCACGACATTGTGGGTCCTCTTGAACTAGGTAATCGTTAACCTATAGTTCAAGCCACGAAGGGAGTGCTAGTAGGCTGTGGCAGGGCTGCTATCCACACCTCTCCCTCAACATATTTAGTAGTCATGCGTGACCCCTTTACTCCACATGTGAGTCTGGTCGACAAGCTATCGTCAGCCTGCATCATCAACAAATCATGTCATAACATACTCATATCATATCATCTAATCAGATGCACTAATATCACAGTAAAACAATCAAACCCCAATGGTACACTCCCTGACTCGATCCAGAGTCCAAGGGGTTCCATCGATGCCTCTGCATCCTCAAGATCCAAAATCCTGCACACTCAGTAAAACCGAGTCAATAACACATGTCTATGTCAAAGCGGTAAAACAACATGTCATCAACCCATAACGCCTCATAATCAAAATCAAATGTTTTAATAGCATAATAATTCGGATCACTTGCGAGCAAGTGTCCTCTAAGAATAAGTTCACTCAGTGTGCCAGAGCGGGATGTTACATACACCCCCTCTTGGTCTAAACTTCATCGTGAAGTTTCATAGTAAAAATGTCGAATAAGTGTATCACAGTATCATAAGTCTATCTATCAACAAAAATGGAAACTACTGGCACATATCATATGCGTCCTCCCAGGTCCCCGACTGCGGACTATAGTTGTCCCACTGGACCTTGACCTGATCTATTGTTCGATGTCATAACTGTCAAATGCGATGATCCAATATGCAGATCGTCTCAACCATGAGCACACCCTCATCCGACGCCCGTAAGGTGTTCAAGTCAAATCATGTGAAGGATCACTAATCATAAAGTCTCAACAGAGACGTGAAATACATCATGCATACGCCTCAAGAATCAGGCAAGGCTAGTCATCAGTCCACAAGCCTCTCTTTTCCAAAATATCGTAGGATCCCACGAACCTAGGATATAGTTTAGCCCCTTTTTTTTTCAAACTAGATCGAACTCTTATGCGGTTTCAGCCGCAAAAAGACTCGATCGCCACAACGTAACTACGGTCGACATGACGCCCATCATCATAACTCTTCTGTCGATACTACGCTTCTAAATCCTTTGTCTTATTGTTTGCATTTTCTCTTCCATTTCTTGGATCACTTCTAGTCCCACCAGGACCCTATCCTCAAGTCGATCCCAACTCAAAGGCGTCCGACACGGTCACCCGTAAAGAAACTCGAAAGGCACCATCTTAATGGTGTTCTGGTAACTATAGTTGTAAGGGATCTCCACTAGTGGCAAGAATTCTTCCCAACGCTTTTGTTGGTCCATCATGTACATGCACAACATGTCCTCCAAGGTCTGGTTCGTTCATTTGGTCTATCTGTCAGTCTCTGGGTGATATGCAGTACTAAAGTTAAGTTGGGTTCCCAAGGCCTCTTGGAAACTCGTCCAAAATCATCCAGTAAACACCGATCCTTGATCGGATATAATCCTCTTAGGCACGCCATTCAGCCTCACAATATCACTGATGAAAACTCTAGCTATGTCAGGTGCCTGATACGTTGTGCGCACAGGAATAAAGCGAGCACTCTTCATCAGAGTGTCTACTACTACAAAAATCGAGTCATGTCTCCTTGCCGTCAGTGGAAATCCAAAAATAAAATCCATCGAAATAACCTCCCATTTCGATTCCGGAATAGCGTGTGGTTGTAGTAATCCTGTTGGGTGTCTATGTTCAGCCTTTACCAGCTGACATTCCAGACATCTGGCCACATAGTTGACTATGTCTGCCTTCATTCCCTTCCAGAGAATAAGGGTTTAAGGTCTGCCCTCATCTTCGTGACTCTCGGGTGAGCCATGTAAACTGCTCTATGAGCCTCACTCGGGATCAACATCCTCAATTCGTCATTCAACAGTATGTAGATCCGATTTTTAAACCTCAATAATCCATCGCTATCAAACAAAAATCCTTCAAATCATGGTACCATCATTGTGTTTTGTCCGATAAAACCCTCGACCTCTTTGTACCAGTCATTTTCACGCTGTAAAGTTAGAATATTTTCATGTAGATTTATCTGAAGAGGCAACACTGAAAGGATGCGTGGCCTTCGACTCAATGCATCCACCACTCGGTTCACTGTTCCTTTTATGTAAGTAATCTCAAAGTCGTACTTGCTAAGCAATTCTGACCAACGTCGTTGTCGCGCGTTCAGGTCGCCTTGCGTAAATATGTGTTGTAGTCCACAACGGTCAGTCTTTAGTTCAAATTTTCATCCAACAAGGTAGTGTCTCCAAACCTTCAAGGCATATACGATGGCTAACAACTCCAAATCATGCGTCGCATAGTTCTCCTCATGCCTTCTCAGTTTCCTTGAAATGTAAGCAATCACTCGTCAGTCTTGCATCAAGACTCCACCTAAGCCTTCCTTGGATGCATCAGTGCATACCAAGAAGTCCACATTCATGTCAGGGACCTTTAGTATCGGTGTTGTTGTCAACAACTCCTTGAGCCTCTGAAATTCTTCTGCGCATTTCTCGGTCCAAACAAACTTCTTGTTTTTCTTCTGCAATTCCGTGATCGGATTTGCTATCTTTGAAAACCCTCTACAAACCATCGATAGTATCCCGCTAAACCCATGAAGCTACGCACTTCCGGGACATTGGCCAGCACCGGCCATTCCATAATAGCCTCGACCTTGGCTAGATCCACGGCGATGCCTTTGCCAGAGATGACATGCCCTAAGTAGTGAATCTTCGATTGATAAAATGAGCATTTGGACAACTTCCCATACAATTTGTGCTCTCACAGACACTGTAGTACCAAGCACAAGTGCTCGTCATGCTCCTCCGTCATCCGAGAGTAAATCAAAATATCGTCAATGAATACTTGGACGAACTTGTCCGAGTACTCGCGGAACACCCCGTTCATCAAACTCATGAATACCCCTGGGGCGTTTGTCAGTCCGAACGATAAAATGGTAAACTCGTAATGTCCAAACCTCATCTTAAAGGCATTCTTAGGGATGTCATCTTCCTTAATCTATAACTGGTGGTATCTTGATCACAAGTCGATCTTCGAGAACACTGTTGCTCCCTTCATTTGATCGGACAGATCATCAATCCTCGGCAACGGATATTGATTTTTTATCGTTGCCTTGTTCAATTGATGGTAGTCAATGCAAAGCCTCCATGACCCATCCTTCTTTCGTATGAAAATAACAGGTGCACCCCACGGTGACACGCTTGGACATATCATTCCCAGGTCTAGCAACTCCTTCAGTTGCATTTTCAACTATTGTAACTCCAGGGTCGACCTCCGATAAGGTGTTCTTGCTATCGGTTCAGTCCCGGTTTTAGGTCTATGGTAAACTCCAATTCCCTCTCCGACGACATCCCAGGTAACTCCTCTGGAAATACGTCCGCAAACTCTCTCACCACCAGAAGGTGTTCTAAACCTTTTGTTAATCCCTTCTTGTTTAACGCAAGGATCACATAAAGATTGCACCCCTTGCGCATGCTCTTCCGTAGTTGTAAGGAAGAGATGAACCTCAGGGAAACTCCTTGGTTCCATCCTACAATCACACGTCTCTATCCCTCATCATCGACCAAGCTCAATCGTTTCGTCTTACAGTTGAGTATCACCTCATGTGATTCCAACCAGTCCATACCAATCATGACATCATAATATCCTAGGATCATGACGTACAGGTTGACCCTTGTGGCAAACTCTCCTAGGTCAAGGATACAACCCGTAACCTTTCCTCCAACCTTCTGTTTGGCTCCCGAAGCCATCTCTATGAAGCTAAACTCATCTTGTTCGACTACCTTTAACTTAATCCCTTTTTAGTGCTGCACCATAAATGAAACCCTCAGTAGCACCGGGGTCTATCAAAATACTAAAGTTCCGGTCAGCGACGATACCTGTCGTCTTGAGCACAGTTGACTGATGCTCTGCTTGGCGGTTATTCACCACTGCATGAATCTGATGGGTCTTGCCCATATCTCCCCTGGTAGAGGGTTCAGTTGATCCGGAAGGTCTGGTCCTCTCCACAGGGTAGTCAAGCTGGTAGTGTGGCTCCCCACACGTCCAACACCCCCTACTTCGGTCCAGCACTCCTGGTGCCCGGAGTCGAAGATGAATTCTAACAATAAGGCCAAACTCGAACTTCTTGACCTTAATTTTATGGGTAACTTGGTGCGGAGCATATTGAAGCAGCTCCAACATGGGCCTCGTACTTGGGCACCGTGCGGCTACCTCGTCGCAAGGCGTTGAACTCATTGAGTTGATGCTCAATGAATTCCTATGAAAGGTACCTCTCTCGGAACCGTTCCTTGAACCATTCCCATGACACATCTTCGACGACCATGTTCAGCTACAGTAGGAGCATCTTCCACCATAGAAGAGAGCTCCCCTTCAGTTGAAAGACCACCATGCAGACCTTCATGTTGGAGGTATAAGTGCGAAGCGTGAAGCACCACACCTTCCTCTACAACCGTGCCTCGACGACACCGCCATTCGTGACACTCGTAGACGCTAGAACTCAACTCTCTCTTGTCCTTGATGGAAGAAAATAGTACTTTCTAGGGCCTGTTGTGGACCCTCTGGGGTACAGGTGCCCTTGCCTCAACTCGGTACCAATGGTAAATCAAGGCCCTTTGATAAAAACTGAAAGGGACTTGTCTAACCATCATCTCCCTTACAACTAGCGAATCTAGCCCAAGTAATTATTCTTCCCTTTGGGGGTTCGAATCTGAGGGTGCGAGAACTTCTGGAGGTGTTGCACCTCCTTCCACGACACCACGTCGCGAACCTTTGAGTCATCCTCTAAATGTGATCCCGCAAGGAAACACTAAGGTTTTCAATTAATGCAAGGGTTAAAAATCACGGGTTATTGTAGTGGGAAGCTTGGTGATCCACAGTCACAGGGTTGAACCTGCTTTGATACCATATGTAATGAGCCTATTCGTTACGACATCAAGCCCCACATAACAAGTGCAATTTTTTTTATTTTTTTTTTAAGGGTATGTGTATGTAGGAAGGTAATAATGACATTATACTCTACATCGCAACATGACGATGGACTCAACTCATGCAACTCACACAACAACAGATAACGACCTAACATAAAAGCACAACAAGCACCTGGAAGCAATGTATGACATTCAACCAACGAAGAAAGAGAATGACTACCCGCCCGTCCTACCCTGCAATGGTTAGGACCTCCAAGACACATAAGCAACGCTCAAGCCCAGGTTCTTATCGATTTTGACCATTTAAGGTCTCAAGGTTGGCGACTATTCTGAGGAACAAGGAGGTGTCTACATCCCACCCAAAACAAACAAGTCCAATCCAACTAAGCTAAATGAAAACATCAAGATCATCCAAGCGCAACCAACATAAAAAGGACACAGGTAACTTGAACTTTCACGACGAGCGAGAGCATTATCACATTCATGCATTAAAATACAATTTACCAAAACATCAATTACATATCTAACTTAGCAAGTCTAAGGATTGCAATCTAGTCTTCATTCTCCTTCCAAATTTTAATATTATTCCCACCTAAATGGACAATTCTATATTATTCCACATCTCCGTCCAACTAGCTATTACTTGAATAATCATTTTAACAATCTTAAAGTATTTTTCACTCGCTATAAGGAATAAGGTATTTCCTATGTTTATGTGCAATTGT
This sequence comes from Picea engelmannii, assembly GCA_009831015.1. Lineage (NCBI taxonomy): Eukaryota > Viridiplantae > Streptophyta > Pinopsida > Pinales > Pinaceae > Picea > Picea engelmannii. The sequence goes on along the minus strand of ML778323.1, from coordinate 665,253 downwards.
AGCCTCTCCTCTTCACACATGAAACAACCCTTTTTAAGAAAAGCACTTCCTATTTATCCAACATTGAAATATATAGGTCATTTTTTAAAGGGTAGATCCACACTAAGAGACTAGGCACTGAATTTCCCCACCTCAACACCATTTTATAGTTATCAGGAGGAAAGATGAGATAGTTTCATTTCAAAACAATAGGAACCCATGTAGAATATAAGGGGACACATCCAAATAAATGCATCTTGAATGTAGAAAAACACGAGAAGGATTCCATCATACCAATGCATAGCCCTTAAGGACATTCTCCTATTTTTCCAACACTATGTAGGTATAGTTAGTTCCTACTTTTATCCTTCGACATATATGCATGTCCATCCTCTGTCGTTTCTTCCAAGCCTTGTCCAGTTTCAATTTATTTTTCTTTACATTAATAGCTAGCATATATGGACCCACTAGAAAACCATATAATACCTTTGGGCATATCACTAAAGCTAATCATATGTTTTTATCTATTTTAAATTAGGGTTCCCCTTTTTAACCACTCTACTTTATCTTCCCTCACATAATATCTTTGGGCAATCATTCTATTGTTGTGGGAGGTTTTTAGCACAAAAATATTAATATTGTATATAACTCAACATTTCCAACAAATCATTATTTTGGTTTTATAGGTAGAGGCCTATGCCCAAGGAATTAAACTAGTCTAGGGTGGCTAAGGAGCCACAATATAGTGCTCTAACAAATTCGGTTGAAGACAAGAACCATCGAACACTTAATTAAACACATAAATCCATTTATAATCATGAACAAATCATTATAGCCTATGGTTTAGATAGAATAAATCCACACTACATTGAATCATATTTAACATTTTATTTTTATTTTTATTTTTATTCATCATTATCAATAAATAAAATATAAGAATTTCTAGAAAAATAAACAGTTTCATTTTTTTACGGAGTTGTATCATTCAACCCTTTTGGTACATTCATAATTTTAGAACTTAATTAGGCCCTATACAGAAAAAAGGTAAACGACCAAAATTTGAATGTCGTCATTAAAATGGAAGGCAGGCGATATGCAAGCAAACGAAAATCGCAGGAATTTAGCAAATGGAAACCACTACTTTCCATTCACATAACCCTTGACATAAGGCACTATCCTCAACCAAAATTCAACTATTATCCAACAGTAAATCACAGAAAGGCAAGACGCACAGGAGTATAGATTTATGTCCAAACTTAACAAGACGCACATGTGGGTACAGTTGTCTAAAAGTTTAAGGTACATAAATAAATTGCAGTGGAGAGTAATACGGCTGCGAGGGTATCATCAGTAATTATCAAGGAAAAATCAGCGCTGTCAAGTAAAATAATGGGACATGGTCGTAATTCTGGAGCGCAGGGTTAGACATTCGGATTGCAAGGTAGTAAATTGAGGTGAAGAAAGTAATGGAGGACACGCCCAACTGCATAGCCATGACCATCCTTACCCCGGGCCATTCTAGTCGAGTTGTCCCACAATATACATTATACAAATGTGGGGGCATAACTGTGTTATACAGTCATAAATCGCGGTGATCAACAGGAGCCATTCTATCCCCTGAAATAAGACAAATTCGTGGTAAATGTTGTACTATGTTAATCGCTGCCCTACCAGGAAAAACATTATCATTTCAGTAATAACAAATGTTTTATTCAGTGATCCATACGAGGTAAATTCAATGGAAAAACACGCTGAAGAAAACTCTTAAACTCAATGAGAAGATGCGATGTACACAGTGATAAAGGATGCCTTAATTTTCATGATGAACCACGCAGGTATGTGTTGAGGAATGTTGGTCTACACAGAGATATCACAGAGAATCTAACCATCAATTAAAACAATTTTCTGAGGTAATTCTTAAAAGGAAAATCACCATCTGAAGACCAGTGTATAAATTCGCCCACTAACTACATTACTGCAGAGGACGGTTAATCGTTGGCCAACAGAATTACAAGCGCAAATCCAAATTATCCATCAATATAAAATGCAGAGATAGATGTATCCATCAATGCTCAATAATGCAGAGTTAAGTTGTTCATCTAAGCATAAACGGAGAGTAAGTTCATCCATGCATGCATAAAAGCGCATTCAAGAATGTAAAAATGCAGGAATGTCCAGCGAGATAAAAAAAAATGAAGTAAAGCGAGATAACAACTAGATATAAACATGTCAAGTTCATAGAAAAAACTTGCCCACAATCAAATTCTGCAGGGTTAAATAAACGCGTCAGGGCGCAAGACAAACAATCAGCCAAGGACAACAACATAGGTAGGCGGAGGACAGGGTCATCCTTCTCTCACCATCCTCACACAGAAAAGTAGAGCGTTGAGATCCATAGGTCTTTTAACGCTGAGGCAACGACCGTAGATCAAGCTCCTGGACGACTGCTCAGGTGAGGACTGGTAAGCTAGGGACGAAAACTAAACAACCTCAAGGTCACAATCAACACGGCAAGGTGGTCAAGACGTACGGGGGAAAGAATCCATGGGAGTCGACCTATCATCGAGCTAGGCTAAGAAAATTTTCAGCCATCAATTTAAAAAAAAACATCAGTTTACTTCTCCATTAAATAAGCAGAACCAAGCATAAGTCCTAATACACTATACCATACCAAAATGAAGAGAGCGTACTGTTTCCTGATCGCCCGCTCTGAATGACGTCACGTGTGCTCTGAGCAACTCCCACTTGCCAATCGACGAGACTTCACCAGTACCTCCCAGCCAATGCTAAGGGTACTCCTCTTTCCCCTTAGCCCACCAAGTCGCAAAGGGGCCACACACTCACTATCCAGAGATCTCGACTAGCTCCCATCTCACCTCGCAAATCCGAGCTACCACTCCTCACCGAGCTGGGTATCCCAACTCCCACAAGTAAGTCAATCAAGTAGATATTTCTGCAATGTAACGTTACACAAACAGAATATGGTCCTTCATCCTTCTCCCTCCTTCATTATATAGAGTTTCGAACTTCCTTTCTTTCCTAACATCTCATTTAATTAAATTTTAAAAATAAATTCCTAAATTTTCGTCTCCGTACAAGTGTCCCCCATCCCCTACGTTCCTCCATTATTTAATTTCTTTAATTAATTAATTATCTTATTTCCCTCACCCACCTAGAGTTACTCATAGAATCACTCCTAGGTGTCCCCAAATTCCCTTACAGGTTTTAAAGGCTTTCCCTATTATTAAATTGCTAATTCAGTTTAAATTAGAAATATCTTAAATGGTAGATTCTTTACTAAGTTTGACTTTCCGCTTTTTCCCTTAGGTTCCCCTTTTTCCCTTTTTATGTTTACCTCTTTTCCTAGTTTCCTAATATTTTAGATTTTCCCTCTTTCCCCTTTTTACTTAGAACTCAAAAAAAGCAGGTGTGGAAATTAACCCTTTTTCCCTTTTCTTATTTAATTAGTATATTTTAAATTATCAAGGTAATAAAGCAATTAATTCCCATAATGCCATGTCATCAACCCATAACGCCTCATAATCAAAATCAAATGTTTTAATAGAATAATAATCTGGATCACTTGCGAGCAAGTGTCCTCTAAGAATAAGTTCACTCAGTGCGTCAGAGCGGGATGTTACATATTCAATGAAAAGGTCATATACAAAGATCAGTTGCAAGGAAAGAAATAGGAAAAGAAAAACACAAAATACACAGTGTTTGATGAAATAAAAAAAATTAAATTCCAGAGATACCAAAAAATCAAAATGCACAACAACAGGAGCATCAGGTACCTCAAACTCATGCAAGCTTTGTTAGAATATATACTAGGTTAAGTAGACCCCCTAAGCAATAATATCCTTCATTGTATTATTTATTTTTGATGAAATATTTTCTCTTATTGTATAAAATAACTTCAATTAGAACTATTTTAAGTCTTGTGGTGGTAGAAGATTTGCATCTTGAACAGTTAGATGTAAAATCAACTTTTCTCCATGTGGATTTGGGGGAAGAGATTTATATGCAACAAGCACATGGGTATGAGGTCAAAGGGAAGGATAATTTGGTATGCAGGTTGAACAAGAGCTTGTATGGCCTAAAGCAAGTTCCAAGGCAGTGGTATTTGAAATTTGACAAGTTTATGATAGAACAAGGTTATAGTAGATGTCATTCTTATCACTATGTTTGTTTTAAGAGGATAGAAAATGGAAGCTATATTATATTGATATTATATGAAGATGACATGCTTGTTGCAAGGTATAACATGCATGATATAAATGTGCTCAAAAGGATGTTATATAATTCATTTGTGATGAAGGATTTGGGTGCTACAAAGAAAATCCTTGGTATGAGAATAGCAAGAGATAGGAAAAATCACAAATTGATATTCTCTCATGGTGAGTAGAGAAGGTGTTGGAGAGGTCTAGAATGCAGAATGATAAACCAGTTAGTACACCTTTGGCCAGTGATTTCAAATTAACTAAGTAAATGTGTCCCAAGACACAAGAGAAGATAGAATACATGTCGAGGATCCCTTATTCATCAACAATTGGAAGCTTGATGTATGCGAGGTCGATGTGCACAATACCAAATATTTCACATGCATTGGGAGTTGTGAGAAGGTATATGAACAATCCAGGTAAATAACATTAGGAGGCAGTAAAATCGATTCTCAGGTATTTTAAAGGTCCTACTACTCATGCATTATGTTTTGGAGGTTCAAACATTGTTCTACAAGGATATGTTGACTCAAATATGACAAGTGATAAATATAGCAGGAAGAGCACCACAGGGTATGTTTTTAATGTATGTGGAACAACAATAAGTTGGATTTTGAAATTGAAAAAGGACGTTGCACTTTCAACAATAGAAGTAGAGTATGTTGCTACTACAGAGGTTAGTAAAGGCATGATTTGGTTACAAAGGTTTATGGAGGAATTGAGAAAGTAGCAGGAGAATAGCAGGTTGTACTATGATAGCTAGAGTTCCATTCATCTTGCAAAGAAGTCAACCTTCCATTCTAAAACTAAACATACTAGCCAGAATCTTGCATACATGTTAACAAAGGTAGTAACCAGGGAGAAATTGAGTTCCTGCTCAATTTTAGCTAGCCTTCAAGCATGAAGGTGAAGATGAGAAAATTTCCAAGTCCAAGGTGGATCATAGTCTAGTAGGTACAATAGCAGTGTAGTTGTTGTGATCAATCTCCAAGTGGGAGATTGTTGGTTATGAAGAATGATTATCTTCCTAATTCAGAGGTCTCGTTTCAGCCATGTTTGGATCCCATTTCTTGGCAGGCGAGGGGTGGGGGTAATTCCCCTCCAACATATGTTTCCAGGGGGTTGAAGATAACCTTTTTCATCCCTCCCTGATAGGGGTTCGGGGGCAATACCCCCGAAGAGAAATTTTTGGGAAATTTTCCTTGTAAAATATTATAATTTTGTAGTCAATATAAACCGTTCATAATTAGGTTGTAGATCTGACGGTAGAAGTTTTGTTAGGGTTTTTTTCCCTAGAAGGCAACCCTCTTTTATGTATAACAGAATTGTATTGTGACTGTGACATGTGTGATTAAATATTGTATTCTGAGAGAGGAGACTGTGAGAAAAGAAGAGCAAGTTACAACAGGTATGTTGTAGGTTGTATCCCTTCATTTGTTGGATAATAATAAAGGAAGGATTGTAAATTTCTCTAGTGGATGTATCACATATTGGGTGAACCACGTATATCTATGTCTTTGTTGTATTGTGTATCTTTTGTGTTTTATTTCCGTATCTATTTAATTTTATTTCGCTACGATCCTTTTTTTCTAACAAATATGCCAAACTTAATCTAGACCGTCATATGGAATGCAAAGATATGTTTTGGTATCTGGATTTATCTTCAAGTAACAATTGTCAATGAGAATTCTAACCCATGTAACAATATGGTCTCTCAGTGATGACATTTTCCAACACATATTCTTGACAAGGTCACTCATGGAAATCCATATTTGAATTATTCCTCATATTTTGTTTGTTGGGCCTCACTCTTCTTCCAGGATGAAATTTTTACTAGATATTGCAACCAACGGAAATATTAGTACTTCCAACTTATACCAAAGTGTTTTGGGGCCTTTTGAATGCATTTGGTGAGTTCATATTTTTACAAAATAACTTTGTTTATGAGATGTGCAAAAACTAAAGAATTTAATTTTTCTTGTTTTCATTATTTTGAATACAAATTAAGCCTCAACTAATTTTGAGGATGTTGCTTTTGTGCATGGATTGTTTTTGAGTGAGGATTTTATAAGATATGTGGTGGAATTATTTGTGTGGTACCTTGAATGAGACAAGATTCAGAATAATTTAACCATTCTTGTGAAGCACTTAAACATGGCTAGTAGATAAACTTGAATATGCCTCAAGTTTAACATATGAAGAAGGGATACCGGCATGGACAATGGTGAAAATAATATTAATCTACTGGAAGAGTTTGATATCCTTAGAGAGATGTGTAAAAGTTTAGAGATTCAAGTGAAAAAATTGGGTGAAAAAGATTAAAAAAAATTGATACAAAGTCTCAGGAGGCACATAATTTGACAATGAAGTTGGAGGAATTACAACCAACACTAGTAGACACACAACGACTTCAAAATAAAATACGTGCTCTATAGGCTTGAGTTAAAAAACTAAAGCAAGAAAATACTCGACTCAAAGGTGAGTGCACTTCTAACATATCACCAAAATTGAAAGAGGTTTTGCACATTAAAGAAGCAGATTTGGTCAAAGAGAAATCTCTTACATTACATGAGGAGAAAGAGATGGTGATCGATGAAGCTAAAGGCCCATAAAGTAATGATATTTTAGGGAGAGAGATTGATATATTGCAAGAGGAAAAGAAATTATTGGAACTGACTTAGATTTTCCAACAAACAAACACAAAACCCCCAAAATCGAGTCCAAGAGTTGTAAAAAAAATGAAAAACTTGAAGAAAAACAATAAAAAACTAAAGGACAATAAGTTTCGAGTGGGGGAGATAGATTATAATTCGCTTGAAAAGTAGTTAAAAGAGGTCCAAGGGAAGTCATAGAGCTAGTAGAACAAAACAATAGATTGAAAAATTATCTCGAGTATGGATTTGCTTGGATTAATAGAATGTAGGAGGAGATGAGTGGCCAGGAACACAAGTTTAAGTTTTCTAAAGAGATCTTAATATTACGTTAGAAAAAATATATATATATCAGAAATCTTGGAAATGGTTAAGAGAAAGCTTAGATTTTGGAGTTGGAGGTCCAAAGGATATGCATTATTCTCTCAAGGTTTTAACATAAAATGTTGGAAGTTGGGCCCATATGAGCCCAAGATCAGAGATCCATTACGAACATACATGGGACTATTAAGTCTATTGTTTGTTTTCAATAAATTTATAGATATTATACTTGATATTATGAATTATATGGATCTTTTTGGATTTAGTGAAAGGTTATGAAGAGATCTATCTTTGGATGATCTTTTTTGGATTCTTCCTAGAGCACTTGAGTATTGTATTTTTGTTTACCTCTAATAAAAATGTGGTTTTTTGGAAAGAAAAAAAAATATCAGTTGTTGGAGATAATGGTCATATTTAGAATATAGAACTTAAATTAATAATAAATGCATATAATTGAAATGGCTTGCTTAGTTAATGATGTAAAAAAAAGAAAGTAATTTCAATGCTTAAATTCATTTTCATTGGTATTTTAGATGCTTTTTGAATAGTGGAAATGCTTATGAACCAAAAATACTAGTAAGTAAATAAACTATCCAATCATCAGACAAACCTTTGCTTCTAACATGTGAATACCAGTATTTCATAAACATAAAAAAATCAGAAATTCACCATCTCTCTTTGTAAAAATGCTTGAACGTGACACTTATGAAAAATCCATTATTATAACTAGAAGAGTTGTAGGTCGTATTGAGTCTATTAAAAGAAACATACTTGGTTTTGGGAAATGGGGTTACACATACGATATAAGGGATAAGGAAGAGGGAAAGGTTGAGTATCCATAGAACAAATTTGTTACCTATTATCCCAACCAAAAACCTAAACCTCCCACCTCAAAACCTTGTTGCACATACTCTAAACCCTAGTCTAATGGTCATGTATGTAATACCCAAATACTTTTTATGTCCGAACACCTACACCAATATAAATTAGAATATGAACATGCAGAGAATACTCTTCCTAAAAAATGTGATAATGGATCTAGTCGGTATGACCATTCCCTTCCACCATTAGAAATAGGAGAACCCTATGCCTCCCTTTTTTCCATGACTAGTTTGGGTAGACTTGATAATTTCAAGTTTTATGCCCATATTAAACAACAAAGGATCGTTGTTATTGTTGATATTGAAAGTACATTAAACATTCTTGTTATGAAATAGGTTAAGCATTTGGGACTTCATATAGATACTTCTAAACACTTCCTCATTAGCATCCTAGGCCAAAAACATATTCAATGTGAGGGTGTGGTGCACAAGGTGGAACTTTCTTTGGATGACTATAGCCTTGAGGATGAATTTTATAGCATGAGTGTTGGATTATATGTTGTTTTGGGTATTGAATGGCATATTTTGATAGGTAAATGCTCCACTAACCATTGGGAGAAATTTTTCTCTTTCCCCCAACATGGTCATGAGGTGACTCTCAAAGGACTTGAGCCTAAGAGCGTCCAAGGCATTGAACTCGGACACATTTCCAAATTGTTGAAGAAGGTTCCTTTGGTTTCATGTATTTCTTATATTGCATGGAGGAGACTTCTCTTAAGAACCTTTGCTCCAATTTTTTTATTCCATTAACATATTTTCTAAAAGAGTTAGAGGGGGTAGGTACTAACTGAAAACTAATAGTTTCTTCTCATTTGTCTAACATAGAGGGGAAATTTCAAGGAAAAACTTTGTTCTCACTCTATCACTTTCATCTACATTAACATTGGTAAGAGTAATCCCAATATTAGTCACATGGGGCTCTAACATCCTGAAGGATTCTCTCATTCAAGTGAAGGATGCACGCAGACTGTTGCAGACATTATATATCTACTTATTATATTTCTTACAAAGAGTTGTAGTTTTCATAGTGATCCTTTCTATTTATCATTTAGATTCAACTTAGTGGTGAAATAAACAAGTCCAATGAAATATTTGAGTACATTTTCTTTATAGTAATGAATAAATAATGATGCTAGTTTTCAAAGATAATGTAGACTGGATATTTTAACCTCTTCAGTGCTACTCTATAGTGCATAACCCAAAACTTCGGAGAAGATTCTCTCCTTTTGTATATTGAACATGCCCCTAATACATTAATTTTGGATGCCTCTTAGTTGTAATAATAACATTGGTAAACTAATTGAAAAAGGATTGAAAAGAATTCAAATATAAATATTAGGCCTCACCAACCTCCAACCTCAAAATATTCAAGAGCTCTTTAAAATTGTTTTGAAAGAGGGTGCATCACAATAACACTCACCTCCTTCTATGTATTTCAGAAAGAGCAAGGAGTATGCTGATGTCCTTATTTTAGGGGATTCCCTTCACCTAAAACTAGAAGTCCCAATACTTCAAGTAGAACTTGTTGGCAATGTTTTCTCATTTCATTTTTCACAAACCATACTTGAGAATCATGAATAATTAACAAGGAGAGTACTCCCACTTTCCATTCTTTCAACATATGAATTAGGTTGCATCTCAATGTTTATACCTTATTGGTTACATTATGTATGTTATAAACAAGGATCTCCTCCACTCCTCGTTTTTTGTATTCTTTCATCCATGAAACCAAAACGCTTTTTGGATGATACAATAAATGTCTTTCCTTTGGATACTTAGTAAAAAAAACTTTTAATAATGCTAATCATAAGGAAATACTTCATTTTCATTGTGAATTTTACAAAATGAAACCATGAGGTCCTTAAACTATAAGGTTCTTTTGCAAGAAGTTAAAGCCATCATTCTGGTGTGATTTCATGTGTTTTTCATAAAGAGATGCAAAACAAGTTTTTGTACAATGGTTCTCTACTTTCATATTTTTTAGTTAAATGAACCCCCTTCCTAAAAAAATACATGACCATGCATTAGACTAAAGAGGGGGGTTAAAGTAATATAGCATCAATCTCTTGAACCCAAGTCTATCTTATAACAATGGCATATCCCTATGTTGGGATGTTCGTGTACTTGTTTGCTTATTTTTGGATTATTTTTGTGGTTTGTGGGTGTATAAGAGTTTCGTCATGTTTCCATACTAGGGGTAGAAATAAAAAATGGTATTAAAAATTCCATGAAAAAAATGGATACCTAGGATATCCAACAAAAATAGGGGTTTTTTAAATTGTAAATATGTATTGGGAGGGGTTTCAACAAAAAGATTTTGGGGTGAATTCTTCAATATATAGTGAAACTAGGGGTATTCATTAATATCCCATGAATGAATTTGTTATGTCACAAGTTTATTAAGTGAAGACCCCGTGGGCAGAAGATCAACAATTGAATGACAAAATTCCAAATCTTCTAAAAAATATTCCAACTCATCAGATTTGGTTGCTCCTCCTTTATCATGGTAAAGAGAAATCCAGAGTAACAACATAGCATCCTATGAAGATAGATAATGCATTGCAAGAAATGATAGTGGCAATCTTGTAGTGAAGTTTTCAAAAGGTGCTTTCTAATGGAAAGAAAATTTACCCATTACAAGTTTTAGCAAGACTTCCCTTTCTATTGATGTTGATACAATAAATGAAGCAAAAAAATCATTTATAATCACAAAATCATCAATCCCATAATTATTAAAGAGTGGAATATGATTCCTTTTCAAATGTTAATAGTGCGCAAGTTCATCTACAAAAACATTTATAGTCTGCAAGAAATTGGACTCAAGGAAAGAATCAATAAGAATTGATAATTTCAATAGTCCTTTGTAATGGCATGGAAACAGATCCTAGTTCTAATCCTAAGCTATCCTCTTCATCTACAAAAGAATTACAATCATAAAAAAAATGAAGGAAAATCATTTCCACAATATAAGTGATGCATTGAAGGACTGGAAAGAGAGAGAGTAAAAATATCATATGTCAAGTCTCAAGATCATAATACAAATGGAATTTCCAGCAAATAGAGGAAATGGAAATTGATGGAGGAGATGAATTCCAATTTATGTTGGGAGGGGAAAAGAGTAATTCCCAAGAATTAGGTGTTTCTACTGCTAATCACTTGATGACAACATAAAAGTGAACAAGTAAATTATAATGGAAGATGGTATTATTGTTATAACTTACAACAATATTGAGGGGGCAGGGGGGTTGAATTAGTATTGTATCATATTTCCACTTTTCTTTCCTTTCAAAAAATTAATATTATTAATAATTTCCTGTTAAATAACAATACATGTAGAACACAAAACAAAACACAGAAAACGCATTACACCAGAATTTGTACGTGGAAACCCAATGCAGGAGAAACCAAAGAACATATTTCTTTATGTTATTATGTAAGAACCAACTTACAATTTACAATTATTCAACTTGACAGGAACCCACTTGTCGCAAATGAGGACACCAATCCTCTCATGCACCAACTTATCACAAACAATGAGGACAACATTCCTCTTAGGAACCAACCCGTCACGAATAGTGAGGACACAAATCCTCAGTGAGCTTCAACTCATCCTAGCACCACCCTGCCACCCTGAATTCAGTTTAAAAATATTCTTACAGAATTGGACCTTTCTCTACAAAAATTAATCTAATAGTTTCGTTGATCAGTTACAGGTCCATTTTCTTCCCTTTCACCCATACGTCAATCGAACAGAGCACGTCCTCATTTATAGTGTTTTTTCCTGAGTTCCCCTTCCTATATGTGGATGCATAATAATTACATTATGGACAAATTTTGACCAAATCAAACTTATTTCAGTTACACTTATGTCTAAATAAAGTATGTGGATGCATGACAATTACATTGTGGACATATTTGACCAAATCAAAGTTCAGTTAGTTATATTTGGACAAACTTATGTTCGAGACATGACATTTTAACTAACTCAAACAAACCAAATATTTCTCATTTTTCCAAATCATTCATTGTCACAGTAATTCACATTCTAGTTTACAAAGAATCTACTACGCATATAGAATAAGGGTGCAAGGTACAGATCACAAGTATTCGACCTGTTGCACTTTCCTTGTATCATACTCACCTAGTCGCCCCACCAGATTATGAGCTCACCCTAGTGACTCCAAATTTTCACTCATCTTGTCGCAGTCCACTCTGTCACTCATCTCTTTTCTCAAGACACCCTACAATCTTTTCACATCCGTCGTTGCACTGTAGTACACACATTCATTGATTTACTCTACAATTGTGAACAAGGGAATTTGTCGCAATCTACTTTGCTTCTAAATTGTGTCATAGGTCATCCTCTTGTTTTGTTCACACTCCTAGAATAATCAATCACTTATTTGCATGCACTCATGGAAGAATCAATCACTTATGTGATTTCTTTTGCTTCGTTGATCCCTTCGTCCTTCAATCATTTTGCGCACTTTTGTTTTCAACCTTTCACGATTTCTTCTAGGAGTTCCATTTCATGTGGATCTATGATAGTACAGTAGAAATAATCATTCTGCGCACTTCCTCTGCCTGTGTGCCAACTTTGCACCATATTGTCTATGCACCATGTTGACATCAATGACAACATATGCTCAACAAATAATCCTTCTATGCACCAAATTTGTGCCATACTATATGTGTGCCATGTTGACATCAATGGCAACATATGATCAACAAAATCCCCATTTTCATTGATGGAAACTATATTTTGAGATGCTCCCCCTGTCAGTGTGTTCCTCTGGCCTTCACTCCTTGTTGTATGCTCCTCTTTGTCACAACTCTATGTTTCTCCCCCTTTGACATCAATGGAAAAGGGATCTACCCTACTAATTGTGCACATACTAAGGGTGAATCCCCCTATCTGAATGTTGTATTGCTTGTTTCTCAATTTCTTGTGCTGCTCCCCTTGAGGCTAGACAATTCTTTCAACATCCTCCAACCTATCATGAAGGTTATGTGCCTTAATGAGGAGTGGGAAGGACTCCCAACTTCTCTCTGAGGTACTCAAAGGAGTCCCTAGGTAATGGCTTGGTAAAGATATCCATGATATTCTCTTTGGAAGGAACATATTCTAATTTAACCACCTGATCCTGAACTTGTTCTCAGAAAAAGTGATACTTGATGGGTATGTGATTAGTTTTAGAGTGTTGAATAGGATTTTTAGAGATATTAATAACACTTATATTGTCACGCATGATAGAAACAAGTTGATCACAAGGAACTTGAATATCCTTGAGATTGATCTTTATCCACAATATTTGTGTATTGCAGGATGTTGCAACCATATACTTTGCTTCAGTTGTAGAGAGGGAAATAAAATTTGTTTCCTGTTGATCCAAGATACTAAACAATTTCCAAGGAAGAATGCACCTCCACTAGTGCTTTTTATATCATCAATACTTACTGCCCAATATGCATATAAATAATTTATGAGAATGAGGTATGTATTTTTTGAATACCACAATCCATAACCAATAGTGCCTTGCAAATGCTTAAATATTCTTTTGACTACAAGAACATGATTTTCCTTGGGATTGGACTGAAACCTTCCTACCAAAACAACAACTTGCATGATGTCAAGCCTTGAAGTTGTGAAATAAAGTAAACTTCCTATCATGGACCTATACATGGTTTGATCTATTTCTATAGCATCATCATATTTTATGATTTTGCAAATGGTAGTCATGGGAGTCCTTACTAGTGTACAATTTTCCATGCCAAACTTCTTCAAGATTTCCTTGATATATTTTATTTCGGAAATAAAAATTCATTTTTCTGATTGATGAATATGTAATCCAAGAAAGAAGGAGATTTCTCCTAACATGGACATCTCAATCTATTCTTGGATTACAACTGGAAAATTCTTACTCATTAGTTTAATGTTACTACCAAAAATAATATCATCAACATATACCGCAATAAGTAACAAGTCATTACCTTCAGCCTTGATGTATAATTTGCTATCAGTTGTTCCCTTTTTAAAACCTTGTTGGTGCAGATACATGTCGAGTTTGTAATACCAAGCTCTTGGAGCCTGTTTCAACCCATATAGGGATTTCTTTAAATGAAAAACATAATCATTTTTGTCAGTTAGCAGAAAACCTTTTGGTTGCTCCACATAAACCTCTTCCTCAAGGTAACCATTCAAAAATGTTGATTTGACATCCATTTGGTAGACTTTGATTTTTTTGTAGCATGCAAAAGCCAAAAACATCTTATTAGCTTCAATTCTTGCAACAGGGGAAAAAGTTTCTTCAAATTCCACTCCTTCGACTTGAGCATACCCTTTTCATACCAATCTGGCCTTATTTTTTACTATATGTCCATCTTCATTTAACTTGTTTATGTATACTCATTTAGTGCCAATTACATTCTTGTCATTTGATCTTCGGAAAAGATACCATGTTCTATTTTTCTCTATTTGGTCTAGTTCTTCATTCATGGCTTTGACCCAATGGTCATCCTGACTTTCTTGCACAAAGTTTTTGGGTTCACTCATGGATAACAGTGCAAAATTTACAGAGCTAGATGTATTTACAAGTTTTCTTATGGTTTGTACACCTGCTTCCTTGTTCCCAAGAATTTGACTGTCTGGATAATGTTTTTGAACATACTTGATGGGGTCTTTGGTTGGGGTGTCTCCATTCTCTCTTCTTCCTCAATTTCCTCTTATTCTTGATATTCATTCATTCCATCATCTTGTAGATCATTTTTTATTATTTCATAAAATGAATCATTGTAGTGTCGATGTCTCACTAGATGAAGTGGTCCCTCATATACTTTTACATCTATGCTCTCAATTATTTTATAGACTCTTTTATTGTAGCACTTGTATCATTTACTTCTGGAGGAGTATCCTAACAAGATACCTTCATCATCTCTAGAATGAAACTTACCTAAGTTGTCTTCATTTCGTTTGATGTAGCATTTGCTTCCAAATATTTTGAAGTGCTTTATTGATGCATGTCTTTCATGCCATAGCTCATAAGGGGTTTTATCATTGTTTACTCTTATGTGTGATTTATTGAGAATGTTAACAACAGCTTGAAAAAATTCTCCCCAAAAGGCTTTGGGTACTTTTGATTCATCAAGCATGGCCCTGGCCATTCCTTAAATTGTTATGTTCATCCTTTCTACCACTTCATTCTGCTAAGGGTTTCTGGAAAGAACAAACTATCTCTTGATCCCATGCTTTTCATAATAATTGTTGAATTCATCAGATGTGAATTCTCCTCCTCTTTTTTATATTAGGCACTTTATTTTTAATTCCATTTCATTTTCAACCCGTGCTTTGAAGATTTTAAATTTTTCAAAATCCTTAAATTCATGCTTCAACAATCCAACCCAATTCATTATGGTATAGTAATAAATCAACAAAATGAAATATATTTCACGTCGAGGTGATTGTGTGGTAGTGGGGCCAAAAATATTTGTATGAATCAAGTCAATAGGTCGATTGGTGGAGTGTTCTCTTGCCTTGAATTGAACTCTTAACTTATTTCCAAATTTACATGACTTGCATACAATATTCTCAGGTTGACATGACCTAGTCTTTTGTGCCAAAGCCATCTCTCACCAGTTTTACCAATACAACATTTTTCTTTTCCTTCTTCTAGAACATATACATTTCCTAAAGTTCTAACTTCCTTTACAAGAATCTTCCTTGTATTTGCATCCATCACTTTACAACCTTTTGAATGAAAGAAAAACTTGTTTCCTTGGTCACTCATTTGACCTACACTCAACAAGTTATGTTTTAGACCATCTACATACAACACATTTTGTTCTTTGGTCTTTCACTTCTTATCTTCATCTAGTACAACAGTTCCTTTTCCACTAATTCTAGTTGGAGCATTGTTTCCAAAGACAAAATTACCACCCTTTTCTTCAGTTAGTAACTCAAAATTACTCTTATCTCACGTCATGTGCTTGGAGCAGCCATTGTCAATATACCATTAATTTTCTTGATTTTTGGAATATAGAGCCAATCCACAATTTTCTTGGTATTTACTTTTCTTCCTCCAATACTTGGTGAAATATTCTTGTTTTTCTTTCTTACAGATAGACGACATCTTGCTTCCATATTCACTTGCCTTGTGTCCAAAAAATTTTCATGTGTGGCATTCAAGGTCATTTAGTAGAGGAGAGAAGGAATTATTGAAGGAATTTTGATACATAGACATTCGAGGTTTATTGAATCTAATTCTTATATTTATGTTATGTTTAAAAAATTCCAACAACTCATAGCCTTATGTCTAAAGTTTCCACAAGAGAAACAATACCCATAGAAAAAATTTGGATTCCTTCGAATGAAAAAATTACTTGTGGGACTTGTTCTTTGTATGCCAGCTTGATAGGATTCAGGAACCTATTGCTTCCTTGCTTCATAGTTGGGTTGGTCCATTTCTGTCTGCTTCTTCTTATCATCTTTTGATTTTTTAAGCTGACCCTTGAGAGAATTTGCATAACTTTTAGGTTTATCACTAGTTGACATGTTGGTGTTGGATTCTCCTTGAACAATTTTCAGACTTTCCTTATATCCTAGCCCTTTCTTGTCATCAGGTGATCTCTGGTTGTTGAGAATTTTATCTAGAGTTTTAGATCCTTTTATGAATTTTATATGAGTCTTGTAATTCTCTAGATCCTTTCTCAAGGAAATTATTTATGCTTCTAGTTTGTCACATATGTTCTCTTTTTATTTTATTTTATTCATAAATATTTCTTCCCTTCTTTTGGATTCTTCTAGATGGATTATTAAGATGACTATATCTTCACTAATCTCTTTGTATTTTTCTTTTTCTTGAGTTGAGAGATTTCTTCCAGAGCACTAATAAGTTCTCATTCCATGTCTATGACAACTTCACACTCTTCTACATCTGTTTTTTCTTGATCAGATTTTTGTTTTTCTAGAGCCATGGGAAGTTTTTCATCTAGAGTTATATCTGGCTTATATTCTTCTTCTTCAATGTTTGAAGATTTGTTGGTATCCTCTTTTGAATAAAACCTATTCCTTTTATAAGAGTTTTTCTCCCTAGGTTTATCCTTGCCTTTTCTTTCTTTTTCATTAGTGTTTTTTTGTTTGAAAGGAAATTTAGATGCAAAATGACCAACTTTACCACAACGAAAAAATTTGAATGGTAACATACTTTTATATTTTTCGAATCCCCTCTTCAGTCTCCTTATAAAGTTAGATTCTTCCTCTTCTTCTGATAAGTGTTCTGATGAATCATGATCTTGTGATATTGATGATTTGAATGATGCCTTGAAATTTTTTTCCTTTAGATCTGGTTGTTCTTTCCTCGTCTTCTTCATAATTGTTTACTAGTTTGTCCCATATTTCCTTTGAAGATTCCAACTACATTGCTTTGACAAATTATGTTTATGCAAGTCCTCCTTGGATGGAATTCATAGCTCTTGCATTATTTTATTAATTTTTATTACCAACTTCATCAATTGGAAGAGTAGTTTGGATTTTGTAACCATCTACCACAATATGCCAAACTTGCATCCCAAGAAACATCAAGTAGCTCTTCATTCTGATTTTCCAAAATGAAAAATTTGTTCCATTGAATAGAGGAGGTCTGGTTGAAGAAAAAGAATCTTTACTTGCCATGATTTATGTGTGATATTCCTTCCAATTTTTATAACTTACAGAAATATTGAGAGGGGGGGTGGGTGAATCAATATTGTATCAGATTTCCACTTTTCTTTCCTTTCAACAAATTAATATTATTAAGAAGTTCTTACTTACATATCAGTACATGTAGAAAAAAATATAAAACACATTACACCAGGATGTTTACTTGGAAACCCAATGCAGGAGAAAACCACATAACATCTTTCTTTGTGTTCTTTTGTAAGAACCAACTTACAATTTACAATTATTCATCTTGAAAAGCACCCACCTGTTGCAAATGAGGACATCAATCCTCTCAGGAACCAACCTGTTACAAACAACAAGGACACCAATCCTATCAAGTACCAACCTGTCACAGATAGTGAGGACACCGATACTCAGTGAGATTCAACTCATCCTAGCACCACCCTACCACTCTGAATTCAATTTAAAAATATTCTTACAAAACTGGACCTTTCTCTAAAACAATTAATATGATAGTTCTGTTGATCAATTACAGGTCCATTTTCTTCTCTTTTCATCCACACACCAATCAAATAGAGCACATCTTCATTTATAGTGGTTTTTCTTGAGTTCCCCTTCCTGTATGTGGATGCATAACAGTTACACTGTGGACAAATGTTGACGAGATCAAACTTACTTTAGTTACATTTATGTCTAAATAAAATATGTGGGCGCATGATAGTTACATTGTGGACATATTTTTACCAAATCAAAGTCCATTTAGTTACATGTGGACAAAATTGTGTTCCAAGAATTTTGACTAACTCAAACAGACCAAATCTTTCTTGCTTTACCAAATCATTCATTGTTGTAGTAATTCACATTTTCGTTTACAAAGCATCTATTGTGTAGATAGAATAAGGGCACAAGATAGAGATCACAAGTCTTCAACCTATTGCACATTCCATGTAGCATATTAACCCAGTCGCCCCACCAGATTATGAGCTCTCCCTAGTGACTACAAATTTTCACTCGTTCTGGCACAATCCACTCTGTCACTTGTCTCTTTTCTCAAGATACCCTATGATATTTGCACATCTGTCATTGTGTTGCAGCACAAACAACCGTTGATTTACTCTGCAATCACAGACAAGGGAATTTGTTGCAATCTACTTTACGTCTAAATTGCATCGTAGGTCATCCTCTTGTTTTGCACGCACTCATGGAAGACTCAATAACTTCTCTACACGCACTCCTAGAGAACTCAATCACTTCCATAATTTATTTTGCATCGTTGATCCCTTCGTCCTTCAATCCTTTTGCACACTTATGTTTTCAACCTTTCATGATTTCTTTTAGGAGTTCCATTTCATGTGGATCTGCGATAGTACAGTAGAAAGAATCCTTGTGTGCACTTCCTTTGCATGTGTTCCAACTTTGTGCCATACCATTTGTGTGTCATGTTGACATCAATGACAACATATGCTCAACAAATAATCCTTCCATGCAATTCCTCTACCTATGCGCCAACTTTGCCCCATAATGGTTGTGTTCCATGTTGACATAAATGACAACATATGCTCAACACTTATTTATAAAGAGGCTATACCCCATGTAAATGGGATTGAACATATTTTGGATATAGAATACAATGCTATGTTACAACAAAATGTTAAAAATATTGGTGCGAAAATGAAAACTGAGAATAAAGTGAAAAATAAATTTGTTCATAATGTTACATGTTTCTTACAAATTATGGAGAATGAGATGGATATTGAGTGTGAAAACCAAGACAGAGTTCAGTCATAAATTTTTGTGTCAATTTAAAGAAAACATCAAGGTACAGGTAGACAATCAATTAGTCAATTTGCAACAAGCGACCAGGCTTGGATGGAAGAATATGTAAGAAAGATAAGGAGGGATATTAATATGATATTTAAGGTAAATCACAATATTCATTAAGATGTTGCAATATTTTGGGAAAAGTGCGAGCATCTTACTACAAGGATTTCCCAAGACTTGGCAGAGCAGTTGAGAATACTTAGCTAACTGCCTAAAGCTTAAGCACAATTTGTAATACATTTGCAAATTTTCTTGAAAATTTCAAAATGTAGGTTCATTGAGTAACCCTACTGACATATAGAAAACCCTCTTATGTATACATCAAAATAAAAAATCATAAACAACATTAAGTCTAGGAAATAGTTCAATGTTCTTCACAAGCTACTGCAAAAAAAATATGAAAATATTCACTATCTTCTACTTAAGAATACCATATCAAATATAAGAACCTATCCTCTAAATGATGAAAATAGTCATTCATATATAGATTTGGGAACTGTGGGTAGTGATTACCCCTCCCTAGTATCCATCAAGTTCATTGACCCAACCTTCAATGCCAAAGGTTGTTTTGATAAACCATCTGTGAGCATATTGTATTCCCTAAAGGTATTGTTGAAACTCTAAAGTAATAGTGATGAACCTCCTCAACATCAAATGGATATGACCATAACATCTTTGAAAAGTAAGGTTTTTGACCCATAATTTCTTGACACCTAGCCAATGACCAATTTTCAATCATCAAATTCTCATAGAGAAGAAATACCCCTTTCTATTTTGATTCTAAGGAGTGCAACCAGGGATCGCATCTGAACCCAGTGATTTATTCATTTATCCAGGCATTCTTGGAAATTAATGTGGTGACCCTCATAAAAGAATAAATCACCTCTTACCCCACACGGGCCTCAATTCCCATGAGAAGCCCCATAAAGAAATCCCCAAGCTCTAGATTTATTAATGTCCAAGGAATACAGATGACTTGGAGGTTTAGTCTTAAGAGATACTCTAATGAAATCATAAGTAAACTTATTTGGTAAAATAATTGAAGTGGGGAGAGTGTTCCTCTCGAAAAATCATGGAATTTATAGTAGTCTATGGTGCCCATGTGATGCAGGAGCATCACTGTCATCATTCAATGAGGTGCAGTGGTGGACAACTCCACATCCAATGCAACGCATTCAGAACTAGTTTGGATTCCAAGGAGGGCACGTCACTTTAAATTTTAAACCTTTGTAATAAAAGTACCTTTAATATTTTGAGGCAAGGGCCATTACATGCACTCCAAGAGATTGTAATTTCCTAAATTACCTGTAGGATTGTACAAATTCTGAGCATCGACTCATATTTGGGTTGTAATTATCCATTTAATGTAATAAGCTTAGTGGTAGGTTGCTTTAATTTCGAAATGATAGCACTAAAATAGTCTCGAGGGAAGGCTCGAGAAGCCCCCTCATGTATAAATGTATGTAATGTATGCCCAGAAGGGGTTGTTGAAAAATGTTCGTTGGAGAGTTTTAGAAAAGAAGGTGAGAGTTGCAAGAACCTATGTAAATATTTTCTGAATGAATATAATAGAGGAGATTTGCTTCAAATTCTGAGTTTGTTTATCTCTTAGTTATTTGGGTAATGTTATGTTATCAATTTTTCTGTGTTTATATGCATTTGTGTGTATCTCATGGTCGAATGAATGAACCTTTGATATTCCATAAGTTTCAATTGTTTCTCTTTTGAAATACTGGTGCAAGGCGTTCACAGTGGCCACACAAGGAGTGCAAAGGAAGAGTCATTTTTAGGATCGATAGCTCATGAGAGATAGAGGGAATTTCGAGGAGTGAGTGCAAGGAGTGAACATATACTCATTGGAGTATAAAATCATAAAGAAGACCCATGCAAGGCGTGCATAGGGCCAACACTTAGCGAAGTGTCGAAAGAATCTCAAGGCGAGCAAGCACAAGGACTGTGCATGAGATTTTCTAAGTCTCAAGCTGAGGAGAAGTAGTGCAAGTGTGTGGCAGGGCCTAATTCCTTTAAAGTTGGAAAATCTTAGGAAAGATAGGGAGATATGGTTCTCGAAAGGAAAATTTCCTTTTGTTTGGAGGACGAGCGGATGAGATCCATTCGGGAGGATCCAAATCTTTTAACGACCTTTGGATCTGGAGAAGGAGCACGGGTTTTAACCCTTGAAGTCCTTCAGAATTCATGAATTCAATGATTTTTGTGTGTTCGTTGTAAAGGAGGTGAATTTCTCGAAGTCCTGAAGCCAGAAATCGATCTAGATCGTTGGTAGTGGAGGAACATGTGTCCAAAGATCAAGGGTTACCAGAAGTCTGGTTTTCTGGTGAAATTGAAGTGTGGTTGTAAGATCATGCAAAACTACCGAAGCTCCAAAGTTTAGAGCAAATCTTGATTGTTGGCATTAGGGCCACGTGTCAGTAGATTGCCATTGGTTTGGGAATATGGCAGTCCAGGAGAGCAGAGGTGAAACGTGTTTTGGTTAGAGAACTCCCGAAGGCCCGAAGACCAGAGTAGATCTTGACCGTTTGTTGAGAGGGACACGTGGATCATAGATCCAATAGTCCGCTAGTTTGACACTCTGGAGGACTTGAAGTGTTGTGTCACGAAAAGCTCTGAATCCTGGAGCGTGGAGTAATCGTATGTCGTTGATCTAATTTGAGCGTCAACTGTCCGATCCATGAGTTCGGAGGTATTTCATGTTTGAACGGAGAAGACTCTCAAATTCTGGAGTCACAAAATATCTGTGAATCGTAGATCTTAGTTTGTATTGAGAGTCGTTGATTCTCGTCGTAGTTGGGTTGTTCGCAAACTCGGCATTCAAGAGGATTGTTGTGTGTTATAATTAGAAATCCCAAAGCCCAAAGCTCCGAAGTGGAGGATTTCCTGTTGTTTAAAAAGATTTTATCCCATGAGTTTGGCCTGAGGTCACATGGATTTATCCACTGGAGTAATGAGGCCCTCACGAACATAAATTTGCAAGCAAGGAAAATATTAAAGGCTTGTGGTAGAATACTTCGAGGGTTCAACAAGAGCCTAAGAGATAATTCAATGCCTTAATGTGAACGATCCTAGACCGGGAGGTAGCGCGAGCCCCAGGAGGTGGAATTTCTATAGGAGGATACTTTGAAGGAATAAACTATTTTCCTAGATGAAGAGGAAGAGGCAGAGGAGGAGAAGTGAAGTGTTATGCTTGTGTAAAAATAGGGCACATGTCTTGGGAATATCCTGAGAAGAAGAATGCAGGAGCGAGAGGAGCTCACATTTTTGAATCACAACAGAGGGATGTGCAGACAGAGATGGAAGTAGAAGACGAAGAAGGAATATCACTTATGATGATGAAATCTCTCGTAAAGCTAGAGAAAGAGGTATGAGAACCATTCCATAGGAATAGTTTATTCATAACTGCTTGCAAGACTAGAGATAGGGTATGAAAGGTGATCATAGACAGTGGGATCACTGATAACTTAGTATCCACATATATGGCGGAAAATTCAAAGTTGGATACAATTGCACATTTGAATTCATATAGGGTTTCATGGTTTCAAAAAGGACACTAGGTCATGGTAAGTAAACAGTGTAAAGTTGAATTTAAGATTGGTGATTATAAATATGAGGTTTTATGTGATGTCATACCTATGGATGTTTGTCATGTTCTGTTGGGGAGACCTTGGAAATATGACAGGAACGTCATACACGATGGGAGGAAGAACACTTATACCCTTGATAAAAATGGGTGTAAGCATAGGTTGTTTTCAATAGAAGATAAAGGAGTTAAAGAGGAAGCTAGTTCAAGTATACTTCTCATGGGTGGGAAGGAACCTTTGAAGGAAGAAGAAGATCCCCAGTGTTGTAGTCTAAGGATAGGAGAGATCAGTATATCTATTAGAATGAGTTTCATAGGTGCTCATACTTGTGAGGAAGTGGTGCAGGAGGCATCCAGGGACGAGGAGAAGGAGCCAGATGTTTTTAAAACTAATAGTTTGTGTGTGATGGAAGATGTAACATAAATATGTCCATTGGAGACTGTCAAAGAGAAGGAGAATGGACAGAAGCCAAGTTATGTTCAAAAGGAAAAGAAGGAAGAGGAGGCCTGCATATTTGTGAGCCAGAGAAATGTCCAAGAGGACCATTCAGATTCAATACTCACTGAATGGGAGAAGGAGTTAGAAATTTTGGATAATTGGTTAAATCATCTAAAGGTGGAGGAAGACTACCAGAGGAATGCAATCATGAATGATAGCAAGGGGAACCTTCAGGAAGGAAAAATTCCTGAAGAAATAAAGAAGGAGAAGCAACTAATGGCTAGCAGTAACAACAACCTGCAACAAGGCGATTGTCACGAGAGAAAGAGAGAGTTGCAGCAAAAGAGCCATCCGTGGGATAGGATTGAGAAGGAGACTATGGAGTTGATAGGGTTGATAGAAATATCATCCAAAGAGACAAGAGAAGACTGCAGTGGTAAGATAGGTGGAACCCTGGAATGTATGATTTGGAGACCAGGAGAAAATACTGCAACAATAGGAGAATGACAACAACAATAGCAACAGCAAGGAAGAGAAGCAGGTGGACATCTTCAAGTTAAAGTTTGGGACCCAGGAGGATATCAACCATAGTAGCATAGGAGTCATGAGTAGGAGCTCATGATTTTTCTCAGCAGTGGAGTATGATGCAGGAGCATCACCGTCATCATTCAATGAGGTGCAGTGGAGGACAACTCAGCATCCAATGCAGTGCATTCAGAACTGGTTTGGATTCCAAGGAGGGCGCGTCACTTTAAATTTTAAACCTTTGTAATAAAAGGCCCTTTAATATTTTGAAGCAAGAGTCATTACATGTTCTTTAGAAGATTGTAATTGATTTAATTACCTATAGGATTGTACAAATTTTGAGCATCGACTCATATCTGGGTTGTAATTATCCATTTAATGTAATAAGCTTAGTGGTAGTTTGCTTTAATTGTAAAATGATAGCACTAAAATAGTCTGGAGGGAAGGCTCAAGAATCCCCCTCATGTATAAATGTATGTAATGTATGCCCATAAGGGGTTGTTAAAAAACGTTCATTGGAGATTTGTAGAGACGAAGCTGAGAGCTGCAAGAACCTACGTAAATATTTTATGAGTGAATATAATAGAGGATATTTTCTTCAAATTTTGAGTTTGCTTATCTATGAGTTATTTGGGTAATGTTATGTTATACATTTTTTTGTGTTTATATTCCTATGTGTGTATCTCATGGTTGAATGAATGAACCTTTGATGTTCCATAAGTTTCAATTATTTCTCTTCCGAAATATTGTTGCAAGGAGTGCAAAGGCAAAGTCGTTTTTAGACTCGATAGCTCAAGAGAGATAGAGGGAATTTCGAGGAGTGAGTGAAAGGAGTGAACATATACTAAGTGGAGTATAAAATCCCAAAGAAGAACTGTGCAAGGCATTAATAAGGCCAACACTTAGCGAAGTGCGGAAATAATCTCAAGGTGAGCAAGTGCAAGGAGTGTGTGGGAGATTTTTTGAGTCTCAAGCTCAGTAGAAGTAGCACAAGTGTGTTCTAGAGCCTACGTCCTTTAAATTTGGAAAATCTCAAGAAGGATAGAGAGATTTAGTTCTCGAAAGGAAGAATTTATTTTGTTTGGAAGACAAGTGGACGAGATCCGTTCAGGAGGAGCCAAAGCATTTCACAATTTGGATTTGGAGAAGGAGCACGCGTGTTAACCCTTGAAGTCCTTTGGACTTCACGAATTTGACGATTTTTGTGTGTTCATTGTAAAGGAGGTGAATTTCCCCAAGTCCCAAAGCCCGAAATCGATCTGGACAATTGGTAGTGGAGGAACATGTGTCTGAAGATAAACGGTTATCCATAATTTCGGTTGTCTGGTGAAATTGAAGTGTGGTTGTAAGAGCGTGAAAAACTCCCGAAGTTTCGAAGTCCAGAGCAGATCCTGACCATTTTCTTTAGGGACACCTGTTAGCGGATTGTCAGTGGTTTGGGAATCCAGTAGTTCGAGAGAGCAAAGGTGTAAGGTGTTTTGGTTTGAGAACTCCCGAAATATCGAAGGTCGAAGTAGATCTTGACCATCTATTGAGAGGGACACAAGGATCATAGATCTAGTAGTCCATCAGTTCGACACTCCGGAGGACTTGAAGTGTTGTGTCACAAAAATATCCGAAGCCTGAAGCACAGAGTAATCGTAAGTTGTCGATCTGAGGTGAGTGTGAGTCGTCTGATCCACGAGTTCAGCCTTTGCAAGTTCAGAGGTATTGCATGTTTGAACAAGGAATACTCCCAAAGTGTTGAGTCCAAAAATATCTATGAGTCATAGATCTCAGCATGTATTGAGAGTCATTGATCCTCGTCCTAGTTCGGTTGTTCACGAACTCGGCATTCGGGAGGATTGTTTTGTGTTTTAGTTAGAACTCCTGAAGCCCGGAGCTTCGAAGTGGTGGACTTCATGTTGTTTAAAAAGAGTTTTTCCCATGGGTTTGGACTAAGGTCACGTGTATTTATCCACTGGAGTAATAAGGCCCTCGTGAACGTAAATTTGCGCACAGGGAAAAGAGTAAAGGCATGTGGTAGAATACTTTGAGGGTTCAACAAGAGCCTAAGAGACAATTCATCTCCTTAGTGTAAACGATCCTAGGCCGAGAGGTTGCGTGAGCCCCATGAGGTGGGGGGGGTTTGCATCACCATGATACCACAACTAGTAGAGCTTTGTGTTCTATTACCTCTAAATTCTCACACCACTTTTTAATCCCTTTTGCTAAGGTGTCACCCCGCCAATTTCCTTTGCCTAATATCAATGTTATAGCAACATCCCATTCCTCCCTAGAAAAGTGACAGTATATCAATAAATAGATTTTCCCACCTCCTTTCCTACACAAAACACAATAACCAGGGCCTTTCCATGAACATTTTTAAAAAATTTCCCATGTGAGGATCTTGTTGGAAATTGCAAATGATAGGAAAATATGAGCTTTCAACTTCTAGATTGGCTTCCACCATCAACATGCATTTTTCTATCCTCTTTCCAAAAACATAGTTTAATATCCAAGGCTAATCATGCATTCACCATTTATAGAATTTTTTGACCAAACCAATGCATCTTCTTCTATGTTTAGTCTAATAGAACTATTAAGTAACCTCTACACAAAGGAATTCCATGTGCTAGAGTCTAACACTTCCAACCTTGAAATGTTTTCACTTCTCCACACTTGGAGCCAAAGAGTATTGTCGCTTTGGTTATTATCAGTCTAAGTTGTACATTTATAAGTTTCAAAATGATAATGTCCATGAACATCTATAAAAAAAGAACAGTGGCATATCGTGTTTTTCTTGTGATATTGATACAATTTTTGTCTTTATTAGGTGTATTATATAAGTTAGATATGTTTTTTTTCTATATATTATTGGGCATATCTTGTAAGATGTGTTCTTGCACTTACATTTGTAGGTATCAATTCAAGGATAAGTTACTCTTGACAAGAGTAATTACTCATGCTTTATTTTCCCAAGACAATAATGGGGCCTTGAATTTCCTAGGATCAAAAATCATTGAAGCTACCATTTCTTTTTTCTACCTATGGAAAAATTCTACAATATCAAAAGGTGGAATGACTTCCTATATGGCCAAGATTTCCAATTGAGATGCTCTTTCAAAATTTTCTTTTGTTTTTCAACTCCATGAATTGATTAGAGTGGTCCCCAAGATGGATCCAAAAGAAAAAGTGTATAGCATGTGGTTGCTACCATGCCTTTTTTGGGGCTATTAGAGTTGATGCCAAAAATCTATATGTTGCAAGGGAGAAGTTTTGGATTAGGCATGGATGGAACATCAACAAATACATGCAAAATAATTTCCCACAACAAGATCTTTATTCAGAAAGGCTTGATTCTTTTGAATAGTCCTCTATTACCCTTCATAAATGAATGTTATTTTTCTTTCTTCTTATCAGGATGTCAATATGATTATCTATTACTAAAAATTTAGGCAATGAACCAACCTTTCTTTCTTATAAATGAATCAAATAGGTATATTCACTTTCCTATAAATCTATTAAGAATCAAATGGGTATATCCACTTTTATAGATGACAATTTTGAGAAGTTGAGAATGAGTAACGATCTTGTGATATGCAACCAAGGACCAATTGGGTACATCCACTCTCTTAAATGGTGATGTTGAGAATTAGATGGAAGCCTTGGGAGGTGCAATATTTTCTTTCTTCCTTTGGGGATGAAATACAATTATCAATTACTTAAATTTTAGGCAATGGACCAACCATACTTTCTTACAAATCTACCATGAATAAAATGGGTATATCCACTTTTGTAGATGATGGTTTTGAAAAACTAAAAATTAGATAGTGATCTTGGTTGGAAATCATGAATCTCGAGTACAGGGCCAAATGCCCATGGTGATCTATTTTGACATGGTTTGTAGGAAAATGATGAAATATCTACCCTTGAAAAAAAATTGCTTAAATATACTATTTTTTTTAATGGCTCTAATGCATGCTCAAAATAAAAATAAGTTCCTAGAGTCCAACATCCTTTAGATGCTAGTAAGTTATTTATATTTTTATAGAACATGTAATTATAAATATTTCAGTATATTTTATTAATGATGGGTAAATGTGTTCAATTTTTATCCAATTTCTAGGGGAATTGTATCAACAAATATATTTATTTCATTAGTGCATAATTTAAATGCCTATATGCATTCAAGTTTTAAACACAACAATATGTTTTGTATTTATATTTAAAGTAGTTCCATTACTTTTGATAAATAATTAAAGGAGTCAAACTTGGACTGGACTTGCTTGGATTCAACAAGCTTTGAAAAATATTCAAATTTTCATTAAAAAATATTATGGTACACAAGAAGTAAATATGAACATTAAATTCCCAAATATGTTGAAAGGTGCAAATATTGAAAATCGATATATATTATAAGTTCTTTGTATAATTAAACTTAAAAGTTTGAAACTTTTTGATAGTTTGAAGACAATAGATGACTCTAACTTGGAAAATTCTACATCGAATGAATAAAACAATTTGCATTTTCCGTTTGCAAGTTTTTAGATAGCAACCACAAATAGATTCCCCTCTTCTCTAAAATCAATATATTAGGCATGGTGTATATATCGAATCAAGTCCAAACTTATGCATGCAATGATTGATAAACAAAAGTGAACAAACGCTTGAACTTGTTTTAAGAGTTCTTTCATAATTGATGAATCAGTAATAAATAATTCATAATAAAAGTGGTAGAGCAAAGATAAATATCTCCTAAGCTTAACAAAAGTTATGACCAGGATCAACATATAGAAACTTTGTGGTGAAATATCATCAAAACTAACAAAGGGATATGTAAGAGTGTACAGTAAGAACCCTGATAAACATAATCCTTGATTCTTGCAACATTATCTTGAGGAGGGACACATTATGTTTATTTTCCCAAACATGTAAAATGAGTATATTGCAATTTAATGCATATATTTTCCTATTATTATAGATGATTTTATACTTTAAAAAAAATTTCTAGGACTTCACAATGTTTTATAATTTAGTTAAATATTTGCCAAGATTTTGCAAGATTTTTATAATTCAGTGAAAATTTTGCCAAGTTTTTACAAGATTATATAATTCAGTAAAATATTCACCAAAAAATTATATATACATATTATATTACTGA
>ML778323.1:621088-635848 GCA_009831015.1 Picea engelmannii | reverse complement strand
GAGGGGGTTCCTAAAATTTTCCCTGAACTGGGGATGCCCTTTAAATATAATCTGGGTCGGAGCCAGGATGAGGATTTCATGGATTTGGTAAAAAATCATTGGGTTTCCTTTGGCCTTTTCATTCTGCATTATCCCCTTGTGAATAGTTTGTCAAATCCTTAAAATTGGTGAAGGTGAAAGTGGTGGAGTGGTCCTTGGTAAAACATCTAAATCAAGATATTTGTTTGAAGGAGGTTGAAGAGATGTTAGTTGCATTGTCATGGAATTATGGGAATGTGCCAAGTGAAGGGAAGTTGTCTAGTTTGAATAATTTGGAGGTTCAAAAGATCAAGCTCTTACAAGACTGTGTGAGAGAATGGCGACTTAAGAGTTGTTCCACTTGGCTAGCTCTAGGGGATAACAATACAATTTTTTTTCGTAGTTTTGTGGTTTATAGGAAGAGAAAAATATGATATGGGATTTTCCATCTCCAGAGGGGTTCCTATTCGTGACTTTCATGGTTTGGAAAGTATGGTTTTGGACTATTTTGAACACTATTCTGAAAGTATGAGGATGCCAACATATCTTAAGTGTTAAATATTGTTTTTTATTTCCCTAAAATGGTGAATGAAAATTTATGTGAACAATTATACATGCCTATGAGTCATGATAAATTATTACATGTTCTTGGAATTTTTGTCAAGGATAAGAGCTCAGGGCCTGATGGGTGGACGATCAAATTTTACATTGACTTCTTCGATATTGGGAGAAGATCTGCTCTGGGTAGTTGAATATGTTCGTCTCTTTAAAATAGTGCCCATCATTATGAATTTAACCTTTCTAGTATTGATTCCTAAGGTGGATTTTCCACTTTCCTTCGCTGATTTCCGCCTGATCTCATTATATAATTGTGTTTACAAAATAGTATCCAAGGTCATTGCACTCAGATTAAAACTTGTCCTATCGAGTTATATTTCAGAAGAACAGTTTGGTTTCCTTGAAGGTCTCCAGATCCATGAAGATATTGGCTCGACATATGATTTAATTCACTCTATCAAATCGTGTCATATTCTAATTGTTGTTCTTAAAGTGGACCTGTCAAAGGCATATGACATGGTGTCTTGGTTGTCTCTCCATCTATTGTTAGTTTTTGTATCTCGGAGGTACTTCTGCATTAGCGGTGCCCAACATGCAAAAGTAACGAGCAATTGTCTCTCTTAAGTGACTTTATAAAGTGAATTTATAAAGTGACTTTATAAAGTGATTTTATTAAGTGACTTTATAAAGTGATTTTATAAAGTGTAGTTAGGGTCTTTTATTATTTATTGGGTAAAGTGAAAGTGAATTTATAATATTTGAGTGACTTAAGTGATTTAAGTCATCTCAATGAGGGAATAAGTCACATCCATTGATCTTGTGGGACAAGAGTGAATCTCAACCATTGAGATATACGATTAGGGTAGTTACCTTAAATGTGTCAATAAAAGAAACTTTAGGGAGACAAAGGGGCATGATTTCCAAGAGAGACCAAGAGAGATTGAGCTAAAGGAGAAAGGAGAGTTATTGCAACAAAGGAGGCGCACTTTCCAAGAGGGAGAGAGGGCACGCATCCCAAGATAGGTACAAAATTGAATGTCGGTCCATACAATAGAATACAAGAGGCCGTATAGTATGGATTTAGAGGGTCGTACTATTGTTTTTTACTGCACAAAAATCGAGGCATGTACAACACTGATTTTGAGGAAGCTTGAGGGAATTAACAACTAGAGATAATTATGTACATAAGAGGGTTGTGCTACAACAAATATGGGCACACATATAGAGATTTTGTAGTTGTCTTGCTAACTGAACTGGGTCGTAGAGGCCATACAACAGTGGAACAATTTTCAAGGCAGTGTGACACAGATTTCAAGGAGTAGTTTGTGTTGAATATGTGAGATAAGTATTGTGTAAATTTTTTGTTGTAAAAGTGTGCTATTGTAAACTCTAAAATATTTCTCTGCGAGCACAATAAAACATCTATCTTGGCTGGTTTTCCCTTCAGGTTTTTTCCAGGGGCATTGCCCAGATATCTAGTGTCAAATGTGGTGATATTTTGTCTTTTGTTCATTATTATTTCTGCTGCTATATTCTTCAGTTTTCTTATTCAATGAATTTTTGCTCATAAAGTACAATAGAATGTTGTTAATTTTATTGCATTAGTGTTGAAGTTATTGGAGATTGAAATATAAGTTTGACTAAGTATGTGAAGTAAGTCACATTATATTTTAACATGGTATCAAAGCTTGGGATCTGAGGTTTAGTGGATAGAGTTTGGCACTTGGATAGTAGTAATTGGCATGGATTTTTCTTGGAAGAATAAGGGAAAGAGGGTCTTTGTCAGTTTGAAAAGGATGACTTTCAGTCTTAGGTATAAGGATAGGTTGGAGGGGATCTCCAACTACCTATAGTTGAAGGTAAGGATTGCAGTTCTTCTTAGGGAGAAAAAGTTGTGGGTGTTCGTGAGTACCACAGTGACAGTTCCTTCGTTAGATTCCATTTCCCTAGATATTCATGAGGTGAAGGAAGAAATGAAGAAAAAGATAATCTTGGATGGAGTGAAGGACCACCTAATTCCATATATGGTTGATAAGTAAATGAATATTTTCCAGGTCCTATCAAGATGCCAACTAGGTCTATCTTTGACCTCAATTTGGCTCTAAGTTTCAACTATTAATGAAGGTTTTTTTGATGTTTTAGGATAGTCAATAGTTCAAGAACTTCTTGTTGATTTGTTACGGTTACATTCTCAATTTTAGGTGCTCTAGCATGTAGTTTTAGTCACTAAGGGTTAGCACATGCATACTAAAATAAATGTAACAAACCTAGAGATTTTTATAGCTGAAAATAAAGCAGTTCTACAGTCTAACACACATGAAATTGTACACAGGTATTTTTGGTCAACGTGACCCTAGATAAAACCTCCCCGGGGAAAACG
Organism: Picea engelmannii; assembly: GCA_009831015.1. Classification (NCBI taxonomy): domain Eukaryota; kingdom Viridiplantae; phylum Streptophyta; class Pinopsida; order Pinales; family Pinaceae; genus Picea; species Picea engelmannii. The sequence goes on along the minus strand of ML778323.1, from coordinate 632,892 downwards.
AGTTTGGAATATATGTCTATATATGAGGAAAATCGATGGTGGAATATAGAAAGTACAAAATATAGATGAACCTGATACAATAACAGCTTGATCCAAGATGAAACACGAGTCCAAAAGAAGGAAGAGCTCCCTTGGTTGGTGTGCCCCTCATAAATGCTGCCAAGACCACTGAAATGAATCCAGATGCCAACTGGAAGCTCTAATCTAGAAACCCCTCCACAATATTCTGATACTGATGAGTATCCTCCCTCTGAAATAGACCTCACTACAAACTGATCTCTCTAATACCTCCCCACTGCTGATGCACCCTCCTCCTCAAGTGCGCCCTCCTCAGATGTAGAAGCTCCCCACTAAATAAACTTAGCACTAATCTTGTTGGTTATCTCCATGCAAGGAGGTTCTCAATATTTCCTCTCCCAATGCCTGAAAGCTCATCCTCTTTCTCTCTCTCAAACTCTTGGAGTGAACAAATGAGTGAATGGCCTCTCCTTGGCCTCTTACACCCTCCTTTAGGATGCATAAGGAAACCTAAAATTTGGGTGGATGAGATCATCTCATCTCATCCCTAATCAATGGTTGAGATCACTTAAAAAGAATCTCACTCAAAAACCCACTTTACTTAAGTTTCCATAGTTTCACTCTATGTCTATTAATTCACCCACTTTGTGAATTAATTGTCACTTTAGGCTAAAATGACCAAATTTCACTTTTGACTTAAATATCCTAATTCAAAGTGAAGTTAGACATAAAGTACATAGTACAAGGTACAAAGTACTTCCCTCATGTGTTAAGAAGCTCACAAACACAAGGGGACCACTTTCCAAGGTACCCAAATCTCAACACTCCCTCTTACCAAGGAGAGTGCATATCACCACCAATATCATCCCTATAGTGGACACGGTTTCCTACTGGCATATACTCGGAGTATGGTTGTACCCTAATCACTAAAAGTAGTCGACACTGATCGACTCAATCTGTGTGACCTATATATGGAAGTGTCTCTCCACCTATCCAAGATCACCTAGATCATGGCATCACACCAAATATCTCCACCTTAGTCTCCCACCAAGAATTTCTACCTCTTGGCATCTCACCAATGGTCACTACTCTTGGCATCTCACCAAGAGTCACTCTCTTGGCATATCACCAAGAGTCTCCCTCTCTTGGTATCTCACCAAGGGTACCAGGATCTTGACATCTCACCAAGATCCTCAACTTGGCCTCTCGCCAAGTAGCTTCCACCTGAAGTGGATCCAGAACCTGATATGCCCATCTCTATAGCCAAGTGAGTTTCAAGCCTCTGTGGTTCCCTGATTCTCCTCCTCATTAATCTCTGATGCATTGAAGTTGTAGCACCAACTCTTTGTCTTCTCAACAACTCTGAAACTAAAGCTATCCTGGGTGGACCAGTCACCCACTCTGATGGTGTCCAAGGAAACTAAGTATGATCTCCCTCTGAATCACTGCTATGAGTCAGTCGGTCCTCCTCAACTGTTTATCCTCATATAATTTTGGATAGTGTAAAAATAGACAAAGTAGTCACGAATGCACACTCTCTCACAAAATTCTCATTGAACTATATCTCCTCTATTGTCACTACTAACCCATCATATTTATTCTTCTTCTTCTTGGGACATTGTCTTGCATAGTGACCCATCTCTCCACAATAAAATCATCTCATTGTACTCATGTCTCTCTTCATCCCATTGTTTCTCTCTCCTCCATGTGGTGGGGCCCCAAACTTGGGACCCTGCCAACCTCCCCAGTTGGTCTTCTTCTTGCCCTTTGTCCAAAGAGAAAGGTTTGTGTCACCCTACACCATCTATTGATGTTGTTGTTGTTGTCCATAGGCCTCTGCTACAAGTCTAGTCTCCTCCTGGATGAAGGCATCCCACGTCCTCTCCCATGTAGGCATAACCTCCCTGGCAACAATGTCCCGAACGAATGGACCCCAAGGTTTGGTAAAGTTGTTCAAAGTTGTCCTCTCCATAGAGTTGGGATCCACCACCTCTCCTACGGCTCCAAGCTCGTCTATGATCTGGGCGTAACAACCAAGGAAAGAAGTAACCGACTCATCCTCGAGCATGTGAATTCCCCTCAGTCGATCATGAAGAACCAACTTCTGGTTCTCATTAGAGATCTCATACAACTTGCATAGAGATTCCCACATTTCATATGCATAATTCTTCCCATTCAAGTGGGGAATGATATCATCTCTCACTGCATCACAAATGGTCCTCTTTGCCTTATTGTTCCTCTTCCTAAACTCTGCCAACAAGACGGGGGCAGTAACCGGAATAACAGGAGCATGTGCCTCAACTATATCCCATAGTTCGAGGTCCTCTAAGACAAATACTATCTTCGCCTTCCAAGGCAACCAATTGTTAGCCCCATCTAGCCTGTCCTCCACACGCATCTGATATGCTGACGTGTATTCCAAAATGCACTCCAACTGATGCTCAAACTGCAAAGGAATGCTTCCTCACTCCTATCAACACAGGTGTGAAAAGAGGAAAGCAAACTCCAAACTCAATCCTAGAATTATAGGTGTGAAAAGAGGTCGTGAAACACAGCCTCACTCTTGTTCCCGCAGGTGTGGAAAGAGGATGTCCAAACTGTGCACAAACTGCTCTACAATCTTCTACAAAATTTTGCCCACAAGAAGCCACAAAACTCTATCAATGGTTGTCCACAAAATCTGCCAATAAGATGTCTATAACAGCCCACTCATATGATGTCCAAACTACTCAAAAATCAGCCACCTCAGCTCTGATACCATGAAGATTTTCCAGGTCCTGTCAAGCTGTCAACTAGGTCTATATTTGACCTCAAGTTGGCTCTAAGTTTCAACCGTCAATGAAGGTTTTGTTGTTGTTTTAGGACAGCCAACAGTTCAAGAACTTCTTGCTGATTTGTTACATTTACATTCTTAATTTTAGGTGCTCTAGCATGTAGTTTTAGTCACCAAGGGTTATCACATGCATCTGAGATGCTAACATGTCTGCCAAACTGCACTCCAACTGATGCTCAAACTGCAAAGGAACGTTGCCTCATTCCTGTCAACACAGGTGTGAAAAGAGGAAAGAAAAATCCGACCTCACTCCTAGCATTATAGGTGTGAAAAGAGGTCGTGAAACATAGCCTCACTCTTGTCCCCGTAGGTGTGAAAAGAGGATGTCCAAACTATGCACAAACTACTCTACAATCTTCTACAAAATTCTTCCCACAAGCAGCCACAAAAATCTATCAATGGCTGTCCACAAAATCTGCCAAGAAGATGCCTATAACAGCCCACTCATATGTTGTCCAAACTACTCAAAAATCAGCCACCTCGGCTCTGATACCATGAAGATTTTCCAGGTCCTATCAAGTTGTCAACTAGGTCTGTCTTTGACCTCAAGTTGGCTCTAAGTTTCAACTGTCAATGAAGGTTTTGTTGTTGTTTTAGGACAACCAACAGTTCAGGAACTTCTTGTTGATTTCTTACGGTTACATTCTCAATTTTAGGTGCTCTAGCATGTAGTTTTAGTCACCAAGGGTTAGCACATGCATACTAAAATAAATGTAACACACCTAGAGATATTTATAGCTGAAACTAAAGCAGTTATACACTCTAACACACATGAAATTGCACACAAGTATTTTTGGTCAACATGACCCTGGATAAACCCCCCCGGGGAAAACCTGTTTGGAATATATGTCTATATATGAGGAAAATAGATGGTGGAATACAACAAGTACAAAATATAGATGAACCTGATACAATAGAAGCTTTATCCAAGATGAAACACAAGTCCAAAGAAGGAAGAGCACCCTAGGATGGTGTGCCCCTCAGAAATGTTGCCAAGACCACTGAAATGAAGCCAGATGCCAACTGGAAGCTCTGATCTAGAAACCCCTCCACAATACTCTGATAATGATGAGTAGCCTCCCTTTGAAAAATACCTCACTGCAAACTGAGCTCTCTAAGACCTCCCCATTGTTGATGTGCCCTCCTCCTCAAGTGTGTCGTCCTTATATGTCGAAGCTCCTCACTAAATAAACTGGGCACTACGCCTCCTATCTATCTCCATGCAAGAAGGTGCCCAATCTTTCCTCTCCCAATGCCTGAAACCTCATCCTATTTCTCTCTCTCAAACTCTTGGAGTGAACAAATGAGTGAATGGCCTCTCCTTGGCCTCTTGTGCCCTCCTTTAGGATGCATAAGGAAGCCTAAAATTTGGGTGGATGAGATCATCTCATCTCATCCCTAATCAATGGTTGAGATCACTCAAAAATAATCTCACTCAAAAACCCACTTTACTTAAGTTTCCATAGTTTCACTTTATGTCTAATTAATTCACCCACTTTGTGAATTAATTGTCACTTTAGGCTAAAATGACCAAATTTCACTTTTGACTTAAATCTCCTGAGTCAAAGTGAAGTTAGACACAAAGTACATAGTACAAGGTAAAAAGTACTTCCCTCATGTCCTTAGAAGCTCACAAACACAAGGGGACCAATTTCCAAGGTACCCAAATCTCAACAGCAGACAACCAAGGAGATGTGGGATGCAATGAAAGCCTTGTACGAGAACAAGAATGAGAACAAGAAGATGGCCCTTAAGGACAAGATCCACAACACTAGGATGGACAAGGGAGAGAATGTGGCCTCATATATCACATGGATCGGGAAGCTTAAGGATGAGTTGGTTGTTGTTGGTGAGATTGTTTCAAACCCAAAGTTGGTGTGCATAGCCTTGAAGGGATTCACCAAAGAGTGGGACATGTTCATGAAGTGCGTGGTGGGAAGAGATAATGTTCCCACTTAGGAGAGGTTGTGGAACGATTTTAATCAAGAGGAGATCTGAGATGGATCTCAGAGAAGATATTAGGAGAAGGAAGAGGGTGGTGTAGACGAGTAGAATGTTTCTCTTGTTGGAAAGAGAAAATAAAAGAATAAGTACATGAGAGAAGTCAAATGATTTGCATGTCACAAGACTGGCCACTATGATAGTCAATGTCCAAACAAGAATAAGAAGAAGCAGGATCCAAGTGTATCATCATCAAATGAGGTTGTTGAGTTCACTGAGAAATTCGAGAGGGAATTTTCTCTGATGGATTTCCTTTCAAGCAATGGTGGTGCAAAATTCAGGGACATTGGAGTGTGGTTTGTGGACAATGGTTCATCTCGACATATGACAAAAATGAGGTTTGTGTTCCTCAGTTGTTCAAAGATATGATCAGACTTCTATGTGAGTTATGGGGATAACACCAGACATGCAATAAAACAGGTTGGATGTGTGAGATTCCAGTTGGAGTCAAGAGGTTTCTAGAGTTGGAAGAGGTGGTGTTTGTTCCAGAGCTCATGATAGCAAATTAACTCTCAGTGTCATCTTTATAGGTTGATGACTGTGGAGTTGTGTTCTTCCATGGATTGATGTTTCTATATCCAGAGGGAGCTACTTCAGACATATAAGTATTTCTTGGTGTCCAACATGAGAGGTTATACAAGTTGTTGGGACAACCTGTGGTTGGATCCAATGGATTCTCAAATTCATAATCAGTGTCAGTGTCTGAGAGTGAGTAGGTTTCTTAGGAGAGGTTACTCAAGCTTCTTCCAGTACTCTCATAGGACTCAATTGGTATGATATGACATAGTTGGATGCTCATAGGAGTGAGGAGACTCCTAGGAGCATGCCTTGAATATATAGGTCTTCAGATCATATTTCAGTGCAAGTAGCATTAATGGTTTCCAGTTCAGTGGGAGCAGAGGCTTCTAGTTTAGAGGGAGGAACTATAGCAGCAGATGAGATGATGGTGTTGGAGATAGATTCTAGTGGAGGTTCCAGAAGTACCTCCCTTGCTAAAAGGGAGTGATAGTTTTTGTAACTCGGAGGTACTTCTACATTGGCAGTGCCCTATATGCAATAGTAACGAGTAAATGTCTCTCTTAAGTGACTTTATAAAGTGAATTTATAAAGTGACTTTATAAAGTGATTTTATAAAGTGCAGTTAGGGTCTTTTATTATTTATTGGGTAAAGTGAAAGTGACTTTATAATATTTGAATGACTTAAGTGATTTAAGTCATCTCAATGAGGGAATAAGTCATGTCCATTGATCTTGTGCGCTAAGAGTGAATCTCAACCATTGAGATCTAGGGTTAGGGAAGTTACCCTAAATGTGTCAATAAAAGAAACTTGAGGCAGACAAAGCAACACAATTTCCAAGAGAGACCAAGAGAGATTGAGTTGAAGGAGAAAGGAGAGTTATTGCAGCAAAGGAGGTGCACTTTCCAAAAGGGAGAGAGGGCAGGCATCTTGAGACAAGTACAACATTGAATGTTGGTATGTACAAGATAATAGAAGAGGTCATACAATATAGATTTAGAGGAACGTATTGTTGTTTTTTACTGCACAAAAATCAATGCATGTAAAACATTGATTTGGAGACAACTTGAGGGAATTAATAGCTGGAGATAAGTCTATATAGAAGAGGGTCGTACTGCAACAAATATAGACACATATATCGATATTTTGTGGTTATCTTGCTGACTAAACTAGGTCGTATAGGCCATACAATAGTGGCACATTTTTCAAGGCAGTGTGACATATTTCAAGGAGTAGTTTGTGTTGAATTTGAGAGATAAGTATTGTGTATTTTTTTTGTTGTAAAAGAGTGTTGTTGTAAAATATGAAATATTTCTCTGTGAGCTCAATAAAACATATCTCTTGGTTGGTTTTTCCAGGGGCATTTCCCAAATATCTAGTGTCAAATGTGGTGATATTTTTTCTGTTGTTCATTGTTATTTTCGTTGCTATATTTTTCAGTTTGCTTAGTCAATGTATTTCTACTCATAAAGTATAGTACAATGTTGTAAAGTTTATTGCATTACTGTTGAAGTTATTGGAAGTTGAAATATGAGTTTGACTAAGTGTGTGAAGTAAGTCATAGTATATTTTAACATCTATTACTCATACACCTCAGTTTCTCTCTTCCTTTAGTCAGATGGATCATGGATTGTGTAACTTCCTCAAACTTTGCATTCCTTGTAAATGGTTTGGTTTCAGATTTATTTAAAGCTTCAAGGGGACTCTGTCAATCCTGCCTATTATCCCCTTACCTTATTTTATTATTTGTTGACGACCTCAGCCGAGCTCTTATTGATGCAATGAGGAAAACACTTTTCTTAGGAATTGGTCATGGAATGGGTCCAAATGTGTACATATTTTGTTTTTTGACGATGTTTTGTGTTTTTGCTTAGTTTTAGGTAGAGACATCCACTCTCTAAAGCAAGTTTCGACTCTCTTCAATAAAGCTAAAGGTATGGAAATTAACGAGGAAAATTTTATGATGTACACGAAAAACATTGGGGAGGATGGATTATTGGAGATGGTGGGGATTCTTTCCTTCTAGAAACATTGTCTTGAAGATGGTATTGGGTAACTTGGATATAATATTAAACCAAATGGTTATTTAAAAGAAGATTGGAGGTGTCTAGTGGAAACATTTGAACATCATATTAGTCTATGGTGCATAAATGGCTCTCTCTCGGGGGTAGGTTGATACTAGTAAAGTTTTTGCTTGAAGCCATACCTATGTACTAACATACCCTAGGTTCGATCCTAAAAGGCATCTTAGAAAAAATTAAAAAATATTGTTGTAACTATATTTGGCAAGGAAGTGTTGAGTATAAAGGAAGTCATTGGGTAAGTTGGGATTAGAGATCATTTAAAGGATGGAAATTTATCTTAAAACGTAGAAACTTTGGTGAATCGTATCAGTCCTTAATATGCAATTTGTAAAATGTTTGCCAATTTTTTTGTAAAAATATTCAAAGTTCTAAGGATTTTATATAGTTCCCATAAAATTTTGGCGATTTTTAAGGTAAAAAAATTTTATTCAATAAAATCTTGGTGAATCATTTCTATAAAAAAATGGAAAATGGCGAATCGTTTTTTGGGGAAAAAACATGGAAAATTGGCTCATGGAAGAAATTTAGCCTCTAAAGTTTTACCCGGTTGGGATAAGGTGGCCAAGCCCAAGAACCAGGATGGTCAAGGGCTTAAGGACATAGTCACCTTTGTACGTTCATTAGCGGAAAAATTCGTTTGGAAGTCCATTTCCTAAGATAATTTGTGGAGAAAAAATATTGGTTCACAAGTATATATTTGTAGGTTTTGTGGTTGATTAGATCCGTCGAGAACCAAAACTTTTCCGTGGGGGGCTCGAACCATTGGAAATATTTGACCTTATATTCCCCACTTGTGGGGATAGTCCTTGCTTGGAAAGTGGGGATTGGTATGGTGGTAAGAGTGGGGAAAGAATCCATTATGAGTTACAACCAAAATATTTTGTTGTCAAATGAGTTGTTGGAACATGTATATGAAGCGAGAATAGTCATGCTCGGACACTTGGAAAAGATGGAGGCTACAAGTATCTGGTCACAAGGTTGGCTTACAATTGATGACCTTGGTTTGGCTAGGGATCATGCTATTATTTGGTAGGCCTTTATTACTAAGTTAACAAGGGATTGAATTAGGATATCTCAAGCCTCAGACACATTAGTTTGGAGCTACAATGAAGATGGAGCAGTTTTCACTGCCAAGTTGGGATATAAAGTAGCTCTGACTCTTGGTGTTGGGGGAAAAATGATGGTGGACAAAAATTTGGAAGAATTTTTCACCACTGAAATCTAAGCTACTAATGTGGCATGCACTTATTGGTAGAGATTTAACATGGAACCAACTTCTAAAACATGGAAGGGCGGTCTTGACATTTTTCTACTTTGAAGTTCTAGTGAGGAAACAAAAGAGAATTTGTTTCTCCAATGCCCATATACTGTCAACATATGGACTAAGTTGGAACACATGGTCGGTCAACAATCCCTCTAGAATGGACCCTCCATAGAACTCTATTTGAAAATTTGGTATGTGAACATGGATTTGAAGAAATGGAGATCCTTTCCTTTCCTCTTGTTATGGGGCATTTGGATTGCTCGCAATCATATTACTTTTCAATACAACGTTTGTCCCTCCTTTTAATCAGTGGCATAGATCTGGACACTATTTCCATACTATATTTCTATAGAGATCCTGAAAGCTCCTGAAGTGATGAAACCTTTGATTTTGGAAAAATTCATGCCATGAGAATTTTTTGATGGGGTGTGCAGAGATCATGATTTTGTGATCAGTTTGGCTTTTGTTCTCTTCATATTTGAGTCTTGTTTCATTAGTTTCAAGGAAAATGGTGGTTGTGGAATAAATAATGTTGGTGAGTTCAATGCTCTATTTTATTTACTAAAACTCACACATCATCTTCATTTAAGTTCTATAGAGGTGAAGGACGACTCCTTATTAACCATAAATTGGATGAATCTCATTATAAATGTTGTTAATATTTCTCTACACCATATAGAATTTCTACAGAAGGAATTAAAAGTCCTTTTTCAAGTAATCGACTTCCAACATATTTTCAAGGAACAAAATGTGGAAGTTAACACTCTTTCAAAAGTAAGAATGGAGCTAGAAGAAAATGTTTTTTTTTTAATAATTTTAAAATAAAATTAGAATTTCTAGGGGAAGGAATGTTCTAAGTAATTTTTAGCTCTTTCTATATTTGTTAGATGTATGGATGACTAATAATATAAAAATTATGGACTACTTTATGAACTTTTTAGGAAACTATAAAACACCAAACCACTTAAGTTGGTGATATTTTGATTACCTTTTTAGAGGCAATAAACCCACTATGACTATTGATGTACAAGCACATGATAGAATGTATTTGATTTCTACTTGAATAAAAATATATTTTCTCTTAAAAAAATATTTTCATTAAAAAGTTAAATAAATCATTTTTTTAAGGAAACTAGACATAGATATTAACTATTTTCAAAACAAAATTTGGATTTATTTTAAATTAATTATATTCAAAATTATGATACCCACTTCAATCAAATATATGTTAAATATATATTTTTTTGGCTTGAAAATACATCTCCTTAGAGGAAATTCACCATTTTCACATAATCAAATTATCCATGCTTACCAAATTCATATTTTATTTATTTATGTAAACTTAATTTTAATAATGTTTTTTATTTTAATTTAATCAAAAATTACAAATTATTTTTTTTCCTAATTTAGTGATATCATCACAAAATATGTTAAAAATTCATTTTTCCTTTTATAATTTAGATAGATGGACTTACTTAACAGATAATTTTACCTTTTTATTGTTAATATTATTAAACATTTAATTAAATTTATATTAAATTTTTGAGTTAAGTTTATTTAAATGAGATATATTATTTTGATGTGTTGATATTATTGTAGTTTCGGGAGGTATATACTTTCATTTGTAAATCTGACGAAAATAGAATATTTCGAGAAGCAAGAAGAAACCCTAATGAGTTGGCTAATAACCTTAGAAGACATGTCGGCTCAAGAGGATAATTTGTATTAGGTTATTAGCCTCCAAGAGAAGAAGTCGGCCAGAAGAAATAATATATACTGAACAGGCAAATACCCAGAATGAGAAGTCGGCCCAAGGAGTTAGCGAAAATTAGTATAAATACAGGAGGCCAGTCTTCATTCTGCCAAGCAATCTCATATTTGCAGAGCAACACTTGTGCGCACTGCAGTGCCCAGTTTTGTGCACAGGTTTGGAGGAGATCTTCCATTGTAGTTGTTGTAGCTAGCAAATCACATTTGGCTTGGACTATCTCTTATCTCTTGGTTAGGGTTTGGACTATCTGATCAGCTCTTGTTGGTGCACTATCCTTGGGGAAAGGTGTGCTACCCTTTGTTTGGCTATCTAGCCTAGGGTTTGCTTCCGAAGTGATTCTTTGTCAAGGTTAAGGTGCTCGGAGGGTGGCTTCGGCCTATGGTTGGGTGACAATAGCGATATTGTCAATGGTAAAATGAGCACATACATTATATTCTAACAGGTTATGGACCCACACCTCCTTCATTCGGTCTAACCGTTGGAAGGAAACATAGTCGTAAGGATATTAAGCCCATTAAATAACTGCCTCTAGGGTTTCTAGTAGGAGCAGTCACCATAGCACTGTCGCTAGGGTTACTAGCAGGTGCAGTTGCAGAAACCCTAATCCTCTCATTGAGGCACCTTAAGTGAAGGGATTGACCTTATTTTCGGATAGATCACTGCACCCTAGCCTAGTGCATCTCCTGGTACTCTCAGCAAGCCAAGATGTCAAGTTTGAGTTTTTGGTCAGATCTAGGGTTGACCCAATCAAAGAAGCCATGACTTACTCTATGAAGTCAGAAAACAAGTTAGATGGAGCTTCTAACTTCAGAGCATGGAAGACAAGGATTGACCTCATCCTTGCCAAGAATAAAGTGTTGGATATCGTGAAAGGAAAGATCGTGAAACCAGAGTTTGAAGAAGGAAAAGAGAAGGAACCGCAGAACGTTGCAGTTATCGAGAAGTTCAAAGACGGTGAAATCAATGCTATAAGTATCATAGTGGAATCTATAAAAGACCACTTGATATCCTACATCTCCCATCTTGACTCATCGAAGAAGATGTATGATGCCCTAACAAACCTCTTCTCAGTCAGAAACACTGGACAAATAATAAGTCTGAAGAATGAGCTATGTGACATGAATATGAATGATGATGAAAGCATAACATCATACTTTATGAGAATTTCTCATCTAAGAGATCAACTACAAGCTATTGAAGAAATCATTTCAGAGAAGGAATTGGTAAACATAGTACTCAATGGTCTTCCCAAGACGTGGGATGCATTTGCTGCAAGCATGAACACAAGGAAGGAGTATCCTACATTTGAAGAACTT
>ML778323.1:584890-611311 GCA_009831015.1 Picea engelmannii | reverse complement strand
TCATATTTCCACTTTTCTTTCCTTTCAAAAAATTAATATTATTAAGAATTTCCTGTTAAATAACAATACATGTAGAACACAAAAAAAAACACAGAAAACACATTACACCGGAATTTGTATGTGGAAACCCAATGTGGGAGAAACCAAAGAACATATTTCTTTATGTTATTATGTAAGAATCAACTTACAATTTACAATTATTCAACTTGACAGGAACCCACTTGTCGCAAATGAGGACACCAATCCTCTCATGCACCAACTTATCGCAAACAATGAGGACAACATTCCTCTTAGGAACCAACCTGTCACGAATAGTGAGGACACAAATCCTCAGTGAGCTTCAACTCATCCTAGCACCACCCTGCCACCCTGAATTCAGTTTAAAAATATTCTTACAGAATTGGACCTTTCTCTACAAAAATTAATCTAATAGTTTCATTGATTAGTTACAGGTCCATTTTCTTCTCTTTTCGCCCATACGTCAATCGAACAGAGCACGTCCTCATTTATAGTGTTTTTTCATGAGTTCCCCTTCCTATATGTGGATGCATAATAATTACATTATGGACAAATTTTGACCAAATCAAACTTATTTCAGTTACACTTATGTCTAAATAAAGTATGTGGATGTATGACAATTACATTGTGGACATATTTGACCAAATCAAAGTTCAGTTAGTTATATTTGGACAAACTTATGTTTGAGACATGACATTTCGACTAACTCAAATAGACCAAATATTTCTAGTTTTACCAAATCATTCATTGTCATAGTAATTCACATTCTGGTTTACAAAGAATCTACTACGCATATAGAATAAGGGTACAAGATACAGATCACAAGTATTCGACCTATCGCACTTTCCTTGTAGCATACTCACCTAGTCGCCCCACTAGATTATGAGCTCACCCTAGTGACTCCAAATTTTCACTCATCTCGCCGCAGTCCACTCTGTCACTCATCTCTTTTCTCAAGACACCCTACATTATTTTCACATCCGTCGTTGCGTTGTAGTACAAACATTCATTGATTTACTCTGCAATTGTGAACAAGGGAATTTGTCGCAATCTACTTTGCTTCTAAATTGTGTCATAGGTCATCTTCTTGTTTTGTTCACACTCCTAGAATAATCAATCACTTCTCTGCATGCACTCATGGAAGAATCAATCACTTATGTGATTTATTTTGCTTCGTTGATCCCTTCGTCCTTCAATCCTTTTGCGCACTTTTGTTTTCAACCTTTCACAATTTCTTCTAGGAGTTCCATTTCATGAGGATCTATGATAGTACAGTAGAAATAATCATTCTGCGCACTTCCTCTACATGTGTGCCAAATTTGCACCATATTGTCTATGCGCCATGTTGACATCAATGACAACATATGCTCAACAAATAATCCTTTTGTGCACCAAATTTGTGCCATACTATATGTGTGCCATGTTGACATCAATGGCAACATATGATCAACAAAATCCCCATTTTCATTGATGGAAACTATATTTTGAGATGCTCCCCATGTCAGTGTGTTCCTCTGGCCTTCACTCCTCCTTGTTGTATGCTCCTCTTGGTCACAACTCTATGTTTCTCCCCCTTTGACATCAATGGAAAAGGGATCTACCCTACTAATTGTGCACATACTAAGGGTGAATCCCCCTATCTCAATATTGTATTTCTTGTTTCTCAATTTCTTGTGTTTCTCCCCTTGAGGCTAGACAGTTCTTTCAACATCCTCCAACCTATCATGAAGGTTATGCACCTTAATGAGGAGTGGGAAGGACTCCCAACTTTTCTCTGAGGTACTCAAAGGAGTCCCTAGGTAATGGCTTGGTAAAGATATCTACGATATTCTCTTTGGAAGGAACATATTCTAATTTAACCACCTGATCCTGAACTTGTTCTTAGAGAAAGTGATACTTGATGGGTATGTGCTTAGTTTTAGAGTGTTGAATAGGATTTTTAGAGATATTAATAACACTTATATTGTCACACATGATAGAAACAAGTTGATCACAAGGAACTTGAATATCCTTGATATTGATCTTTATCCACAATATTTGTGTATTGCAGGATGTTGCAACCATATACTTTGCTTCAGTTGTAGAGAGGGAAATAAAAGTTTGTTTCTTGTTGATCCAAGATACTAAACAATTTCCAAGGAAGAATGCACCTCCACTAGTGCTTTTTATATCATCAATACTTACTGCCCAATATGCATATAAATAATCTATGAGAATGAGGTATGTATTTTTTGAATACCACAATCCATAACCAATAGTGCCTTGCAAATGCTTAAATATTCTTTTGACTACAAGAACATGATTTTCCTTGGGATTGGACTGAAACCTTCCTACCAAAACAACAACTTGCATGATGTCAAGCCTTGAAGTTGTGAAATAAAGTAAACTTCCTATCATGGACCTATACATGGTTTGATCTATTTCTATAGCATCATCATATTTTATGATTTTGCAAATGGTAGTCATGGGAGTCCTTACTAGTGTACAATTTTCCATGCCAAACTTCTTCAAGATTTCCTTGATATATTTTATTTCGGAAATAAAAATTCATTTTTCTGATTGATGAATATGTAATCCAAGAAAGAAGGAGATTTCTCCTAACATGGACATCTCAATCTATTCTTGGATTACAACTGGAAAATTCTTACTCATTAGTTTAATGTTACTACCAAAAATAATATCATCAACATATACCGCAATAAGTAACAAGTCATTACCTTCAGCCTTGATGTATAATTTGCTATCAGTTGTTCCCTTTTTAAAACCTTGTTGGTGCAGATACATGTCGAGTTTGTAATACCAAGCTCTTGGAGCCTGTTTCAACCCATATAGGGATTTCTTTAAATGAAAAACATAATCATTTTTGTCAGTTAGCAGAAAACCTTTTGGTTGCTCCACATAAACCTCTTCCTCAAGGTAACCATTCAAAAATGTTGATTTGACATCCATTTGGTAGACTTTGATTTTTTTGTAGCATGCAAAAGCCAAAAACATCTTATTAGCTTCAATTCTTGCAACAGGGGAAAAAGTTTCTTCAAATTCCACTCCTTCGACTTGAGCATACCCTTTTCATACCAATCTGGCCTTATTTTTTACTATATGTCCATCTTCATTTAACTTGTTTATGTATACTCATTTAGTGCCAATTACATTCTTGTCATTTGATCTTCGGAAAAGATACCATGTTCTATTTTTCTCTATTTGGTCTAGTTCTTCATTCATGGCTTTGACCCAATGGTCATCCTGACTTTCTTGCACAAAGTTTTTGGGTTCACTCATGGATAACAGTGCAAAATTTACAGAGCTAGATGTATTTACAAGTTTTCTTATGGTTTGTACACCTGCTTCCTTGTTCCCAAGAATTTGACTGTCTGGATAATGTTTTTGAACATACTTGATGGGGTCTTTGGTTGGGGTGTCTCCATTCTCTCTTCTTCCTCAATTTCCTCTTATTCTTGATATTCATTCATTCCATCATCTTGTAGATCATTTTTTATTATTTCATAAAATGAATCATTGTAGTGTCGATGTCTCACTAGATGAAGTGGTCCCTCATATACTTTTACATCTATGCTCTCAATTATTTTATAGACTCTTTTATTGTAGCACTTGTATCATTTACTTCTGGAGGAGTATCCTAACAAGATACCTTCATCATCTCTAGAATGAAACTTACCTAAGTTGTCTTCATTTCGTTTGATGTAGCATTTGCTTCCAAATATTTTGAAGTGCTTTATTGATGCATGTCTTTCATGCCATAGCTCATAAGGGGTTTTATCATTGTTTACTCTTATGTGTGATTTATTGAGAATGTTAACAACAGCTTGAAAAAATTCTCCCCAAAAGGCTTTGGGTACTTTTGATTCATCAAGCATGGCCCTGGCCATTCCTTAAATTGTTATGTTCATCCTTTCTACCACTTCATTCTGCTAAGGGTTTCTGGAAAGAACAAACTATCTCTTGATCCCATGCTTTTCATAATAATTGTTGAATTCATCAGATGTGAATTCTCCTCCTCTTTTTTATATTAGGCACTTTATTTTTAATTCCATTTCATTTTCAACCCGTGCTTTGAAGATTTTAAATTTTTCAAAATCCTTAAATTCATGCTTCAACAATCCAACCCAATTCATTATGGTATAGTAATAAATCAACAAAATGAAATATATTTCACGTCGAGGTGATTGTGTGGTAGTGGGGCCAAAAATATTTGTATGAATCAAGTCAATAGGTCGATTGGTGGAGTGTTCTCTTGCCTTGAATTGAACTCTTAACTTATTTCCAAATTTACATGACTTGCATACAATATTCTCAGGTTGACATGACCTAGTCTTTTGTGCCAAAGCCATCTCTCACCAGTTTTACCAATACAACATTTTTCTTTTCCTTCTTCTAGAACATATACATTTCCTAAAGTTCTAACTTCCTTTACAAGAATCTTCCTTGTATTTGCATCCATCACTTTACAACCTTTTGAATGAAAGAAAAACTTGTTTCCTTGGTCACTCATTTGACCTACACTCAACAAGTTATGTTTTAGACCATCTACATACAACACATTTTGTTCTTTGGTCTTTCACTTCTTATCTTCATCTAGTACAACAGTTCCTTTTCCACTAATTCTAGTTGGAGCATTGTTTCCAAAGACAAAATTACCACCCTTTTCTTCAGTTAGTAACTCAAAATTACTCTTATCTCACGTCATGTGCTTGGAGCAGCCATTGTCAATATACCATTAATTTTCTTGATTTTTGGAATATAGAGCCAATCCACAATTTTCTTGGTATTTACTTTTCTTCCTCCAATACTT
Source organism: Picea engelmannii (assembly GCA_009831015.1). NCBI lineage: Eukaryota > Viridiplantae > Streptophyta > Pinopsida > Pinales > Pinaceae > Picea > Picea engelmannii. The sequence continues at coordinate 606,483 of ML778323.1, read as the reverse complement.
GGTGAAATATTCTTGTTTTTCTTTCTTACAGATAGACGACATCTTGCTTCCATATTCACTTGCCTTGTGTCCAAAAAATTTTCATGTGTGGCATTCAAGGTCATTTAGTAGAGGAGAGAAGGAATTATTGAAGGAATTTTGATACATAGACATTCGAGGTTTATTGAATCTAATTCTTATATTTATGTTATGTTTAAAAAATTCCAACAACTCATAGCCTTATGTCTAAAGTTTCCACAAGAGAAACAATACCCATAGAAAAAATTTGGATTCCTTCGAATGAAAAAATTACTTGTGGGACTTGTTCTTTGTATGCCAGCTTGATAGGATTCAGGAACCTATTGCTTCCTTGCTTCATAGTTGGGTTGGTCCATTTCTGTCTGCTTCTTCTTATCATCTTTTGATTTTTTAAGCTGACCCTTGAGAGAATTTGCATAACTTTTAGGTTTATCACTAGTTGACATGTTGGTGTTGGATTCTCCTTGAACAATTTTCAGACTTTCCTTATATCCTAGCCCTTTCTTGTCATCAGGTGATCTCTGGTTGTTGAGAATTTTATCTAGAGTTTTAGATCCTTTTATGAATTTTATATGAGTCTTGTAATTCTCTAGATCCTTTCTCAAGGAAATTATTTATGCTTCTAGTTTGTCACATATGTTCTCTTTTTATTTTATTTTATTCATAAATATTTCTTCCCTTCTTTTGGATTCTTCTAGATGGATTATTAAGATGACTATATCTTCACTAATCTCTTTGTATTTTTCTTTTTCTTGAGTTGAGAGATTTCTTCCAGAGCACTAATAAGTTCTCATTCCATGTCTATGACAACTTCACACTCTTCTACATCTGTTTTTTCTTGATCAGATTTTTGTTTTTCTAGAGCCATGGGAAGTTTTTCATCTAGAGTTATATCTGGCTTATATTCTTCTTCTTCAATGTTTGAAGATTTGTTGGTATCCTCTTTTGAATAAAACCTATTCCTTTTATAAGAGTTTTTCTCCCTAGGTTTATCCTTGCCTTTTCTTTCTTTTTCATTAGTGTTTTTTTGTTTGAAAGGAAATTTAGATGCAAAATGACCAACTTTACCACAACGAAAAAATTTGAATGGTAACATACTTTTATATTTTTCGAATCCCCTCTTCAGTCTCCTTATAAAGTTAGATTCTTCCTCTTCTTCTGATAAGTGTTCTGATGAATCATGATCTTGTGATATTGATGATTTGAATGATGCCTTGAAATTTTTTTCCTTTAGATCTGGTTGTTCTTTCCTCGTCTTCTTCATAATTGTTTACTAGTTTGTCCCATATTTCCTTTGAAGATTCCAACTACATTGCTTTGACAAATTATGTTTATGCAAGTCCTCCTTGGATGGAATTCATAGCTCTTGCATTATTTTATTAATTTTTATTACCAACTTCATCAATTGGAAGAGTAGTTTGGATTTTGTAACCATCTACCACAATATGCCAAACTTGCATCCCAAGAAACATCAAGTAGCTCTTCATTCTGATTTTCCAAAATGAAAAATTTGTTCCATTGAATAGAGGAGGTCTGGTTGAAGAAAAAGAATCTTTACTTGCCATGATTTATGTGTGATATTCCTTCCAATTTTTATAACTTACAGAAATATTGAGAGGGGGGGTGGGTGAATCAATATTGTATCAGATTTCCACTTTTCTTTCCTTTCAACAAATTAATATTATTAAGAAGTTCTTACTTACATATCAGTACATGTAGAAAAAAATATAAAACACATTACACCAGGATGTTTACTTGGAAACCCAATGCAGGAGAAAACCACATAACATCTTTCTTTGTGTTCTTTTGTAAGAACCAACTTACAATTTACAATTATTCATCTTGAAAAGCACCCACCTGTTGCAAATGAGGACATCAATCCTCTCAGGAACCAACCTGTTACAAACAACAAGGACACCAATCCTATCAAGTACCAACCTGTCACAGATAGTGAGGACACCGATACTCAGTGAGATTCAACTCATCCTAGCACCACCCTACCACTCTGAATTCAATTTAAAAATATTCTTACAAAACTGGACCTTTCTCTAAAACAATTAATATGATAGTTCTGTTGATCAATTACAGGTCCATTTTCTTCTCTTTTCATCCACACACCAATCAAATAGAGCACATCTTCATTTATAGTGGTTTTTCTTGAGTTCCCCTTCCTGTATGTGGATGCATAACAGTTACACTGTGGACAAATGTTGACGAGATCAAACTTACTTTAGTTACATTTATGTCTAAATAAAATATGTGGGCGCATGATAGTTACATTGTGGACATATTTTTACCAAATCAAAGTCCATTTAGTTACATGTGGACAAAATTGTGTTCCAAGAATTTTGACTAACTCAAACAGACCAAATCTTTCTTGCTTTACCAAATCATTCATTGTTGTAGTAATTCACATTTTCGTTTACAAAGCATCTATTGTGTAGATAGAATAAGGGCACAAGATAGAGATCACAAGTCTTCAACCTATTGCACATTCCATGTAGCATATTAACCCAGTCGCCCCACCAGATTATGAGCTCTCCCTAGTGACTACAAATTTTCACTCGTTCTGGCACAATCCACTCTGTCACTTGTCTCTTTTCTCAAGATACCCTATGATATTTGCACATCTGTCATTGTGTTGCAGCACAAACAACCGTTGATTTACTCTGCAATCACAGACAAGGGAATTTGTTGCAATCTACTTTACGTCTAAATTGCATCGTAGGTCATCCTCTTGTTTTGCACGCACTCATGGAAGACTCAATAACTTCTCTACACGCACTCCTAGAGAACTCAATCACTTCCATAATTTATTTTGCATCGTTGATCCCTTCGTCCTTCAATCCTTTTGCACACTTATGTTTTCAACCTTTCATGATTTCTTTTAGGAGTTCCATTTCATGTGGATCTGCGATAGTACAGTAGAAAGAATCCTTGTGTGCACTTCCTTTGCATGTGTTCCAACTTTGTGCCATACCATTTGTGTGTCATGTTGACATCAATGACAACATATGCTCAACAAATAATCCTTCCATGCAATTCCTCTACCTATGCGCCAACTTTGCCCCATAATGGTTGTGTTCCATGTTGACATAAATGACAACATATGCTCAACACTTATTTATAAAGAGGCTATACCCCATGTAAATGGGATTGAACATATTTTGGATATAGAATACAATGCTATGTTACAACAAAATGTTAAAAATATTGGTGCGAAAATGAAAACTGAGAATAAAGTGAAAAATAAATTTGTTCATAATGTTACATGTTTCTTACAAATTATGGAGAATGAGATGGATATTGAGTGTGAAAACCAAGACAGAGTTCAGTCATAAATTTTTGTGTCAATTTAAAGAAAACATCAAGGTACAGGTAGACAATCAATTAGTCAATTTGCAACAAGCGACCAGGCTTGGATGGAAGAATATGTAAGAAAGATAAGGAGGGATATTAATATGATATTTAAGGTAAATCACAATATTCATTAAGATGTTGCAATATTTTGGGAAAAGTGCGAGCATCTTACTACAAGGATTTCCCAAGACTTGGCAGAGCAGTTGAGAATACTTAGCTAACTGCCTAAAGCTTAAGCACAATTTGTAATACATTTGCAAATTTTCTTGAAAATTTCAAAATGTAGGTTCATTGAGTAACCCTACTGACATATAGAAAACCCTCTTATGTATACATCAAAATAAAAAATCATAAACAACATTAAGTCTAGGAAATAGTTCAATGTTCTTCACAAGCTACTGCAAAAAAAATATGAAAATATTCACTATCTTCTACTTAAGAATACCATATCAAATATAAGAACCTATCCTCTAAATGATGAAAATAGTCATTCATATATAGATTTGGGAACTGTGGGTAGTGATTACCCCTCCCTAGTATCCATCAAGTTCATTGACCCAACCTTCAATGCCAAAGGTTGTTTTGATAAACCATCTGTGAGCATATTGTATTCCCTAAAGGTATTGTTGAAACTCTAAAGTAATAGTGATGAACCTCCTCAACATCAAATGGATATGACCATAACATCTTTGAAAAGTAAGGTTTTTGACCCATAATTTCTTGACACCTAGCCAATGACCAATTTTCAATCATCAAATTCTCATAGAGAAGAAATAACCCTTTCTATTGTGATTCTAAGGAGTGCAACCAGGGCTAGCATCTGAACCCAGTGATTTATTCATCTATCCAAGCATTCTTGGAAATTAATGCGGTGACCCTCATAAAAGAATAAATCACCTCTTACCCCACACGGGCCACAATTCCCATGAGAATCCCCATAAAGAAATCCCCAAGCTCTAGATTTATTAATGTCCAAGGAATACAGATGACTTGGAGGTTTAGTCTTAAGAGATACTCTAATGAAATCACAAGTAAACTTATTTGGTAAAATAATTGAAGTGGGGAGAGTGTTCCTCTCGAAAAATCATGGAATTCCTAGTAGTATATGGTGCCCATGTGATGCAGGAGCATCACCGTCATCATTCAATGAGGTGCAGTGGTGGACAACTCCACATCCAATGCAACGCATTCAGAACTGGTTTGGATTCCAAGGAGGGCACGTCACTTTAAATTTTAAACCTTTGTAATAAAATTCTCTTTAATATTTTGAGGCAAGGGCCATTACATGCACTCCAAAAGATTGTAATTTCTTTAATTACCTATAGGATTGTACAAATTTCGAGCATCGACTCATGTTTGGGTTGTAATTATCCATTTAATGTAATAAGCTTAGTGGTAGATTGCTTTAATTTCGAAATGATAGCACTAAAATAGTCTCGAGGGAAGGCTCGAGAAGCCCCCTCATGTATAAATGTATGTAATGTATGCCCAGAAGGGGTTCTTGAAAAATGTTCGTTGGAGAGTTTTAGAAAAGAAGGTGAGAGCTGCAAGAACCTATGTAAATATTTTTTGAATGAATATAATAGAGGAGATTTGCTTCAAATTTTGAGTTTGTTTATCTCTAAGTTATTTGGGTAATGTTATGTTATCTATTTTTCTGTGTTTATATGCATTTGTGTGTATCTCATGGTCGAATGAACGAACATTTGATATTCCATAAGTTTCAATTGTTTCTCTTTTGAAATATTGGTGCAAGGAGTGCACAGTGGCCACACAAGGAGTGCAAAGGAAGAGTTGTTTTTAGGATCGATAGCTCATGAGAGATAGAGGGAATTTCGAGGAGTGAGTGCAAGGAGTGCACATATACTCATTGGAGTATAAAATCTCGAATAAGACCCATGCAAGGCGTGCACAGGGCCAACACTTAGCGAAGTGTCGAAAGAATCTCAAGGTGAGCAAGCACAAACAATGCGCATGAGATTTTCTGAGTCTCAAGCTGAGGAGAAGTAGCGCAAGTGTGTGGCAAGGCCTAATTCCTTTAAAGTTGGAAAATCTTAGGAAATATAGAGAGATTTAGTTCTCGAAAGGAATAATTCCTTTTGTTTGGAGGACGAGCGGATGATATCCATTCGAGAGGATCCAAATCTTTTAACGACCTTTGGATCTGGAGAAGGAGCTCATGTTTTAACCCTTGAAGTCCTTCGAAATTCACAAATTCAACGATTTTTGTGTGTTTGTTGTAAAGGAGGTGAATTTCTCGAAGTCCTAAAGCCAGAAATTAATCTAGATCGTTGGTAGTGGAGGAACATGTGTCCAAAGATCAAGGGTTACCGGAAGTCTGGTTTTCTGGTGAAATTGAAGTGTGGTTGTAAGATCATGATAAACTACCGAAGCTCCAAAGTCTAGAACAAATCTTGACCGTTGGCGTTAGTGCCACGTGTTAGTAGATTGCCATTGGTTTGGGAATATGGCAGTCCAGGAGAGCAGAGGTGAAACGTGTTTTGGTTAGAGAACTCCCGAAGGCCCGAAGACTAGAGTAGATCTTGACCATCTGTTGAGAGGGACATGTGGATCATAGATCCAATAGTCCACCAGTTTGACACTCTGGCAGACTTGAAGTGTTGTGTCACGAAAAGCTCTGAATCTTGGAGTGTGGAGTAATCGTATGTCGTCGATCTAAGTTGAGCGTCATCCGTCTGATTCGCGAGTTTAGAGGTATTTCATGTTTGAACGGGGAAGACTCCCGAAGTCCGGAGTCACAAAATATCTGTGAATCGTAGATCTTAGTGTGTATTGAGAGTCGTTGATTCTCATCGTAGTTGGGTTGTTCGCGAACTCGGCATTCAGGAGGATTGTTGTGTGTTATAATTAGAAATCCCAAAGCCCTGAGCTCCGAAGTGGAGGATTTCCTATTGTTTAAAAATATTTTAGCCCACGAGTTTGGCTTGAGGTCACGTGGATTTATCCATTGGAGTAATGAGGCCCTCACGAATGTAAATTTGCAAGCAAGGAAAATATTAAAGGCCTACGGTAGAATACTTCGAGGGTTCAACAAGAGCCTAAGAGATAATTCAATGCCTTAATGTGAACGATCCTAGACCGGGAGGTAGCACGAGCCCTAGGAGGTGGTGTGGATTTGCATCAAGTGGTATTAGAGAAACATTTTTTCTGCAGTCAGAAGGAAAAGGAGAAGATTTTTCCGACATCATCAAGTGATATAAAGAGCGAGAATTAAGCTCTGTGTGAAAAGAATATTTGGAACCATGCCACCAAGAAGACACAGAGAGATACATGTATTCAATTCAACCATGGAAGAGGAAATGAGAAAAAATCGTGCAATGTTTGATGCCATGGAGACAATGCAAAGAAGAGCACATGATGTTGGTGATGTCAATGAAAGTGAAAATGAAGATGTGGAAGTAGAAGAAGTTGTAGGAGAAAAATCAGCAGAGGAGCGACTGCTGAGAGTTGTTGTCAAGTTGGGAGCCATAGAAAAGATAGAAGACTCGATGTATGAAGGTAATTTAAATGTAGAAGAACTTCTTGACTGGGTAAGTGTTATATACAAGTACTTCTATTATGAGGAAATTGACAATGAAAATACGGTAAAGCATGTGGTAACCAGATTGAAGGGACATGCATCTTTATGGTGGGATGAATTGCACACTGACAGAAGGAGGAAAGGTAAGGCCAAAATCAAGAGTTGATATAGAATGGTAGCTAAGATCAAGGCTAAGTTCATACCCAAGGATTACCAGTTAAATATTTTCAGGAAGTTACATAATATGAGATAGAAAGGTTTGTCGGTGAAGGAGTACACTGAAGAGTTTTACAAGTTGAACATAAGAGCATGACACAAGGAGAATGATGAAGAAAATGTTTCCAGGTACATCAATGGATTGAGGTATGAGATCCAAGATGAGATCAGTATGATGAAAATGAGAACGTGGAAGATTCTTATCAAGTAGCCATGAAGGCAGAGGAAAAGTTAGAAAGGAAGAAGAGTCAAAGGAACATAGGAAAGAATCATGGCAGAGGAGAAGGAACCACTAGAGAGAAGTTATAGAAATTCATGGAAGAAGCTGGAGTATTTAATAGTCAGACAGAGAGAGGAGGAATTTCTATAGGAGGATACTTTGAAGGAAGAAACTCTTTTCCTAGATGCAGAGGAAGAGGCAGAGGAGGAGAAGTGAAGTGTTATGCCTGTGTAAAAATAGGGCACATGTCTTGGGAATATCCTGAGAAGAAGAATGCAGGAGCGAGAGGAGTTCACATTTTTGAATCACAATAGAGGGATGTGCAGATAGAGATGGAAACAGAAGAGGAAGAAGGAATATCACTTATGATGATGAAATCTCTCGTAAATCCAGAGAAAGAGGTACAAGAACCAATCCAGAGGAATAGTTTATTCAGAACTACTTGCAAGACCATAGATAGGGTATGAAAGGTTATCATAGACAGTGGGATCACTGATAACGTAGTATCCACAGATATGGTGGAAAATCTAAAGTTGGAGACAATTGCACATCTGAATTCATATAGGGTTTCGTGGTTGCAGAAAGGACATTAGGTCATGGTAAGTAGACAGTGTAAAGTTGAATTTAAGATTGGTAATTATAAATATGAGGTTTTATGTGATGTCATACCTATGGATGTTTTCCATGTTCTGTTGGGGAGACCTTGGAAATATGACAGGAACGTCATACACGATGGGAGGAAGAACACTTATACCCTTGATAAAAATGGGTGTAAGCATAGGTTGTTTTCAATAAAAGATAAAGGAGTTAAAGAGGAAGCTAGTTCAAGTATACTTCTCATGGGTGGGAAGGAACCTTTGAAAGAAGAAGAAGATCCCCAGTGTTGTAGTCTGAGGATAGGAGAGATCAGTATATCTATTAGAATGAGTTTCAAAGGTGCTCATACTTGTGAGGAAGTGGTGCAGGAGGCATCCAGGGATGAGGCCAAGGAGCCAGAGGTTTTTAAAACTAATAGTTTGTGTGTGATGGAAGATGTAACATAAATATGTCCATTGGAGACTGTCAAAGAGAAGGAGAATGGACAGAATCCAAGTTATGTTCAAAATGAAAAGAAGGAAGAGGAGGCCCGCATATTTGTGAGCCAGAGAAATGTCCAAGATGACCATTCAGATTCAATACTCATTGAATGGGAGAAGGAGTTAGAAATTTTGGATAATTGGTTAAATCATCCAAAGGTGGAGGAAGAATACCAGAGGAATGAAATCATGAAGGATAGCAAGGGGAACCTTCAGGAAGGAAAAATTCCTGAAGAAATAAAGAAGGATAAGAAACCAATGGCTAGCAGTAACAACAACCTGCAACAAGGAAATTGTCACGAGAGCAAGAGAGAGTTGCAGCAAAAGAGCCAGCCATGGGATAGGATGGAGAAGGAGACTATGGAGTTGAGAGGGTTGATAGAAATATCATCCAAAGAGACAAGAGAAGACTGCAGTGGTAAGATAGGTGGAACCCTGGAATGTATGATTTGGAGACCAGGAGAAAATCCCGTAACAATAGGAGAATGACAACAACAACAACAACAGCAAGAAAGAGAAGCAAGTGGACATCTTCAAGTTAAAGTTTGGGACCCAGGAGGATATCAACCATAGTAGCATAGGAGTCATGAGTAGGAGCTCGTGATTTTTCTCAGCAGAGGAGTATGATGTAGGAGCATCACCGTCATCATTCAATGAGGTGCAGTGGAGGATAACTTAGCATCCAACACAGTGCATTCAGAACTGGTTTGGATTCCAAGGAGGGCGCATCACTTTAAATTTTAAACCTTTGTAATAAAAGGCCCTTTAATATTTTGAAGCAAGAGCCATTACATGTTCTCCAAAAGATTGTAATTGATTTAATTATCTATAGGATTGTACAAATTTTGAGCATCGACTCATATCTGGGTTGTAATTATCCATTTAATGTAATAAGCTTAGTGGTAGTTTGCTTTAATTGCGAAATGATAGCACTAAAATAGTCTAGAGGGAAGGCTCAAGAATCCCCCTCATGTATAAATGTATGTAATGTATGCCCATAAGGGGTTGTTAAAAAACATTCGTTGGAGATTTGTAGAGACGAAGCTGAGAGTTGCAAGAACCTATGTAAATATTTTATGAGTGAATATAATAGAGGAGATTTTCTTCAAATTTTGAGTTTTCTTATCTATGAGTTATTTGGGTAATGTTATGTTATATATTTTTTTGTGTTTATATTCCTATGTGTGTATCTCATGGTTGAATGAATGAACCTTTTATGTTCCATAAGTTTCAATTATTTCTCTTCTAAAATATTGTTGCAAGGAGTGCAAAGGCAAAGTCATTTTCAGACTTGATAGCTCAGGAGAGATAGAGGGAATTTCGAGGAGTGAACATATACTAAGTGGAGTATAAAATCCCGAAGAAGAGCTGTGCAAGGCGTTCACAGGGCCAACACTTAGCGAAGTGTGGAAAGAATCTCAAGGTGAGCAAGTGCAAGGAGTGCGCGAGAGATTTTTTGAGTCTCAAGCTCAGTAGAAGTAGCGCAAGTGTGTTCCAGAGCCTAAGTCCTTTAAATTTGGAAAAGCTCAAGAAGGATAGAGAGATTTAGTTCTCGAAAGGAAGAATTCATTTTGTTTGGAAGACAAGCGGAAGAGATCCGTTCAGGAGGAGCCAAAGCATTTCACGACCATTGGATTTGGAGAAGGAGCACATGTGTTAACCCTTGAAGTCCTTCGAACTTCGCGAATTTGACGATTTTTGTGTGTTCATTGTAAAGGAGGTGAATTTCCCGAAGTCCCAAAACCTGAAATCGATCTAGACAATTGGTAGTGGAGGAACATGTGTCTGAAGATAAACAGTTATCCAGAATTTCGGTTGTCCGGTGAAATTGAAGTGTGGTTGTAAGAGAGTGAAAAACTCTCGAAGTTCCGAAGACCAGAGAAGATCCTGACCATTTGCGTTAGGGACACCTGTCAACGAATTGTCAGTGGTTCGGGAATCCAGTAGTTCGAGAGAGCAAAGGTGTAAGGTGTTTTGGTTCGAGAACTCCCGAAATCCCGAAGGTCAGAGCAGATCTTGACCATCTATTGAGAGGGACACGTGGATCATAGATCCAGTAGTCTGTCAATTTGACACTCAGGAAGACTTGAAGTGTTGTGTCACAAAAATATCTGAAGCTTGAAGCGCAGAGTAATCGTAAGTCGTCGATCTGACGTGAGTGTGAGTCGTCCGATCCGCGAGTTCAGCCTTTGCAAGTTCAGAGGTATTGCATGTTTGAACAAGGAAGACTCCCAAAGTATCGAGTCCCAAAATATCTGTGAGTCGTAGATCTCAACATGTATTGAGAGTCATTGATCCTCGTCCTAGTTCAGTTGTTCACGAACTCGGCATTTGGGAGGATTGTTTTGTGTTGTAGTTATAACTCTCGAAGCCCGGAGCTTCAAAGTGGTGGACTTCATGTTGTTTAAAAAGAGTTTTTCCCATGGGTTTGGCCTGAGGTCACGTGTATTTATCCACTGGAGTAATAAGGCCCTCATGAACGTAAATTTGCGCGCAGGGAAAAGAGTAAAGGCATGTGGTAGAATACTTTGAGGGTTCAACAAGAGCCCGAGAGACAATTCGGCTCCTTAGTGAGAACGATCCTAGGCCAAGAGGTCTCATGAGCCCCATGAGGTGGTGGGGGTTTGCATCACCATGATACCACAACTAGTAGATCTTTGTGTTCTATTACCTCTAAATTCTCACACCACTTTTTAATCCCTTTTGCTAAGGTGTCACCCCGCCAATTTCCTTTGCCTAATATCAATGTTATAGAAACATCCCATTCCTCCCTAGAAAAGTGACATTATATCAATAAATAGATTTTCCCAACTCCTTTCCTACACAAAACACAATAATCGGGGCCTTTCCATGAACATTTTTGAAAAATTTCCCATGTGAGGATCTTGTTGGAAATTGCAAGTGATAGGAAAATGTGAGCTTTCAACTTCTAGATTGGCTTCCACCACCAACATGCATTTTTCTATCCTCTTTCCAAAAGCATAGTTTAATATCCAAGGCTAATCATGCATTCACCATTGATAGAATGTTTTGACCAAACCAATGCATCTTCTTCTACGTTTAGTCTAATAGAACTATTAAGTAACCTCTACACAAAGGAATTCCATGTGCTAGAGTCTAACAATTCCAACCTTGAAATTTTTTCACTTCTCCACACTTGGAGCCAAAGAGTATTGTTGCTTTGGTTATTATCAGTCTAATTTGTACATTTATAAGTTTCAAAATGATAATGTCCATGAACATCTATAAAAAAGAACAATGGCATATCGTGTTTTTCTTGTGATATCGATACAATGTTTGTCTTTATTAGGTGTATTATATAAGTTAGATATGTTTTTTGTCTATATATTATTGGGCATATCTTGTAAGATTTGTTCTTGCACTTACATTTGTAGGTATCAATTCAAGGATAAGTTACTCTTGACAAGAGTAATTACTCATGCTTTATTTTCCCAAGACAATAATGGGGCCTTGAATTTCCTAGGATCAAAAATCATTGAAGCTACCATTTCTTTTTGCTACCTATGGAAAAATTCTACAATATCAAAAGGTGGAATGACTTCCTATATGGCCAAGATTTCCAATTGAGATGCTCTTTCAAAAATTTCTTTTGTTTTTCAACTCCATGAATTGATTAGAGTGGTCCCCAAGATGGATCCAAAAGAAAAAGTATAGCATGTGGTTGCTACCATGCCTTGTTTGGGGCTATTAGAGTTGATGCCAAAAATATATATGTTGCAAGGGAGAAGTTTTGGATTAGGCATGGATGGAACATCAACAAATACATGCAAAATAATTTCCCACAACAAGATTTTTATTCAGAAAGGCTTGATTCTTTTGAATAGTCCTCTATTATTTTTCATAAATCATACTTTCTTACAAATCTACCATGAATAAAATGGGTATATCCACTTTTGTAGATGATGGTTTTGAAAATTTAAGAATTAGATAGTGACCTTGGTTGGAAATCATGAATCTCGGGTACAAGGCCAAATGCCCATGGTGATCTATTTTGACATGGTTTGTAGAAATATGAAGAAATATATACCTTTGAAAGAAAATTACTTAAATATGCTATTTTTTTAATGGCTCTAATGCGTGCTCAAAATAAGTTCCTAGAGTCCAACATCCTTTAGATGCTAGTAAGTTATTTATATTTTTATAGAACATGTAATTATAAATATTTCAATATATTTATATTTTAGTAATGATGGGTAAATGTGTTCAATTTTTATCCAATTTCTAGGTGAATTGTATCAACAAATATATTTATTTCATTAGTGCATAATTTAAATGCCTATATGCATTCAAGTTTTAAACACAACAATATGTTTTGTATTTATATTTAAAGTAGTTCCATTACTTTTGATAAATAATTAAAGGAGTCAAACTTGGACTCGACTTGCTTGGATTCAACAAGCTTTGAAAAATATTCAAATTTTCATTAAAAAAATATTATGGTATGTACCAAGTAAATATGAACATTAAATTGCCAAATATGTTGAAAGGTGCAAATATTGAAAATCGATATATATTATAAGTTTTTTGTATAATTAAACTTAAAACTTTGAAATTTTTTTGATAGTTTGAAGACAATAGATGACTCTAACTTGGGAAATTCTACATCGAATGAATAAAACAATTTGCATTTTCTGTTTGCAAGTCAGATAGCAACCACAAATAGATTCCCCTCTTCTCTAAAATCAATATATTAGTCATGGTGTATATACCAAATCAAGTCCAAACTTATGCATGCAATGATTGATAAACAAAAGCGAACAAATGCTTGAACTTGTTTTAAGAGTCCTTTCATAATTGATGAATCAGTAATAAATAATCCATAATAGAAGTGGTAGAGCAAAGATTAATATCTCCTAAGCTTAACAAAAGTCATGACCAGGATTAACATATAGAAACTTTGTGGTGAAATATCATCAAAACTAACAAAGGGATATCTAAGAGTGTACAGTAAGAACCCTGATAAACATAACCCTTGATTCTTGCAACAATATCTTGAGGAGGGACACATTATGTTTATTTTCCCAAACATGTAAAATGAGTATATTGCAATTTAATGCATATATTTTCCTATTATTATAGATGATTTTATACTTTAAAAAAAAAATTCTAGGACTTCACAATGTTTTATAATTTAGTTAAATATTTTCCAAGATTTTTATAATTCAGTGAAAATTTTGCCAAGTTTTTACAAGATTATATAATTCAGTAAAATATTCACCAAACAATTATATATACATATTGTATTACTGATAAAATAACCTTCAATTTTTCTTATTATCATGGGGATTCACCCATACATACAAATTTAGGTGTGGGGGTAGGGGGTTCTTAAAATTTTCCCTGAACTGCGGATGCCCTTTAAATATAATCTGGGTTGGAGCCAAGATGAGGATTTCATGGATTTGGTAAAAAATCATTGGGTTTCCTTTGACCTTTTCATTATGCATTATCCCCTTGTGAGTAGTTTGTCAAATCCTTAAAATTTGTGAAGGTGAAAGTTGTGGAGTGGTCCTTGGTAAAACATCGAAATCAAGATATTCGTTTGAAGGAGGTTGAAGAGATGTTAGTTGCATTGTCATGGAATTATGGGAATGTGCCAAGTGAAGGGAAGTTATCTAGTTTGAATAATTTGGAGGTTCAAAAGATCAAGCTCTTACAAGATTGTATGAGAGAATGGCGACTTAAGAGTCGTTCCACTTGGCTAGCTCTAGGGGATAACAATACAATTTTTTTTCGTAGTTTTGTGGTTTACATGAAGAGAAAAATATGATATGGGAGTTTCCATCTCCAGAGGAGTTCCTATTCGTGACTTTCATGGTTTGGAAAGTATGGTTTTGGACTATTTTGGAACACTATTCTGAAAGTATGAGGACGCCAACATATATTAAGTGTTAAATATTGTTTTTTATTTCCCTAAAATGATGAATGAACATTTATGTGAACAATTATACATGCCTATGAGTCATGATAAATTATTACATGTTCTTGGAAGTTTTTTCAAGGATAAGAGCTCAGGGCCTGATGGGTGGACGATCAAATTTTACATTGACTTCTTTGATCTATTGGGAGAAGATCTACTCTGGGTAGTTGAATATGTTCGACTCTTTAAAATAGTGCCCATCATTATGAATTTAACCTTTCTAGTATTGATTCCTAAGGTGGATTTTCCACTTTCCTTCGTTGATTTCCACCCGATCTCATTATATAATTGTGTTTACAAAATAGTATCCAAGGTCATTGCACTCAGATTAAAACTTGTTCTATCAAGTTATATTTCAGAAGAACGGTTTGGTTTCCTTGAAGGTCTCTATATCCATGAAGATATTGGCTTTACATAGGATTTAATTCACTCTATCAAATCATGTCATATTCTAATTGTTGTTCTTAAAGTGGACCTATCAAAGGCATATGACATGGTGTCTTGGTTTTCTCTCCATCTATTGTTAGTTTTTGTATCTCAGAGGTACTTCTACATTAGCGGTGCCCAACATGCAAAAGTAACGAGCAATTGTCTCTCTTAAGTGACTTTATAAAGTGAATTTATAAAGTGACTTTATAAAGTGATTTTATAAAGTGTAGTTAGGGTCTTTTATTATTTATTGGGTAAAGTGAAAGTGAATTTATAATATTTGAGTGACTTAAGTGATTTAAGTCATCTCAATGAGGGAATAAGTCACATCCATTGATCTTGTGGGACAAGAGTGAATCTCAACCATTGAGATATACGATTAGGGTAGTTACCTTAAATGTGTCAATAAAAGAAACTTTAGGGAGACAAAGGGGCATGATTTCCAAGAGAGACCAAGAGAGATTGAGCTAAAGGAGAAAGGAGAGTTATTGCAACAAAGGAGGCGCACTTTCCAAGAGGGAGAGAGGGCACGCATCCCAAGATAGGTACAAAATTGAATGTCGGTCCATACAATAGAATACAAGAGGCCGTATAGTATGGATTTAGAGGGTCGTACTATTGTTTTTTACTGCACAAAAATCGAGGCATGTACAACACTGATTTTGAGGAAGCTTGAGGGAATTAACAACTAGAGATAATTATGTACATAAGAGGGTTGTGCTACAACAAATATGGGCACACATATAGAGATTTTGTAGTTGTCTTGCTAACTGAACTGGGTCGTAGAGGCCATACAACAGTGGAACAATTTTCAAGGCAGTGTGACACAGATTTCAAGGAGTAGTTTGTGTTGAATATGTGAGATAAGTATTGTGTAAATTTTTTGTTGTAAAAGTGTGCTATTGTAAACTCTAAAATATTTCTCTGCGAGCACAATAAAACATCTATCTTGGCTGGTTTTCCCTTCAGGTTTTTTCCAGGGGCATTGCCCAGATATCTAGTGTCAAATGTGGTGATATTTTGTCTTTTGTTCATTATTATTTCTGCTGCTATATTCTTCAGTTTTCTTATTCAATGAATTTTTGCTCATAAAGTACAATAGAATGTTGTTAATTTTATTGCATTAGTGTTGAAGTTATTGGAGATTGAAATATAAGTTTGACTAAGTATGTGAAGTAAGTCACATTATATTTTAACATGGTATCAAAGCTTGGGATCTGAGGTTTAGTGGACAGAGTTTGGCACTTGGATAGTAGTGATTGGCATGGATTTTTCTTGGAAGAATAAGGGAAAGAGGGTCTTTATCAGTTTGAAAAGGATGACTTTCAGTCTTAGGTATAAGGATAGGTTGGAGGGGATATCCAACTACCTACAGTTGAAGGTAAGGATTACAATTCTTCTTAGGGAGAAAAAGTTGTGGGTGTTCGTGAGTACCACAGTGACAGTTCCTTCGTTAGATTCCATTTCCCTAAATATTCATGAGGTGAAGGAAGAAATGGAGAAAAAGATAATCTTGGATGGAGTGAAGGACCACCTAATTCCATATATGGCTGAGAAGTAGATGAATATTTTCTAGGTCCTATTAAGATGCCAACTAGGTCTATCTTTGACCTCAAGTTGGCTCTAAGTTTCAACTATCAATGAAGGTTTTTTTGATGTTTTAGGATAGTCAACAGTTCAAGAACTTCTTGTTGATTTGTTACGGTTACATTCTCAATTTTAGGTGCTCTAGCATGTAGTTTTAGTCACCAACAGTTAGCACATGCATACTAAAATAAATGTAACACACCTAGAGATTTTTATAGCTGAAAATAAAGTAGTTCTACAGTCTAACACACATGAAATTGTACACAGGTATTTTTGGTCAACATGACCCTAGATAAAACCTCCCCGGGGAAAACCAGTTTGGAATATATGTCTATATATGAGGAAAATCGATGGTGGAATATAGAAAGTACAAAATATAGATGAACCTGATACAATAGCAGCTTGATCCAAGCTGAAACACAAGTCCAAAAGAAGGAAGAGCTCCCTAGGTTGGTGTGCCCCTCAGAAATGCTGCCAAGACCACTGAAATGAAGCTAGATGCCAACTGGAAGCTCTAATCTAGAAACCCCTCCACAGTACTTTGATACTGATGAGTATCCTCCCTCTGAAATAGAACTCACTGCAAACTGATCTCTCTAAGACCTCCCCACTACTGATGTGCCCTCCTCCTCAAGTGCACCCTCCTCAGATGTAGAAGCTCCCCACTAAATAAACTTAGCACTAATCGTGTTGGTTATCTCCATGCAAGGAGGTGCCCAAGATTTCCTCTCCCAATTCCTAAAAGCTCATCTTCTTTCTCTCTCTCAAACTCTTGGAGTGAACAAATGAGTGAATGGCCTCTCCTTGGCCTCTTGTGCCCTCCTTTAGGATGCATAAGGAAACCTAAAATTTGGGTGGATGAGATCATCTCATCTCATCCCTAATCGATGGTTGATATCACTCAAAAAGAATCTCACTCAAAAACCCACTTCACTTAAGTTTCCATAGTTTCACTTTATGTCTATTAATTCACCCACTTTGTGAATTAATTGTCACTTTAGGCTAAAATGACCAAATTTCACTTTTGACTTAAATATCCTAATTCAAGGTGAAGTTAGACACAAAGTACATAGTACAAGGTACAAAGTACTTCCCTCATGTGTTAAGAAGCTCACAAACACAAGGGGACCACTTTCCAAGGTACCCAAATCTCAACACTCCCTCTTACCGAGGAGAGTGTCTATCACCACTAATATCATCCCTATAGTGGACATGGTTGCCTACTAGCATATACTTGGAGTATGGTTGTACCCTAATCACTAAAAGTAGTCGACACTGGTCTGCTCAATCTACGTGATCTATAGATGGAAGTGTCTCTCCACCTATCCAAGATCACCTAGATCATGGCATCACACTAAAGATCTCCACCTTAGTCTCCCACCAAGAATTTCTACCTCTTGGCATCGCACCAATGGTCACTACTCTTGGCATCTCACCAAGAGTCACTCTCTTGGCATATCACCAAGAGTCTCCCTCTCTTTGTATCTCACCAAGGGTACCAGGATCTCGACATCTCACCAAGATCCTCAACTTGGCCTCTCGCCAAGTAGCTTCCACCTGAAGTGGATCCAGAACCTGATATGCTTGTCTCTATAGCCAAGTGAGGTTCAAGCCTTTGTGGTTCCCTGCTTCTCCTCCTCATTAATATTTGATGCACTGAAGTTGTAGCACCAACTCTTTGTCTTCTCAACAACTCTGAAACTGAAGCTATCCTGGGTGGACCAGTCACCCACTCTGATGGTGTCCAAGGAAACTAAGTCTGATCTCCCTCTGAATCACTGTTATGCGTCACTCATTCCTCCTCAACTATTTATCCCCATATAATTTTGGATGGTGTAACAATAGACAAAGTAGTCACGAATGCACACTCTCTCGCAAAATTCTCATTGAACTATATCTCCTCTGTTGTCACTACTGACCCATCCTATTGATTCTTCTTCTTCTTGGGACATTGTCCTGCATAGTGACCCATCTCTCCACAATAAAATCATCTCATTGTACTCATGTCTCTCTTCATCCCATTGTTTCTCTCTCCTCTCTGTGGTGGGGCCCTAAACTTGGGACCCTGCCAACCTCCCCAACTGGTCTTCTTCTTTCCCTTTGTCCAAAGAGAAAGGTCTGCATCACCCTACACCGTCTATTGATGTTGTTGTTGTTGTCCAGAGGCCTCTGCTAAAAGTCTAGTCTCCTTTTGGATGAAGTCATCCCACATCCTCTCCCATGTAGGCATAACCTCCCTGGCAACAATGTCACGAACAAATGGACCCCAAGGTTTGGTAAAGATGTTCAAAGTTGTCCTCACCATAGAGTTCGGATCCACCACCTCTCCTACGACTCCAAGCTCGTCTATGATCTGGGTGTAACAACCAAGGAAATAAGTAATCGACTCATCCTCAAGTATGTGAATTCCCCTCAGTCGATCATGAAGAACCAACTTCTGGTTCTCATTAGAGATCTCATACAACTTGCATAGAGATTCCCACATCTCATATGCATAATTCTTCCCATTCAAGTGGGGAATGATATCATCCCTCACTGCATCACAAATGGTCCTCTTTGCCTTGTTGTTCCTCTTCCTGAACTCTACTAACAAGACGAGGGCAGTAACATGAATAACAAGAGCATGTGCCTCAACTATATCCCATAGTTCGAGGTCCTCTAAGATAAATATTATCTTTGCCTTCCAAGGAAACCAATTGTTAGCCCCATCTAGCCTGTCCTCCACACACATCTGATATGCTGACATGTCTTCCAAAATGCACTCCAACTGATGCTGAAACTGCAAAGGAACGCTTCCTCACTCCTGTCAACACAGGTGTGAAAAGAGGAAAGCAAACTCTGAACTCAATCCTAGAATTATAGGTGTGAAAAGAGGTCGTGAAACACAACCTCACTCTTGTCCCTGCAGGTGTGAAAAGAGGATGTCCAAACTGTGCACAAACTGCTCTACAATCTTCTACAAAATTCTTCCCACAAGAAGACACAAAAATCTATCAATGTTTGTCCACAAAATCTGCCAAGAAGATGTCTATAACAGCCCACTCATATGTTGTCCAAACTACTCAAAAATCAGCCACCTCATCTCTGATACCATGAAGATTTTCCAGGTCTTGTCAAGCTGTCAACTAGGTCTATATTTGACCTCAAGTTGGCTCTAAGTTTCAACCGTCAATGAAGGTTTTGTTGTTGTTTTAGGACAGCCAACAGTTCAGGAACTTCTTGTTGATTTTTTACAGTTACATTCTCAATTTTAGGTGCTCTAGCATGTAGTTTTAATCACCAAGGGTTATCACATGCATCTGAGATGCTGACATGTCTTCCAAACTGCACTCCAACTGATGCTCAAACTGCAAAGGAACATTGCCTCATTTTTGTCAACACAAGTGTGAAAAGAGGAAAGCAAACTCCGACCTCACTCCTAGCATTATAGGTGTGAAAAGAGGTCGTGAAACACAACCTCACTCTTGTCCCCGTAGGTGTGAAAAGAGGATGTCCAAACTGTGCACAAACCACTCTACAATATTCTACAAAATTCTTCCCACAAGCAGCCACAAAAATCTATCAATGGCTGTCCACAAAATCTGCCAAGAAGATGTCTATGGCAGCCCACTCATATGTTGTCCAAACTACTCAAAAATCAGCCACCTCAGCTCTAATACCATGAAGATTTTCCAGGTCCTATCAAGTTGTCAACTAGTTCTGTCTTTGACCTTAATTTGGCTCTACGTTTCAACTATCAATGAAATTTTTGTTGATGTTTAAGGACAGCCAACAGTTCAGGAACTTCTTGTTGATTTGTTACGGTTACATTCTCAATTTTAGGTTCTCTAGCATGTAGTTTTAGTCACCAAGGGTTAGCGCATGCATACTAAAATAAATGTAACACACCTAGAGATATTTATAGCTGAAAATAAAGCATTTCTACTCTCTAACACACATGAAATTTCACACAGGTATTTTTGGTCAACATGACCCTGGATAAAACCCCCCCGGGGAAAACCTGTTTGGAATATATGTCTATATATGAGGAAAATAGATGGTGGAATACAACAAGTACAAAATATAGATGAACCTGATACAATAGCAACTTGATCCAAGATGAAACACAAGTCCAAAGAAGGAAGAGCGCCCTAGGATGGTGTGCCCCTCAGAAATGTTGCCAAGACCACTGAAATGAAGCCAGATGCCAACTAGAAGCTCTGATCTAGAAACCCCTCCACAGTACTTTCATAATGATGAGTATCCTCCCTCTGAAACATATTGTTTCAGGATTAATCCGTAAGTGCGGACACAAACCGATCTCCCTAGATCCACCTGGATCTAGAACAAAGCAGGACAAAATAATACACTTTCCCTAGATCTAGACTATTGAATGAACTAAGAAACTAGGATCATGTACATACCTTATGAACGCTTTCCTTGGGTCTCTGTTGTTCCAAGATTCGCTCCAACGCTCTTGTTCTGTTCAGATCACAACAGTACAAACCAATCGAAGTGAAGGAAAATCAATGTATTCAATAGCTAATCTATACATATGATCAAGGAGTTATGTAATAAAGTGACATCATCTTTATGGGAAAGGGACATATTACTGTATTAAATTGATAGAAAGAAAGACATACAACCTAAGCCTTGATGTTGTAGATCTCCTTTCGATGACTCCTAGCTATGACACACACACTTGCTCATGCATGAAGAAAATCAACCACTTTGATAACCTTGCTGGTGTCTCTAGCTGTTGTAGCATCAGTCCTTCATACAATCTTGCACTAGTTTCTCCAATAAATATCTTACTAGCTTGTTGCTTAACCCTTTACATGATCATTCCTCTCAATTTATAAGAGAGAATGGATTAGTTATTTGGATAGGAAATGATCCCAAGATATCAGGAAAACCAGTACTTAAATAACCATTTGAATGCCAACTCATCCTTCTAGAAGATTCCCTTCTAGAAGGCTCGAGAACTTCATCTTTTTCTCTCTTTAAAATATGTTCGCACCCTGATAGTTGGGTACAGTGCGAACCCCTCGCACCCTATCTTAATGCATCCTGCGAGAATCATGCATTCTCGCAGGCAAATATATAGGTAGCCTGCGAACCTCCTTTAAAAGCATGATTTTTGGAAGCAGACAAAGGTAACTTTTCTCAGGAAAGTGTTCTTAGTGAAGAGCTTGATTTTCCATCATCATAACATCATCACGATGA
>ML778323.1:555725-572821 GCA_009831015.1 Picea engelmannii | reverse complement strand
AAACCTTGAAACCCTAAATCTGTTCAAGCAAGCAAACTAAAGCAAGAGATGTGTAAATCAATGATCCAATAAGCCAAAAAGATGTAATTCAACAGATCTGAGCAGTTGAAAAAGTCAAAACTCAATTTCAAAATTTTCAAAAAACTTGCTCGCAAGCAAGCAGTGTAACACAGTGCGAGAAGATAGGATTTTCGCAGGCCACCTTGAAGCAAGGTGCGAGGTGTTCGCACTGGACCCTATATGCAGGATGCGAACCTGACTGGTTCTCGCAGGCTGTAGTTAGACACAGTGCGAGAACTCCTAAAGATGATAAAAAATTTGAAAATCAAAGCAAAATTGATAGAGGCTTATAGACCCAGAAGGTCCCTCAGGATATCCTGAGGACTCAGAGACTGATAAAACAAGAGAAAAATGGAACCAGAGCAAATGGCCACAGAAAAATACAAAAAACCACCAAAAATGGGATAGATCCCCAGTGGAGTCGCCAATTTTGTTTCAGGATTAATCCGTAAGTGCAGACACAAACTGATCTCCCTAGATCCACCTGGATCTAGAACAAAGCAAGACAGAATAATACACTTTCCCTAGATCTAGACTAGTGAATGAACTAAGAAACTAGGATCATGTACATACCTTATGAACGTTTTCCTTGGGTCTATGTTGTTCCAATCTTCGCTCCAATGCTCTTGTGTCGTTCAGATCACAACAGTACAAACCAATCGAAGTGAAGGAAAATCAATGTATTCAATAGCTAATCTATACATATGATCAAGGAGTTATGTAATAAAGTGACATCATCTTTATGGGAAAGGGACATATTACTGTATTAAATTGATAGAAAGAAAGACATACAACTTGAGCCTTGATGTTGTAGATCTCCTTTCGATGGCTCCTAGCTCTGACACACACACTTGCTCATGCATGAAGAAAATCAACCACTTTGATAACATTGCTGGTGTCTCTAGCTGCTGTAGCATCAGTCCTTCATACAATCTTGCACTAGTTTCTCCAATAAATCTCTTACTAGCTTGCTGCTTAACCCTTTCCATGAGCATTCCTCTCAATTTATAAGAGATAATGGATTAGTTACTTGGATAGGAACTGATCCCAAGATATCAGAAAAACTAGTACTTAAATAACCATTTGAATGCCAACTCATCCTTCTGGAAGATTCCCTTCTAGAAGGCTCGAGAACTTCATCTTTTTCTCTCTTTAAAAGATGTTCGCACCCTGATAGTTGGGTACAGTGCGAACCCCTCACACCCTAGCTTAATGCATCCTGCGAGAATCAGGCATTCTCTCAAGCAAATATATAGGTAGCCTTCGAACCTCCTTTAAAAGCATGATTTTTGGAAGCAGACAAAGGTAACTTTTCTCAGGAAAGTGTTCTTAGTGAAGAGCTTGATTTTCCATCATCATAACATCATCACGATGACAAAAATTTGTGGATAACACATACCTCACTACAAACTGAGCTCTCTAAGACCTCCCCATTGTTGATGTGCCCTCCTCCTCAAGTGTGCCCTCCTTAGATGTCGAAGCTCCTCACTAAATAAATTGGGCACTAAGCCTCCTAGCTATCTCCATGCAAGAACATGCCCAAGCTTTCCTCTCCCAATGCCTGAAACCTCATCCTCTTGCTCTTTCTCAAACTCTTGGAGTGAAGAAATGAGTGAATGGTCTCTCCTTGGCCTCTTGCGCCCTCCTTTAGGATGCATAAGGAAGCCTAAAATTTGGGTGGATGAGATCATCTCATCTCATCCCTAATCAATGGTTGAGATCACTCAAAAATAATCTCACTCAAAAACCCACTTTACTTAAGTTTCCATAGTTTCACTTTATGTCTAATTAATTCACCCACTTTGTGAATTAATTGTCACTTTAGGCTAAAATGACCAAATTTCACTTTTGACTTAAATCTCCTGAGTCAAAGTGAAGTTAGACACAAAGTACATAGTACAAGGTAAAAAGTACTTCCCTCATGTCCTTAGAAGCTCACAAACACAAGGGGACCAATTTCCAAGGTACCCAAATCTCAACAGCAGACAACCAAGGAGATGTGGGATGCAATGAAAGCCTTGTACGAGAACAAGAATGAGAACAAGAAGATGGCCCTTAAGGACAAGATCCACAACACTAGGATGGACAAGGGAGAGAATGTGGCCTCATATATCACATGGATCGGGAAGCTTAAGGATGAGTTGGTTGTTGTTGGTGAGATTGTTTCAAACCCAAAGTTGGTGTGCATAGCCTTGAAGGGATTCACCAAAGAGTGGGACATGTTCATGAAGTGCGTGGTGGGAAGAGATAATGTTCCCACTTAGGAGAGGTTGTGGAACGATTTTAATCAAGAGGAGATCTGAGATGGATCTCAGAGAAGATATTAGGAGAAGGAAGAGGGTGGTGTAGACGAGTAGAATGTTTCTCTTGTTGGAAAGAGAAAATAAAAGAATAAGTACATGAGAGAAGTCAAATGATTTGCATGTCACAAGACTGGCCACTATGATAGTCAATGTCCAAACAAGAATAAGAAGAAGCAGGATCCAAGTGTATCATCATCAAATGAGGTTGTTGAGTTCACTGAGAAATTCGAGAGGGAATTTTCTCTGATGGATTTCCTTTCAAGCAATGGTGGTGCAAAATTCAGGGACATTGGAGTGTGGTTTGTGGACAATGGTTCATCTCGACATATGACAAAAATGAGGTTTGTGTTCCTCAGTTGTTCAAAGATATGATCAGACTTCTATGTGAGTTATGGGGATAACACCAGACATGCAATAAAACAGGTTGGATGTGTGAGATTCCAGTTGGAGTCAAGAGGTTTCTAGAGTTGGAAGAGGTGGTGTTTGTTCCAGAGCTCATGATAGCAAATTAACTCTCAGTGTCATCTTTATAGGTTGATGACTGTGGAGTTGTGTTCTTCCATGGATTGATGTTTCTATATCCAGAGGGAGCTACTTCAGACATATAAGTATTTCTTGGTGTCCAACATGAGAGGTTATACAAGTTGTTGGGACAACCTGTGGTTGGATCCAATGGATTCTCAAATTCATAATCAGTGTCAGTGTCTGAGAGTGAGTAGGTTTCTTAGGAGAGGTTACTCAAGCTTCTTCCAGTACTCTCATAGGACTCAATTGGTATGATATGACATAGTTGGATGCTCATAGGAGTGAGGAGACTCCTAGGAGCATGCCTTGAATATATAGGTCTTCAGATCATATTTCAGTGCAAGTAGCATTAATGGTTTCCAGTTCAGTGGGAGCAGAGGCTTCTAGTTTAGAGGGAGGAACTATAGCAGCAGATGAGATGATGGTGTTGGAGATAGATTCTAGTGGAGGTTCCAGAAGTACCTCCCTTGCTAAAAGGGAGTGATAGTTTTTGTAACTCGGAGGTACTTCTACATTGGCAGTGCCCTATATGCAATAGTAACGAGTAAATGTCTCTCTTAAGTGACTTTATAAAGTGAATTTATAAAGTGACTTTATAAAGTGATTTTATAAAGTGCAGTTAGGGTCTTTTATTATTTATTGGGTAAAGTGAAAGTGACTTTATAATATTTGAATGACTTAAGTGATTTAAGTCATCTCAATGAGGGAATAAGTCATGTCCATTGATCTTGTGCGCTAAGAGTGAATCTCAACCATTGAGATCTAGGGTTAGGGAAGTTACCCTAAATGTGTCAATAAAAGAAACTTGAGGCAGACAAAGCAACACAATTTCCAAGAGAGACCAAGAGAGATTGAGTTGAAGGAGAAAGGAGAGTTATTGCAGCAAAGGAGGTGCACTTTCCAAAAGGGAGAGAGGGCAGGCATCTTGAGACAAGTACAACATTGAATGTTGGTATGTACAAGATAATAGAAGAGGTCATACAATATAGATTTAGAGGAACGTATTGTTGTTTTTTACTGCACAAAAATCAATGCATGTAAAACATTGATTTGGAGACAACTTGAGGGAATTAATAGCTGGAGATAAGTCTATATAGAAGAGGGTCGTACTGCAACAAATATAGACACATATATCGATATTTTGTGGTTATCTTGCTGACTAAACTAGGTCGTATAGGCCATACAATAGTGGCACATTTTTCAAGGCAGTGTGACATATTTCAAGGAGTAGTTTGTGTTGAATTTGAGAGATAAGTATTGTGTATTTTTTTTGTTGTAAAAGAGTGTTGTTGTAAAATATGAAATATTTCTCTGTGAGCTCAATAAAACATATCTCTTGGTTGGTTTTTCCAGGGGCATTTCCCAAATATCTAGTGTCAAATGTGGTGATATTTTTTCTGTTGTTCATTGTTATTTTCGTTGCTATATTTTTCAGTTTGCTTAGTCAATGTATTTCTACTCATAAAGTATAGTACAATGTTGTAAAGTTTATTGCATTACTGTTGAAGTTATTGGAAGTTGAAATATGAGTTTGACTAAGTGTGTGAAGTAAGTCATAGTATATTTTAACATCTATTACTCATACACCTCAGTTTCTCTCTTCCTTTAGTCAGATGGATCATGGATTGTGTAACTTCCTCAAACTTTGCATTCCTTGTAAATGGTTTGGTTTCAGATTTATTTAAAGCTTCAAGGGGACTCTGTCAATCCTGCCTATTATCCCCTTACCTTATTTTATTATTTGTTGACGACCTCAGCCGAGCTCTTATTGATGCAATGAGGAAAACACTTTTCTTAGGAATTGGTCATGGAATGGGTCCAAATGTGTACATATTTTGTTTTTTGACGATGTTTTGTGTTTTTGCTTAGTTTTAGGTAGAGACATCCACTCTCTAAAGCAAGTTTCGACTCTCTTCAATAAAGCTAAAGGTATGGAAATTAACGAGGAAAATTTTATGATGTACACGAAAAACATTGGGGAGGATGGATTATTGGAGATGGTGGGGATTCTTTCCTTCTAGAAACATTGTCTTGAAGATGGTATTGGGTAACTTGGATATAATATTAAACCAAATGGTTATTTAAAAGAAGATTGGAGGTGTCTAGTGGAAACATTTGAACATCATATTAGTCTATGGTGCATAAATGGCTCTCTCTCGGGGGTAGGTTGATACTAGTAAAGTTTTTGCTTGAAGCCATACCTATGTACTAACATACCCTAGGTTCGATCCTAAAAGGCATCTTAGAAAAAATTAAAAAATATTGTTGTAACTATATTTGGCAAGGAAGTGTTGAGTATAAAGGAAGTCATTGGGTAAGTTGGGATTAGAGATCATTTAAAGGATGGAAATTTATCTTAAAACGTAGAAACTTTGGTGAATCGTATCAGTCCTTAATATGCAATTTGTAAAATGTTTGCCAATTTTTTTGTAAAAATATTCAAAGTTCTAAGGATTTTATATAGTTCCCATAAAATTTTGGCGATTTTTAAGGTAAAAAAATTTTATTCAATAAAATCTTGGTGAATCATTTCTATAAAAAAATGGAAAATGGCGAATCGTTTTTTGGGGAAAAAACATGGAAAATTGGCTCATGGAAGAAATTTAGCCTCTAAAGTTTTACCCGGTTGGGATAAGGTGGCCAAGCCCAAGAACCAGGATGGTCAAGGGCTTAAGGACATAGTCACCTTTGTACGTTCATTAGCGGAAAAATTCGTTTGGAAGTCCATTTCCTAAGATAATTTGTGGAGAAAAAATATTGGTTCACAAGTATATATTTGTAGGTTTTGTGGTTGATTAGATCCGTCGAGAACCAAAACTTTTCCGTGGGGGGCTCGAACCATTGGAAATATTTGACCTTATATTCCCCACTTGTGGGGATAGTCCTTGCTTGGAAAGTGGGGATTGGTATGGTGGTAAGAGTGGGGAAAGAATCCATTATGAGTTACAACCAAAATATTTTGTTGTCAAATGAGTTGTTGGAACATGTATATGAAGCGAGAATAGTCATGCTCGGACACTTGGAAAAGATGGAGGCTACAAGTATCTGGTCACAAGGTTGGCTTACAATTGATGACCTTGGTTTGGCTAGGGATCATGCTATTATTTGGTAGGCCTTTATTACTAAGTTAACAAGGGATTGAATTAGGATATCTCAAGCCTCAGACACATTAGTTTGGAGCTACAATGAAGATGGAGCAGTTTTCACTGCCAAGTTGGGATATAAAGAAGCTATGACTCTTGGTGTTGGGGGAAAATGATGGTGGACAAAAATTTGGAAGACTTCTTCACCACTGAAATCTAAGCTACTAATGTGGCATGCACTTATTGGTAGAGATTTAACATGGAACCAACTTCTAAAACATGGAAGGGTGGTCCTGGCATTTTTCTACTTTTAAGTTCTAGTGAGGAAACAAAAGAGAATTTGTTTCTCCAATGCCCATATATTGTCAACATATGGACTAAGTTGGAACACATGGTCGGTCAACAATCCCTCTAGAATGGACCCTCCATAGAACTCTATTTGAAAATTTGGTATGTGAACATGGATTTGAAGAAATGGAGATCCTTTCCTTTCCTCTTGTTATGTGGCATTTGGATTGCTCGCAATCATATTACTTTTCAATACAACGTGTGTCCCTCCTTTTAATCAGTGGCATAGATCTGGACACTATTTCCATACTATATTTCTATAGAGATCCTAAAAGCTCCTAGAGTGATAGAACCTTTGATTTTGGAAAAACGCATGCCGTGAGAATTTTTTGATGGAGTGTGCAGAGATCATGATTTTGTGATCAGTTTGGCTTTTGTTCTCTTCATATTTGAGTCTTGTTTCATTAGTTTCAAGGAAAATGGTGGTTGTGGCATAAATAATGTTGGTGAGTTCAATGCTCTATTTTATTTACTAAAACTCACACATCATCTTCATTTAAGTTCTATAGAGGTGAAGGGCGACTCCTTATTAACCATAAATTGGATGAATCTCATTATAAATGTTGTTAATATTTCTCTACACCATATAGAATTTCTACAAATAGAATTAAAAGTCCTTTTTCAGGTCATCGACTTCCAACATATTTTCAAGGAACAAAATGTGGAAGTTAACACTCTTTCAAAAGTAAGAATGGAGCTAGAAAAGAAAGTTTTTTTTTTTTAATAATTTTAAAATAAAATTAGAATTTCTAGGGGAAGGAATGTTCTAAGTAACTTTTAGCTCTTTCTATATTTGTTAGATGTATGGATGACTAATAATATAAAAATTATGGACTACTTTATGAACTTTTTAAGAAACTATAAAACACCAAACCACTTAAGTTGGTGATATTTTGATTACCTTTTTAGAGGCAATAAACCCACTATGACTATTGATGTACAAGCACATGATAGAATGTATTTGATTTCTACTTCAATAAAAATATATTTTCTCTAAAAAAAAGTTAAATAAATCATTTTTTAAGGAAACTAGACATAGATATTAACTATTTTCAAAACAAAATTTGGATTTATTTTAAATTAATTATATTCAAAATTATGATACCCACTTCATTCAAATATATGTTAAATATGTTTTTTTGGCTTGAAAATACATCTCCTTAGAGGAAATTCACCATTTTCACATAATCACATTATCCATGCTTACCAAATTCATATTTTATTTATTTATGTAAACATAATTTTAATAATGTTTTTTATTTTAATTTAATCAAAAAATTACAAATTATTTTTTTTCCTAATTTAGTGATATCATCACAAAATATGTTAAAAATTCTTTTTTCCTTTTATAATTTAGATAGATGGACTTACTTAAAAGATAATTTTACCTTTTTATTGTTAATATTATTAAACATTTAATTAAATTTATATTAAATTTTTGAGTTAAGTTTATTTAAATGAGATATATTATTTTGATGTGTTGATATTATTGTAGTTTCGGGAGGTATTTACCTTCATTTGTAAATATGACGAAAATAGAATATTTCGGGAAGCAAGAAGAAACCCTAATGAGTTGGCTAATAACCTTAGAAGACATGTTGGTTCAAGAGGATAATTTGTATTAGGTTATTAGCCTCCAAGAGAAGAAGTCGGCCAGAAGAAATAATATATAATGAATAGACAGATACCCAGAATGAGAATTTGGCCCAAGGAGTTAGCGAAAATTAGTATAAATACAGGAGGCCAGTCTTCATTCTGCCAAGCAGTCTCATATTTGCAGAGCAGCACTTGTGCGTACTGCAGTGCCCAGTTTTGTGCACAGGTTTGGAGGAGATCTGCCATTGTAGTTGTTGCAGCTAGCAAATCACATTTGGCTTGGACTATCTCTTATCTCTTGGTTAGGGTTTGGACTATCTAATCAACTCTTGTTGGTGCACTATCCTTGGGGAAAGGTGTGCTACCCTTTGTTTGTCTATCTAGCCTAGGGTTTGCTTCCGAAGTGATTCTTTGTCAAGGTTAAGGTGCTCGAAGGGTGGCTTCAGCCTATGGTTGGGTGACAATAGCGATATTGTCAATGGTAAAACGAGCACATCCATTATATTCTAACAGTTTATGGACCCACACCTCCTTCATTCGGTCTAACCGTTGGAAGGAAACATAGCCGTAAGGATATTAAGCTCGTTGAATAATTGCCTCTAGGGTTTCTAGTGAGAGCAGTCACCATAGCATTGTCGCTAGGGTTACTAGCAGGTGCAGTTGCAGAAACCATAATCCTCTCGTTGAGGCACCTTAAGTGAAGGGATTGACCTAATTTTTGAATAGATCATTGCACCCTAGCCTAGCGCATCTCCCAATACTCTCATCAAGACAAGATGTCAAGTTTGAGTTTTTGGTCAGATCTAGGGTTGACCCAATCAAAGAAGTCATGACTTACTCTATGAAGTCAGAAAACAAGTTAGATGGAGCTTCTAACTTCAGAGTATGGAAGACAAGGATTGACCTCATCCTTGACAAGAATAAAGTGTTGGATATCGTGAAAGGAAATATCGTGAAACCAGAGTTTGAAGAAGGAAAAGAGAAGGAACCGTAGAACGTTGCAGTTATGGAGAAGTTCAAAGACGATGAAATCAATGCTATGAGTATCATAGTGGAATCTATAAAAGACCACTTGATACCCTACATCTCCCATCTTGACTCATCGAACAAGATGTACGATGCCCTAACAAACCTCTTCTCAGTCAGAAACATTGGACAAATAATAAGTCTGAAGAATGAGCTTTGTGACATGAATATGAATGATGATGAAAGCATAACATCATACTTTATGAGAATCTCTCAGTTAAGAGATCAACTACAAGCTATTGAAGAAATCATTTCAGAGAAGGAATTGGTAAACATAGTACTCAATGGTCTTCCCAAGACGTGGGAATCATTTGTTGCAAGCATGAACACAAGGAAGGAGTATCCTACATTTGAAGAACTTTGGACTTGCTATGCTCAAGAAGAATACAAGATCAGTGCAAAAGAGAAACCCCAAAATAAGTACGATGATCAAGCCTTCACAACAAGATTCAAGAATTTTAGGAACAAAAGGAAGTTTGGTTCAAAGAGGAAGGCAAATCAAGAGAAAGATATTTCAGAAATACAATGCTTCAACTGTCGAAAGTATGGTCACTACAAGAATCATTGTCCCGAGCTAAAGAAAAGGAAGGAGAAACACGAAGCATCAGTTGCCAAAGAAAAGGAACCTACAAAGAAGTCTAAGCAAGATGAAAGAGACTTCTTCTTCTTAAGGTAACAATACTCTTCTTATTTCTTGTACATATGTTGTTTGCATAGTCTCTGTACATATCTTGTATATCTATCTTTTAGAATATAATATGTTCCAAGAAGAACTATACTTATGGAAGAAAAACAAGATAAGGATTTCTATCATTATACAAGTCAGATAATACACATGAAAGGATGAAATACATCAAAAAAATCATGTGGAAGCTATTACAAGATAAGTCGAAATCAGAATCAATCATGAAGAGACTTAGAAGAAGCAAAGACAGAAAGAAGTCAGCAATCAACAGAAAATTGGAGAAAGACTTATGATGTTTTACAAGAGACAATAAGATGGAAGTGTTGACTCTGTTAGACGGAAGGAGTTGATTACATATTGTAGAAGACAATAAGGATGCAGACAAAAGCGTGGACTCTATTAGATGGAGGGAGCCAATTATATGAACTTATACATGAAGCAAGAATTAGGAGGGAGCTAATCTTATGATCCATTGAAGATGATGAAATATATATCTATGGTAGCAGCCATGAAAGACAGTATGTGTTCAGTTCAACCTCGGAAAAAGTCTTCTTTGAAGAGAAGCCTTAAAGTATACCTGGTTTTCCATCCACATCCATGATTCTATAATGAAAGGAAGAAGTGGAATCTTTAGGGCATGGAATCTATAAGAAACTCCATGGACCCAAGAGCTAAATAAAAACATTAGGAAGAACATGAAGATTCCAAGAAAGAAAGAGAAGCCAGAAAAACCAGTCATTGTATCGAGAATCACAAGATTACCAGCCTGATATGAACTCACTAAAAGAAATCAAGCAAAGGAAATGAAAGTTGTGATGAAGAACAATGTATATGAATGCAAGAATTGCAAGATCCAGAACTAGAGGTTCTCCCAAATGGAAGGAGAAGACTATGATGATTACTTGTTCCAGTAAACCAGACATAGCTCTACATGAGTCATTATATCATACGCGATATCCATGGTTTGGAGATTTACATAAGATGAATACAAAGATTTTTCTCCAGAGCAATTGAACAAAGAGCGTATGAAGATCAACCTCAAGGCTTTGAGGTATACTAGAAATAGACCCTTGTATGCAAATGGAAGAAGACAACTTGGTGGAGAACCTCCAGTACATAGTAGAAGCGTGGTGAAGATTTTCTATAATAGAGATATTGTATCAAGATGATTACTCATGAGATTAGATCTCATGATGACAGAAGAAGTGCCACATGGATATGTTCCAGTTTTCCAACAATGATATACTTTATTGATCAGAGGTACATGAAGCCTTCAAAGAAGACCAGTGTTCCAGACCGAAGTACATTTGAAATCAAGCATTACATTATCCGTGATAAAGTCCAGAAAGCAGAAAGTGGTTCTTCAATACATATCTCTACAGATGAGAAGATAAGCAGACATTTTGATAAAGCTTATGTTCAAGATGAAAGAGTTTGCGTACTCAAGCTGGAGATCATGGAGATGAATTCCTTATTGAAAAAGGAAGAGATGACTCCCAAGTTGGGAGGGATCACTGATGTATTATTGATTGATGGATATGATGAGAATATTATTTCCTGTTCGGAAAGTGGATTGAGATTTCTGACGGACAAACATTTTCCAATTCTTAAAATGGTCCAGATTGTTGATGTACCATAGACAATGACTTCCCATTGTGGCTAACATGGGGAGTGGTCTTGGACAGTCTCTCTTCTTGAGGGTTACTCAAGAAGACTGGCCCGCCTCACCGGACAACAAATTCCCATTGTGGTTAACATGGGGAGTCGTCCGCTTTGGAGGTTGGTGCAGGACGAACATTTCCTCTTGTGGGTAACATGGGAAATGGTCTGGACAGTCATTCCTTAGGGCAGATTCATTCTCTTCGGGCTGCACTTTGTTTAGTGCCGGAGGAATGGCCCAGGGTGGGGAATGGTCCAAGTTTAGCAATCAGGGACAGGAATTCCTTAGGGCAGATTCATTCTCCTTAGGTTACACTTTGTTTAGTGTCAGAGGAATGGCCCAAGGTGAGGAATGGTCCAAGCTCAGAAATCAGGACAGACATTCTTCCTTGCTTGAGAAGAATGGTCCAAATAGCTCATCATTGATGTTTTACCTTCTGAGAGTAGATGCTCTTCCAAGATCTCACAGATGTGAGTGGAAGAATGGCCCAAATGATTCAGTTTATATCATAACATTGTTTATGTGCAGGTTGATATCAGATGATTGTTATGAAGACTGTATGTCTCTAGACAATAGATGTATACTACTGTGGTGGATGAGTTCCACTGTTTGTGACTATATGTCACTGATCAAGTACCTGTGTGCTACTTGGTGTGGTAGTGTACCACTGGACTGTAGTTGTGTACTACTATGGATAGACATAGTTGTGTTCTATTGAATGATATTGTTCTGATTGCCTTAAAGACTATCAACAGTGTTGAAAATGATTATCAGCTAGATGGATGATCAATGAACAGAGATTTCCAAGACAGAAAATGGTTCAGAACATTTATTATTCTAGATTAGAAGAATGGATCTTGTGTCACTCTGTGGAGTGAGAATCATGTCTGATTACTCGGATAGAGTATGGTTCTGAGAGATGATGCAATTGATGACACTGATAGTGATGATGGTGCTCATGATCTAATCATGAGATAGTCTAGACGACTATGTTGATGCTACCGGGTGAATGGTATGTTTGTGCTCAAGACCATTACCTGTAATACCTCCCTATTTAGGAGGGAGTGTTGATATTATGGTAGTTGCGGGAGGTATTTACCTCCATGTGTAAACCTGACGAGAATAGAATATTCCGGGAAGCAAGAAGAAACCCTAATGAGTTGGCTAATAACCCTAGAAGACATGTCGGCTCAAGAGGATAATTTGTATTAGGTTATTAGCCTCCAAGAGAAGAAGTTGGCCAGAAGAAATAATATGCATTGAACAGACAGATACCCAGAATGAGAAGTCAGCCCAGGCAGTTAGCCAAAATTAGTATAAATACAGGAGGCCAGTCTTCATTCTGGCAGGCAGTCTCAGATTTGCAGAGCAACACTTGTGCACACTGCAGTGCCTAGTTTTGTGTGCAGGTTTGGAGGAGAGCTGTCATTGCAGTTGTTGTAGCTAGCAGATCACATTTGCCTTGGACTATCCCTTGGTTAGGGTTTGGACTATCTGATCAGCTCTTGTTGGTGCGCTATCCTTGGGGAAAGGTGCGCTACCCTTTGTTTGGCTATCTAGCCTAGGGTTTGCTTCTGGAGTGATTCTCTGTCAAGGTTAAGGTGCTCTGAGGGTGGCTTCGTCCTATGGTTGGGTGAAAATAGCGATATTGTCAATGGTAAAATGAGCACATCCATTATATTCTAACATGATGATGGTGGTGGTGGTGGTCAACATCCACTAAAACTAAATTTGGTTTATTGGACCTTAAGAAGGTAAGTGATTACTTGGAATTCTTTGGAATGTTATGTCTATGTTCAAAAAGCATTAAGAGAAGTGGCCCAAGATCACCACAGTTTTGTTAAGAAGGTTAAGAAGGTTGGTAGTGTGGAAAATCTTTTGAAATTGAGATCAAATCTAGGTACAAATCTTTTGAATTTGAGATCTAATCTAGTTATATATTGGACAATCTAAAAGAAAGTACTTTTCATCTTCAACCCTCTTAATGTCACAAAGGTGTCAAAATATTTCATCCCATGGTGTTTTTGGAATTAACCAATGCTCAATTTCACTATGAAGCTCATGAGAATATGTTCTTATTTTAGCAATGTTTATTTTCTTCTTTACACTAGTCAAGACCAAGAGATACTTTTGATCTTATATATTAGGGTTGTTCACCTCCTTATAATATCTTAATTAATTTTTTCCCTCTATCTCTTTATCACACTGCAATTTCTCCTTAAATTTTGTTATAATAATATTTTAATATTATCATTATTCTGCAATATGATCTCTTCCTTTATTCCTCCATGGTTCAACCAAGATTGGGCATCCTTATGCCATCCTCACTTGAGTCGAAGGTGGTTTTGGCTAGAATTTGAAGCAATTTTAGGAAGCATATTGTCTTTCGTGTTGTTTAAATTGTTCTTATACATTAGGTACCTAGTCATAGCCATGCTCTCAATGGGGGAAAGACTTGCTTCTAAGAGGAGGATAAGATATGGTGTATTTCCTTTAATTTTGATATGGTAGGTTATAAAATTCTTTTGGATCTGCTCTATTTGTCCATGAATCTCTAGAGATACTGCATCACCAAACCTCATATCCATATAAAATAACTAGAGTCAGAAGAGTCTCAAACATGAGTTTTTATTTTTATGTTTCTCCCATATCTAAAGATCCGTTGATTTACAATTGTTTTCAAGCCCATAATATGTTTTCCACCCTCCATTTATCTTTTTCTCAATGCTATAATTCTAGTTGAGTTTATGATGAATATCTATTATGAGATATTTGTATGAAGGAACCTCCTCCAAGTTGTTGTTGTCATATACAAAAGTATCATAGGTAATCTTTTTGGATTTAATTATCATGACCTTAGTTTTGTCCATATTAACAATCATACTCATATTAGAGAAAAAAATATTGAAGAATTTTTAGTTGCTTGTCAACATCATAGGGACTCCTTGCCAAAAGAAAAATATCATCAGAATAAAGAAGAAGAGTGATGACTATACTAGTGAGAGTTGAGTTGACACACCCTGCTAACACTCTTTTGAGGTTGGTAGTGTGACAAATCTTTTGAAATTGAGATCTAATCTAGGTACAAATCTTTTGAAATTGAGATCTAATCTAGGTATATGTTGAACACTCTAAAAGAAAGAATTTTTAATCTTCAACCCTCTTAGTGTCACAAAGGTGTCAAAATCTTTCATCCCATGGTGTTTTTGGAATTGACCAATGCCCAATTTCACTATGAAGCTCATGAGAATATGTTCTTATTTTAACAATGTTTATTCTCTTCTTTACACTAGTCAAAACAAAGAGATACTTTTGATCTTATATATTAAGGTTGTTCACCTCCTTATAATATCTTAATTAATTTTTTCCCTTTATCTCTTTATCACACTACAATTTCTCCTAAAATTTTGTTATAATAATGTTTTAATATTATCATTATTCTGCAATATGATCTCTTCATTTATTCATCAATGGTTCAACCAAGATTGGGCATCCTTATGCCATCCTCACTTGAGCCGAAGGTGGTTTTGGCTAGAGTTTGAAGCAATTTTAGGAAGCATCTTGTCTTCCATGTTGTTTAAATTGTTCTTATACATTAGTTACCTAGCCATAGCCATGCTCTCAATGGGGGAAAGACTCGCTTCTATGAGGAGGATAAGATATGGTGTATTTCCTTTAATTTTGATATGGTAGGTTATAAAATTCTTTTGGATCTGCTCTATCTGTCCATGAATCTCTAGAGATACTGCATCACCAAACCTCATATCCATATAAAATGACCAGAGTCACAAGAGTCTCAAAGAGGAGTTTTTATTTTTATTTTTCTCCCATATCTAAAGATCCGTTGATTTATAATTGTTTTCAAGCCCATAATATGCTTTCCACCCTCCATTTATATTTTTCTCAATGCTATAATTCTAGTTGAGCTTATGATGAATATCTATTCTGAGATATTTGTATGAAGGAACCTCCTCCAAGTTGTTGTTGCCATATACAAAAGTATCATAGGTGATCTTTTTGGATTTAATTATCATGACTTTAGTTTTGTCCATATTAACAATCATACTCATATTAGAGAAAAAATCTTGAAAGATGCTTAGTTGCTTGTCAAAATCGTAGGGACTCCTTGCCAAAAGAAAAATATCATAAGAATAAAGAAGAAGAGTGATGACTATACTAGTGAGAGTTGAGTTGGCACACCCTGCTAACGCTCTTCTAACTTGTCAATGTATATGCCAAAAAGGATAGGGGACAAGGGACAACCTTGTTTGACTTTGATATTGTAGTTAATTTCTTCTGACCATCCCTTAATGTTCCTAAACTTGGCAATAACATTCTCATACAACCTTGTCAAAATCGTTCTCAACTTGAAAGGAACATCTATCTCTTCCATCTTATTCCAAAGGCTTGTCCAAGGTACTATATGAAATGCTTTTCTAAAGCCAACAAAACAACACAAGAGATCTATTTTATATTGTGACACTCCTCTACAATGATCCTGAGAGTAACAAGGCGGTCCATAGTTGGATGATATCTCTTAAATTGAGCCTGGCCTTTAACTCTTTTTCCATGGCTTTCTAGCCATAGACTACTATTATTTTCCAAAATAATTATGTATCTCTGGGCTAAAATGAGGCTACTTTTTAAAATAGACACAGCGAGACTTTGCATCCAGGATTTAGGGAAGCCAGAATGCTGCTCATAGCTTTAGGGGATTCATAAAGATTTTCAAGGTTAGAATTCTAGTCCTTCAAGAGAGTCATATTATTTTCTTTGGTTTTCAAAGTCAATCACAATTGTTGTAAAACTTTTAAGATCAAATTTAAATAGATAAAAAACGGCTCTTACTTTCTATTTATATCTTACCTTTTTTTATTTTTAATTAGAATTTTATACTTATTTATCTTATTAATTTTAAAGTACTAAAAGCATCCCTAGAAGTTACCTAAACATTTTACATTCATTATCATAAATTTATTAGAAATGTTAATCCACTACCTTAAATTACTTCATAAAGTTTTTCTACTTGAAAATAAAAAATAAATAAATAAACTTTATTAATTTCCAATCCTTAGGTGAAAATGAAGTACGCTAATTGGGGAACAAACAAACCAGCTTTTCAGGCAAAAAAAAAAAAACTCTGAATCCAACCAGATTTTCAAGGGTAGCCTAAGTTTCTATGTATTTCAAAACCTTACCCAAGAGTTTTGCCCCATTTTAAACCAACACAAATACTCGGAAAATCGACCAAAATTCTAAATTGACCAGAAATTTAAAACTGCACCCAGAAAAATCCTACTAGAAAGGACACTTGTAGGGAAGATTTGCTCCGAGTTAACCTACTCTGGTTAATGTTTGGTTTGATGAGGAATGCAAAAAGGCAAGGAGAAGGTGGAAGGAATCAGACAAGGATAACATAAAGCTCAAAGCTTACCAGCATATAGTAAGAAAGAAAAAGGTTGATTTCATGGTCTCGAGGAGAGAAGAACTAATATTCCTTGGGAAAAATAACCCCAAATTGCTCTGGAAGGAGCTCCAACCAAAAAAGGTGCAAACTGAAAACAACATTACAGCTTCTAAATGGTTCGACTATGCAAGATAGTTTTATGAGCAGGGTCCCAAGGTTGACCCTCCTCCCTTGGTCAACATAGATACAAAACTCTTCATGGAGCAAGAGGTAGAGATGGGTATCAAGAGGTTGGGCGCTGGAAAAGCAAAAGACTTAGATGAACTCCAAGTAGAGTATCTAAAGTGGGGCTTAAAAATTCTTTCACCTCACATCACAAAAATTTTCAACAACATCATACAGC
>ML778323.1:474289-544292 GCA_009831015.1 Picea engelmannii | reverse complement strand
AAAAAAAAAAAAAAAAAAAAATTAAGAAAAAGTTTAAGAAAAAAATTAACATTAAAAAAATTGATTTTTTTTAATACCATAAAAAAATTTAAAAGAGTTTTTAAACAAAAAGAATTTAATAGGAACAATGAGGCTTTGCATCCAAGGCTTCCCTAAACCCTGGATGCAAAGCCTCATTGTTCCCATTTTTTAAAATGGGGATAGAAACATTCCCTCTAATTATAGGACCATTATGATTAGTCCGATTTTAGCCAAGCTTTATGGAATTATTTTGGAAAGAAGATTAGCCTTTGGCTAGAATGTCACGGTAAAAGAGCTAAAGGCCAGGCCGGGTTTAGGAGATATCATTCAACTGTGGACCATCTTGTTACCTTCAGGATCATTGCAGAGGAATTTTGCAATACTAAAACCAATATTTTTTGTTGTTTTGTTGACTTTAGAAAAGCTTTTGACATGGTTCCTAGGAAAAACCTTTGGTATAGGTTGGAAAAGATAAAAGTGCCTCTCGAGTTGAGGGATTTTGCAATAAGGATGTATGTGAACGTTATTGCTAAGTTAAAAAACATTGAGGGCTTGTCAAAAGAGATTAACTGCAATATTAGAGTCAAACAAGGTTGTCCCTTTTCCCCTACCCTTTTTGGCATATACATTGACAAGTTAGAAGATTACTTGGAAAAAGTAGGTCGTGTCGACCCTACTCTAACTGGTATAGTCATCAATCTTCTTCTTTATGCAAATGATATCGTTCTTATGGAAAGGAGTCCCCATGATCTTGAAAACCAACTAAGAATCCTCAAGGATTTTTTCTCCAATATGGGTATAATTGTTAATACTGATAAGACTAAGGTCATGATTATGAAATCCAATAAGATCACTTATGATACCTTTGTATATGACAACAACAAATTGGAGGAAGTGACTTCATACAAATATCTTGGAATTGATATTCACCACAAGCTCAATTGGAATTATAGCATTTAGAAAAGGATTATTGGGGGATGGAAAGCTTATTATGGGCTTGAAAACAATTGTAAATCAATTGATCTTTGGAGTTGGGATAATAATAAATTTCTCTTTGAGACTCTTTTTATTCGCGTTATTCTTTATGGATGTGAAGTTTGGGGATGTAGTATCTCTCGTGAATCTTGGAGAAAGATAGAGCAAATACAAAAGAATTTTATAACCTATAATCTCATAATTAAATGAAATACGCCATATCCCATCCTCCTCTTAGAAACAAGCCCCCATTGAGAGCATGGCTATGACTAGACACCTAATGTATAAGAACAAGTTGAACAATGTGGAAGACAAGAGGCTTCCTAAAATTACTTCAAAATCTAGTCATAACCACCATCGACTCAAGCGAGGATGGTATAAAGATGCCTGGTCTTGGCTAAACTATTGGGGAATCGTGGAAGACACCATTTTGCAGAATAAAGATACTATTAAAAAAATCATCAAATCAAAATTTAAGGAGAAAATGTGGTGTGATAAAGAGTTAGAGGAAAAAAAAAATTATGGTAGTATAAGGATGTAATCAACCCTAATCTAGAAGATCAAAATTATCTATCTGTTTTGCAAAGTGTAAAGAAAAAAAATAAACATTGCTAAGATGAGAACAAACTCTCACGAGCTCCATAGTGAAATTGGGTTTTGGTCAATTCCTAAAACACCATGGGATGAAAGAGTGTGTCACCTTTGTGAAACTAAGAAGGTTGAAGATGAAAAGCACTTTCTCTTAGATTGTCCAATCTATACCCATATTAGATCTCATTTTCAAAATATTTGTCACGCTACCAATCTTTCTAATCTCTTAACTCAACAAAAGTATGGTGATCTTGGAAAGCTTCTCTTAATGTGTTTCGAGTACAGAAACAAAATTGTAAAGAATCACAAGTAATCACTTACCCTCTTAAGGTCTGATAGACCAATTCAGTCTTAGTGAACGTTAATTATCATCATCATCAATAAAAAGAATTTAAAAAAAAAAATTTAAAAACAACAAAAATTCACCCAAAATACAACAAAAACACAATTTTTTTAAATACAAAAAATAAATAAATATAGGTATAACCTACACATTAAATACATTAATTAAGAAAAAAATAAAAATAAAAAATGGGAAAGAAATACATTAATTAAGAAAAATAATAATAATAAATTAGGAATTTCATGAGGTTATGGGGGAGAAGGGGGCGATACCTATACCTAGCATCACCCCCTCCCCAATTTTTTATAATTTTTTTTCTTAATTAATGTTTAATTTAATTCTTTAAAAAATATTTTATTTTTTGGAATTTTCGTATTTTAAAAAATATATATATGTTTTTTGGTATTTTGGGTGAATTTTTATTGTTTTTTTTTAATTTATTTTTATTTTTTTAATATTAAATTATTATTTTTTAATTTTTTTAAATTAAAAAAATAAATAAATAAATAAATAAAAAATTGAGTTTTTAAAAACAATTCAATTTTTTAAATGCATTTTTTTTTAACTTTTTCTTATTTTTTTTTTAAATTGGAATGAATTATTTTTTTTTAAATAATTCATTCCCATTTAAAAAAAATAAGAAAAAGTTAAAAAAAATATGCATTTGGAGAGTTGTTTTATTTTCCATTTATTTATTTTTTATAAAAATTAAAATTAATTTAATAAAAAAAAATTGAAGTCATTATTTAGGAATTATTTTTTAGGCTTTTATCTGTGATGGTAGAAGTCGTCTAAGCCATGATTTCAATTAGGTCATAATTTTAACTACAAAAAAAACTAATGCCACTAGGCAACATCACTTTTCGATTTAAGGGTCAATTTTAATGTTTATGTCTGTAATGGTATCGATTCTCAAGGTTGAGATGCCACTCAGAGAAACATTAGTAATCAAGGCAAGGGCATGAGCATCAACAAACTTATGGACTAACATGAAACTAGAAAGACAACTTGTATGGAAGCACATGGAGGAGTAAAAGCAATGCATGTAGATATCATAGTAGCATAACAACAACATGGCACCAAAGGAGCTGCAACTGAAATCAACATCAAGGTGGTAAGGAAGCAATTGGATCCCATCTTCACATTTCACTGGGATGGATGGAGGCGCATACTTGGTATCAGTTGACTACATTGTTTAGCCGATCATATTGTATGGCTTCTCCTCATGTTTCTAGGATGGAACATGGGAAGGGGGATGGAATGTAGTGTACGTATGAGGGATAATATGGGGTAACTATGCAGGTATACAAGGGTAATAATTACACATAAGTGTCATAGTGTGAAAGAAATAATTGTAAGATGGCTTACTAGAAGGTTCCACCTACAAGGTTCCTTCATTAAAAAGTTCCTAGGAGATCAGACATGACTATATAAAGAAGTAGAAGCAATGTAATAAAATGTATTGTGAAGTATTGTGTAATTGTAGCAAGCATTGCTTGTAGAGTGATTTCCTTCCTTAAAGAATATTTAATGTTGTTACCCCACCTCAATGGTTTTCTCTATGTTCTTGTGTTCACTCATTTGTTGTTTATAGTTTGAATGATTTGGTTTATTTATGAAGTTAATGGTTTATCTTCTATCTTCTATTTTTAGATCTATTGAGTACACTACACCATGGAATTAACCAATGTCAAAATAATTGACATAAAGACTCAATATTAAATTATCCCATAATTTCTGAAGAAAATACAAGGGAACCTCCTCGTTATTACAGGGAGGTTTACCAAATACCATAAACCATTGATCCATGTCGTGTTGTCTCTATAGATGAAACATGCACCAGTCCATGCAAAAATGTCATTTTCCTGGACCATGCAATTGGTTAGTTTTAGCATCAATTAGTATGTCAATTTACACTTATTTTTCAAGTCCATAATAAGTTTTCCACCCTCCACTTATCATTTTTATCATTTTCTCAATACTATAATTCCAATAACAAATATTAAAAAAAAAAATGAAATTCATGTAAATCACTAATATCTTTCTAATACAAATAAGTCGTTTCAATTTACACCAAATACCAAATTTATTAGAATGTCATCAAAATCATCCTTCAATATAAAAATATATAATTTTCACCCCAAAAAATCAAAAAACACACACAAGCACACGTGATAGGTGACCTTCCCGAAGAGGAAAAGGTGAAGTAAACGTGCGCCA
Source organism: Picea engelmannii (assembly GCA_009831015.1). Classification (NCBI taxonomy): domain Eukaryota; kingdom Viridiplantae; phylum Streptophyta; class Pinopsida; order Pinales; family Pinaceae; genus Picea; species Picea engelmannii. Next base: position 540,142 of record ML778323.1, on the reverse strand, counting down.
ATCAACTTATGGACTCACCAACTTCTTACTATTTCTTTCTTACGTAATCAATTCCAATTCTTCAGCGTGCAGTTTGATAGCTTTCCCAATAATCTGAAGCTGCCGTGGACTTTGAAAATAAGCCATTTCTACGGAATCACCGACAGACTGTAACACGGCTCACGCCTCCACTCGCGTTGATTCGTTCTTCTTCGTCTGCTCCGCTTTCAATATATAAATATATGAACAATCAAACACCCACCATTGCCATTCCTCCAATTTTTCATTTGAGAGCAGCGTTCCGTCTACCGGATTCGATCCGTGGTTTCTCGTCCGGGTGAATATTGTGAATCAATAGTAGAGACTTGCGATCTTATTTCCACGGTGATGAAATACACAGAGGTGATCGGTTTCGGGATGAGGATTATTGGGAGGTTCCAGTCGCACTATCCCCCAACAGCTCGCTTGTATTACAAGCCCCCCACCAATTCCGATTCAGACGACCAGAATTCGGCGGCCATTAATAACGCCCTTTTCTTCTATTCGCGCTTCAATTCTTTTCATGGGCCTCAAGATGTTGTTGAGATGCTTCAGATTGCTGGTTAATAAAGGCATGAAATTCTTTGGGTAAGAAGAAATATTTGTCATTGATTTTTATACCATCTATCTATCTGCAGAAGAATACAATCTGCTTCTCTCTCTTTATGTATGTGTTTATGTCCGCCACAGATATCATTGGGCAGCTCCTCAAACGAATTTACATTTTGTCTGAATTACAAATATTCAATCTATTTTCTTGGTGAAGCACGGAATTACAGTCTTTGAAAAAAATCATAGACATTGCTGATAGAATTATTGTACCAAATAATTTTGATGATAAACCAGAATCAATCGGGAAAGGGTTTGCTACCCTGTTTGGAGTTTTGGTAAAGTAAACACTAACAAAACGAAAGTGGGTTCCAAGCCTGACTCCCCACTCTGGAGTTCTGTTTACTGATATTACTAATACGCCCTTCTTCCCTGTCAACAAAGAGGAGAGGTGCAAATTTTATACAAAGGTGACTTATTTCAGTTGAGATCATAAGGTTCCATTTTTTAAGGTTTTCATTCTGAATTAATATAAAAAAAAATTCCATGTCCCCTAAATTTATAAAAAACTTATTATAATTTATAAAAACTCTTATAAATTTTATTAATTTTTAAAAGGAAAATTATAAAATATTTAAATTTCTAAGGGCTGACAAGTGACTATGGAAGTACTCACGCATACCTCCTTTCTTGGTATAGAGAGAATCGGTTTCCAAGATCCTGTGGAAAGAGGACAGTAACCTTCGTCCTTGACTATCGTTGATCAAGGAGAAAGAGTCTTTCTCGGAGAGTCATGGTCTATCTCGGGGATGGCTAGCGATAAATCCGTCAGGAGTGGTTGTGCCTATGGTTGGGTGGAAACGGACACCCCTTTCAGCAGTCGCTTCACGTTTTCCAGTTCTGATAAGTATTTTCATACTCTATGTAATACAATGGATGCGGTGATTGAATGTTCGTGTTTATGGTTAAGTTTTACAGTGTTTGAACAATTATTAGAAATGTTCATTTGATTCTATGAACTGTTATATTTACATGCCCTTATATTTACCTCAGTTTGGTCGCTAGAGAGTTATGGGATGTGAGTCTGCAGGAGAGTCGGGGTAGGATTAATTGAAACGTTTAAGTCATGCTGACCTTTTGAGTCTACCTTAGCGGGAATGCCAAGTTCAAACTCTGTGGAAGAAGGGAGCTTCCTTCAGACCTTTCACCTGTGTGACCGAGGGCTCATACCCACGGCCTTAATCAAATCACGGCTAAAAGCTGAGTGTAGCCCCTGAACGTCGATATGATTCCATATGACCTAGGGTTGGAAACTCCTCGCTAAGCCCGAAAGGAGTGAAGCTACTCTAGCTTCGAAACTTCGAGAATTCGGAGCTCTGGGACATATGCCTACACAACCCTCAAAAATAGTTGAAGGATGGAGTCATGAATAGATGATGGTCATGGATCTGGGAATCCATTGGGGATCTCTCTCTCAGCCATTAGATTGAACCTAGTGAGGGGGGGTAGCGCTAAGTACTTCGGCGAAGTTCCACTTCGGGAGAATAGGGGTGGTCTAATGTTGAAACTCCCGAATGTCAGAGTTGCGAAGTTAATATGGATCGTTTAGAGTAGAGGGACGCATGTCCAGAGATAAACAATTATCCGAAATTTCGGTTATCCTGTGGTATCAAAGTGTAAACAAAAGAACGCGCGAGTTTCCCCAAAGCTCTGCAAGCCGGAGTAAATCCTGGTCGTGAACGCTAGGTGCATGTAGGGATAGATCGGGCATGTTTCAAAGTTCGGAGCTCCGAGAGGAAGCTGGAACTTACATGCCAAACTCCCGAATGCCGAATTTACGAAGTGACGTGAACTGTCGATCCTCAGATCCTTCGGGATCCTTCTCAACCATCGATCTAAGGACTCCGTTGGGAACCCCTCTTAACTGCCCAACCAACTAGGACACATCGTGGAGCGACACGTGGCCCCCTCTTGTCCTCTGTCAAATGTCGTCCGTTGGACCAGAGCCATTGGGTGAGAGGCTACGTGGCAGGAGATTCGATAGTCCAGAGACTTGGTACTTCGGAGGAATTTGGCCGAGAGTCTTCAAAATGTGAAGACTCCCGAAGTCGCAAACAACGAAGTAAATCTCAACTGTTGACAGGTAGAGGACATGTGGCACTAGATTCGATAGTCTGGAGGCTTGGCCCTTCGGGGGGTTCGAGATGTGGTGAGTTGATAAGCTCTGAAGCCCGGAGTTGTGAAGCAACGAGATCCATGGATCTATGGAGCTACGTGGGAAGATCTCGACCGTGATATCTGAGGGACGTTAGAAGGTCGTTTGTCGGGGGTTGACGTGGCTCACTGACGTCATCCAGGGCAACATGGACCCGCAACTAAGGTGTCACGTGTCACGTGTCACTGAGATATGATTTTTTTGCAGACCCCTTATGTTTATTAGAGCGTGACATGTGTCACCCCCTGATGAGGGCACATGTCACCCCTAGCCCTTCCTACATGTCAGCCTCTGATACGTGCATGCCTGGCCAACGTGGTTGGTGATGTGACCGGGACTCTGAGACTTCAAGACTCCGGAGAATTTGGGGTGTATTATCAAAGAGGGACCGAAAGGCCCAAAGGTCAGAGCCACGTGGCAAGCTTATGGGACTTCAGGAGTTCGGGACTCCAGGAGGTCTCGTGCATAGAAAAAAAGGGGCGCTCCATGCCTAAGCACCGAACAATGAATTATCCTTAGGCATATGCCTTAACGAGGAGGAAGATCTGTCGTCGGATTTAATGGGGGATGGATCTCCACCATAGATACAGGAGCGTTGGGATCTCCAGGACATCGGGGAATTATGGATGAGATAATTGAGTGGATGCCACATGGCCCTTGACTAATCGCGCCCGAAGAGCTTCGGGATGCAATAACTTGCAAACCAGAACTCAGATTTCAGTATGGCGACGACCGTTAGAAAACTCTTGGCGAGAAGGAGCCGATGGAGATCCTGGAGTTAGGATTTGAGATAGTTAAGGAAAATGAAATTATGATGCCCCACCCTTTAAAAGAGTATTTAGGGGTTGGGTGTGTTACAATAGGGGGTGAGGGTTATGCATACACCTAGGAGAAAACAATCCTCTCAATGGGTTACACCTAATGGTTGTTCGATCTTGAGAAGAGGCAAGACCAACCCCCTATGTAGTGTGCCTAGGGGGTAATATGGGGTACCTAGGGAGGTACCCAAAGGGGATAGTGATAGATAGGTGGCATAGTGTGAAATAAATACTTGTAAGAAGGTTTACTATAAGGTTCCTTCATTAGAAATTTCCTAGGAGGTTAGATAGAACTATATAAAGAAGTAGAAGTAATGTAATGAAGTGCATTGTCAAATATATTGTAATTGTAGCAAACATTTCTTATAGAGTGATTTCCTTCTTTAAAGAATATTTAATGGTGTTACCTCACCTCAAGGGTTTTCTCTAAATTCTTGTGTTCACTCTTTTATGGTTTATGATGTGAATTATTTGGTTTATTTATGAAGTTAGATTTTTCTCTTCTATCTTTTATTTTTAGATCTATTGAGTACACTACAATTGGTATCACAGCTCTTTCATGGGCCAATAAAGGGAAGAATTTTTTTCATTTTTGCAAAATTTTCAAGGGAAAAAGAGGGGGACATCCTTCAGACCAATTGGTATCAAAGCTCTTTCTTGGGCCAATAAAGGGAAGATATTTTTTTCTTTTTTGCAAAATTTTCAAGGGAAAAAGAGGAGGACATCCTTTAGACCAATTTTAGAAATTTTTTGTGCATAATATGAAGAAACTAGCTATAGATTTGAGTTCCTCTCGAAAAATACCCAAGTTAAAAAAAATAAAAATTGGAAGTTCCTACAAAGCATATTCAAAGTACATAAGTTGAGGGTTAGAATGTTCCATTTTTAAATATTTGAAAATTACCATGAATAAATATGTTTTGTGTTTAGATTTTCATGCTATAGATATGGATGACGTGGCTATTACTTTGGCACATCCATGGATGGAATCAGTTGGTATAGTTAATATCAATGTGCAAAAGAAGTTTTTGAAGCTTTAGTACAAGAAAAAAGAAAATTACCTTGTTGGATATTTCTCTTACTAAACAAGAAGGGCCCATGGGGGCACCTAAAAAAATCATTGCAAGGAAACTAATTACAAAGTCTAAGGTTGAATCAAAAGAAGAGCCTACAAAAGCATATGAAGAAAATCTCCAGGAAGGACATAACAAGGAAGAAAAGGACAAGGACTAAATGACTCAAAGGAACCTCATGTGAAGAGTCCAAGAAATAAGAACCGAAAGCAAAGTTTGATGTATAATGCCACCCATGTCACTCAAAGAAACATTATTAATCAAGGCAAGGGCATGAGCATCAACAAACTTATGGACTAACATAGAACTAGAAGGCAACATGTATGGAGGCACATGGAGACTAAAGGCAATTCATATAGATATCAGAGTAACATAGCAACAACATGGCACCAAAGGAGCAATTGAAATCAATATCAAGGTGTAAGGAAGAAATTGGACCCCATCTTCACATTTCACTGGGATGGATGGAGGCTCATACTTGGTACCGGTTGACTACATTGCTTAGTCGATCATATTGTATGGCTTCTTCTCACGTTTCTAGGATGAAACATAGGAAGGGGGATGGAATGTAGTGTACCTATGAAGGATAAGATTGGGTAACTATGCAGGTACATACAAGGGTAATAATTACACATAAGTGTCATAGTGTGAAAGAAATAATTGTAAGAAGACTTACAAGAAGGTTCCACCTACTAGAAGGTTCCTTCATTAAAAAGTTTCTAGGAGGTTAGATATAACTATATAAAGAAGTAGAAGCAATGTAATGAAGTGTATTGTGAAGTATTTTGTAATTGTAGCAAGCATTGCTTGTCGAATGATTTCCTTCCTTAAAGAATATTTAATGGTGTTACCCCACTTCGATGGTTTTCTCTATGTTCTTGTGTTCATTCATTTGTTGTTTACGGTATGAATGATTTGGTTTATTTATGAAGTTAATGGTTTCTCTTTTATGTTCTTGTGTTCACTCATTTGTTGTTTATGGTTTGAATGATTTGGTTTATTTATGAAGTTAATGGTTTCTCTTCTATCTTCTATTTTTAGATCTATTGAGTACAATACACCATGGAATTAACCAATGTCAAAATAATTGACATGAAGACCCAATATTAAATTATCCCATAATTTCTGAAGAAAATACAAGGGAACCTCCTTGTTATTACACGGAGGTTTACCAAATACCTTAAACCATTGATTCATGGAGTGTTGTCTCCATAGATGGAACATGCACCAGTCCATGCAAAGATGTCATTTTCTTGGATCAGGGAATTGGTTGGTTTTAGCATCAACTGGTCTACCAATTTACACTTATTTTCAAGTCCATAATAAGCTTTCCACCCTCCATTTATCATTTTCTCAACACTATAGTTCCAATTGAGCTTGTGATGAATATCAATTCCAAGATATGTGCTTGAAGGCATTTGCTCCAAGTCACTATTGTCATATAAGAAAGTATTATAGGTGATCTTTTTGGATTTGATTATCACAAACTTCGTTTTGCTAGTATTCATAGTTATACCCATACTAGAGCACAAGTCCTTCAAGATTCTTAATTGCTTACTAAGGTCATAGGAATTCCTTACCATCGTAACAATATCATCATGATAAAGAAAAAGAATGATAACTATACCAATAAAAATCTAGATAATACAACCCACATCTTCCATACAATATTTAACTTTTCAATATATAGAAAACCAAAATTGCCTTTTCAACTTTGAAGGTTAAAAGGAAAAGTGGCATTCTATTTTTGTTAATAATGTGAACGATAATCACTAATATCGTTGTACATGTCAGTGAGTCGTTTTAATTTACATCAAATTTATTAGATTGTCATCCATTAATTTAAAAAATAAAATAAAAAAATCATCCTTTCATATTAAAAAAAATATAATTTTCACCCAAAAAAAATCAAATAACACACACAAGCACACGTGATAGGTGACCTTCACGGAGAGGAAAAGGTAAAGTAAACGTGACCCAATCAACTTTGTGAATCTACTAAATTATGCACTCATCAACTTCTTAGTATTTATTTCTTACGTAATCAAATCCAATTCTTCCGCGTGCAGTTTGATAGCCGTGGACTTTGAACATAAGCAATTTCTACGGAGTCACCGACCAACAGGCTGTAACACGGCTCACGCCTCCACTCGCGTTGATTCGTTCTTCTTCATCTGCTCCGCTTTCAATATATAAATATATGAACAATCGAACACCCACCATTGCCATTTCTCCATTTTTTCATTTGAGAGCCGCATTCTGTCTACCGGATTCGATCCGTGGTTTCTCGTCCGGGTGAATATTGTGAATCAATGGTAGAGACTTGCCGGCTAATAAGGCATGAAATTCTTTGGCTCAGAAGAAATATTCATCATTGATTTTTATAGAATACAATCTGATTCTCTCCTCTTTATGTATGTGTTTATGTCCGCCATAGATATGGTTGGGCAGCTCCTCAAACGAATTTACATTTTGTTGACAAAATTTAGCTCTTCAAATGTTCCCTAATGACCTCTAAGTCACACAAAATTTAACACTAGAATGTATGGCCTATATCAATATGGTATAACCCTATGAACACTATGCATGTGGAGTCTTATCATACAAGTTGTTAACACTTTTGTGTACAGTGGCTATACAAATTCATTTGTATTTTCATCAATAGTTTATGGCCTATATCAACATGGTATAACCATATGAACACTATGCATGTGGAGTCTTATCATACAAGTTGCTAACACTTTTGTGTACAGTAGCTATACAAAATTCATTTGTATTTTCATCAATAGTTTATGGCCTATATCAACATGGTATAACCCTATGAACACTATGCATGTGGAGTCTCATCATACAAGTTGCTAACACGTTTGTGTACAGTAGTTATGCAAAATTCATTTGTATTTTCATCAAAACTATTTATAACATGGTGGAAGAGATCAATTGAACTAGTATCATTAGGAATTGTCCCTACTAGATACACTCCACAATGATACCAAGGTATCAATGGGTTTATTCATTTGTATTTTCATCAAAACTATTGATAACATGGTGGAAGAGATCAATTGAACTAGTATCATTAGGAATTGTCCCTACTAGATACACTCCACAATGATACCAAGGTATCAATGGGTTTTCATCGTGTCTCCATGACTCATAAAATAGAGATGGTATTCTATTTAGGTTATTTGCATAAGTTATAGTTTTTATTTTATCTTTTACCCACTTTAGCTTTCTTGGATTCCTTTTTTTTTGGTGTTATCAAAAGAAGAATTTTGGATTATTGAGCCCAAAGTTTATTCAAATACAAACTAGGTCTTCTACATGTTCAAAAAATTTAGAACCATGTATAAATAGAAATTTTGCAAATAACCACAAATAACAAGTAAATGGGTTTTCCTCTAGTTGTTAATTATTATAGATGTTATAAGACTTGGGTAGCATAAGGATAGGGATCATGAGTTATATTAGTTAAGGGTTATGTGTTATAATGGTTAGGGTTTACAAGGTAAGGAGCTAGCTATTATAAAAATTAGGAGTTATAGGGTTTATAATTTAGGTTTAATGTGGTTGTAATGGTTAGGTATTTGGGTTGTAAGGGTTGTGTATTGAGGTTAATATTTATATATATTATAAAGATTAAGTGTTAAGGGTTATAGAAGCTATGCTTTATAGACATTATAGGAGTTAGAGGTTATAGGGCTTAGGGGTTATATGGGTCAAGGTATATAGGGATTAGGGGATAGGGGTTATGTCGATAAGGGGTTATAAATGTTAGATTTAATAATTGATATAGGATTTAGATATTACGGGTTAGTAATAAGCAATTATATGTGTTAAGGATTTGAGGTTAGGATGTTTTATATGGTTAAAAGTTATTAATGTTAGAGGTTATAAGGATTAGGATTATTTGTTATGAATGATAGGGGTTATAAGATTAAGGGTTCAATGATTCTACAAGTTTGAAGCTATAGAAGTTGCAACATAGGATTAAAGGATTTAGGCTTTATAAGGGTTAGGCATTATGGTTATGATAAATATAAGTATTAAGGTATAGTGTTTATGTGGATAAGGAGTTATTAAGGTTAGTTATAAATGTGGTTTGGGGATAGGGGTTATGAGTTATAGTGGCTATAGAGTTTAGTGGTTATATGATTGAGATATTAGATGGGTTACTAGCTATAGGGGTTAGTTATTATATGGATCAAGGTTTAGGAGTTACAAATTAAAGGTTACAAGGGTTAGAGGCTATGGTTTATAGGGGTTGGAAATTATAGGGATTAAACGATAGAAGACTTATTGTTTACTTATTATAAGGACTAAGGGCTATTGTAGTTAAAGATATCACTGATATAGGTGATGTGTTTTAGGGGTTATAATGTTATAAGAATTGAGGGAAAGAAGTCATGTGTTATAGGGATTAAGAGTTAGACATTATAGAGTATGTTTATTACTAGGTACATGTATCATTTATTAGGTATTCGATGCTAGAGAAAGGGTTTATAATTTTAGGGGTTATATAAATATATGTTTAAGGGTGATAATGGAAAGGGTTTGTTGGGATTGAGATTAGGGAGAAATGGCTCAAGGGTTAACTATGCACCAAACGTTGGGAATTATTATAGGATTAAAGTGTTGTTGGAATTAGTGGCAAAACATGTTGGTAGTTAAATGACATTTTGGTTATAGTTATTAGGATTTATTGGTGTTAATGTTTAGAGAGGTTATACATTAGAAGGGATAAGTTTTAATTGTATTAATAGTTATATGGGTCATGCATAATGGGAAAAATGGGAAAAATGGGTAAATGTTTAGGGTGATGGAGGTTATAAGGACTAAGGGTAGTAAGGGTCATAAGTGTTAGAAATTAGGGGTTTAGGAATTAATGGGTATGTAGGGTACACATAAGGGATTAGAGAGGTTATTAATTATAAGTGTTATATTCTAGTCTATAAGAGATGGATGTTATATATGTTACGGGTTACAATCTTAAAAGGTATTGTAGAGGTTGAGGATAAGGGTTATTATGGTTAGGGGTTTGCATGGGTTATAAGTTTTAGTGGATATGATTTATAGGGGTTGGATATTACATGGGTTATTAGTGTTAAGGGTTAGGGATTTATGTTAGATTTATTGGTTATGTGTTTTTGAGGTTATAGGGGTTATAAGGGTTAGAAGTAATAGATATTAAGGATTATAGGTATTAGGATTTATAAGAGTTACAATGGTTAGTTATTTTTTCATTATATGGGTTAGGAATTTTAATTCTTAAGGTTTAGGGTTTACGCAAATAAGGGGCTATAGAGGTTATGTGTGATATATATTAAGGGTTATGATTGATAAGAGTTGAATGGATTCAAAATTATAGATATTATAAATTATAAGGGTTACTAGTTGTAGGGCCTAGGGATTAGGTGTTTTAGGGATCAAGTTAGAGGTTAGGTGTTATAGAGTTTTAGGGTCTGGGGGTTATATAGATTATAATATTAGGGGTTATAGAGTTTAATAGTTATGGGTGACAAAAGCTATAACTCTTATGGATATATGGGATAAAGGGGGGAAAGTTGGTTTACTAGGTTTGGGTGTTATTTGATATCATCTTTAAAGGTTGTAGTGATTTGGTTTTCATTCCAACAATGGTTATATGGTTTAAAGTTTTGATTAGTTATAGGGGATTATGGGATATGGGTTGTAGGTGCTCGTGTTTAAAAAATTTATTGGTTAAACATTATAAGTGGTAAGAGATATATGAATTAGGTGATAGGGTTAGATAGTATAAGGATTATTAGAATGTATGGCTAATAAAATGGCACCAAAGAAGAGTAGAGTTGAAAAGAATAAGTCGATACCAAAATTCATATAATTATCATCAGGATGGGGCATATGATAAGATAATATAAGAAAAAATTATTATGATACATGAAAAAATATTCCCCTAACATAATTTGAACGCAAACAAACTAATACCTCACTATATTGTAACCCTTTTCCATTATTCCCCTGAACACACAATGATACATGGAAGGTTACTTGGTTGTTTTCCCTAATATAGGTATTTACTGGCATGGTAAATTTTATTTTAAATTTTTTTAAAAACAAGTATGTGGAAAATTTACCTTTGATTATTTTGACTTGGAACTACCTTGGAACCCTTTCTATTAACCACTATGGTGTCATTATAAACCTAGACATGGTATGACCCCTAAGACATTGTAATGTTATCGTAGTCACTTTCCTAATCACTTTCCTTTTTTCCATGATGAAAAAATTATGTGCATCCCTCATGTCAATCAATGTTTCCACCCTCACGCCTCTTTGATATCGTAGTTCTCAAGTATCCTTTATCTAATATATCCTTTTGGGATATTCTTATAATTCATTCTAAATAAACTGCTACTTAACAACAATTGAATAAATTATAGTTTTGTTGAACATGCTAGGGGGATTTGAATGTTGGTGTAGGGAATAACAACACACTCATTTTTTTGTTGTTTTTCTTCATATGAGATGTGATCGATATATTATTACAATGTGAGTGTTCCATATATAGGGAACATATGGTGACCATCCATGAAAGGATGTTTCCCTTGGATAATCAATAACTATTTATTATTATCATTTACTTATTATATATAGTATTTAATAATCAATAATTATATTATTAATTATTAATCTAAGAGAATGTCTTCCCGATGTTGTCCAAACATCAACACTCCCTCTCAACGAGGGAGACATTTTTCATCATGCCAAGATTGTCTCTGAAGTATACAAACTTCACCCTAGACTCATGACACTTGTCTGTCAGTCTTGGGAGATGTTTGTCTCCTACCTGAACTGAGGAGAAACTCCTTCTGTGACTCTCCCTTTTGGGCCAATTCACTCTCTCTGAGATCAGGATCACTCTAGGTCTGCATGTAATAGCATATAGCATCTTGAGTCTTTAACATTCCTCGTCAAATCACCATGACTAGGACAAAGACCACACCAGGATCTTTCACCACATGTACACACTTGTGAGTCAATGGCATCCTGATGCTAAATGACACATGGAAAGCACTTCAAGCACCTCAATTCCATATTATTCCTTGGCATGATCAAGGAAGGACTACGCCTAGGTCCATTTACCACAAGTGCACCTTTATGATAAATGTATCCTATATCCCTTGGTCTGCAACCCAATCTAGGAGAAGGTTCGCCTGATGTTGAAACATCAACACTCCCTCTTAGCTAGGAAGGTATCTTTCCACAGTAGTACACAACTACTATCGAGTGGTACACAACCACTGCTACTAGCACACAACTACTATCTAGTGACACACAGTCACTGCCGGTGGTACACAAACATTGTAGTAGTACACAACTATTGTCCAAAGACACAGTCTTCGAAAGTGGTACACAACCATTGTAGTAGCGTACAAAACCATTGTAGTAGTACATAACTATTTTCCAGAGACACATAGTCTCGATACATTATTACAATGATTAGTGTTCCATATATAGGGAACATTTGGTGACCATCCATGAAAGGATGTGTCCCTTGGATAATCAATAACTATTTATTATTATCATTTACTTATTATATATAGTATTTAATAATCAATAATTATATTATTAATTATTAATCTAAGAGAATGCCTTCCCGATGTTGTCCAAATATCAACATTTTTAAGGTAGAAGAATATACATTTTTTCCTAATTTTTTATAAGTGTCTCATGTGGAATTCTAAGATGACATCTAACAAGCAAGGAAAAAATTTCACTAGTTACACAACCAAATCCATTTTTTTTACCAACAAGCTTGGATACAGGTATTATAACTATAAATAACATAGGAAAGAAAAGGATCTCAATTGGATTGTTGAGGACTAACACACATGATGGAAAATGTCTTCATTATACAATATAAATTCTTAACAAGTGTTGCATGGTAGAGTAGCCCCTGCTGGGTCGAAATGGGGATAAATGCACTGCTATAGCAGGACCGAGGGAAAAATAGAAGTCTGAAACAACATAGACACGTGGGAAGCAACTTGAAGTACATGTGGTATCCATGTAGAGGATGACTCGTGGCAGTGTGTCACACGCCAACCATAAGACATTGGGATGGTAGATGAGCCCCAAAGAACGTCCCAAATTAGTTAATCATAATATTATATTAATATGTGCTTAATATGCGAACGAGGCAGTTTTTTCCCGGCGTGTGTATACTTCGAAAATTTCTGTCTCGATGACTTGAAATAAAGGTTCGTGGAAAAAAGGACCAAGTATCACACACATTAAAGATTCAAATATAATAAACACAATTTCCTGAAATCGAGCTTAGTTGAAGAAAAAAAAATTAACATTCCGAAACAAAAATTGTTTCCGAATTAGTTTTCTTTGAAATTTATCAAAAAATAATAATGTTTATTTCTGGAATCTGTTCACACTGTCAAAATTGTTCCCAAATTAGTTTTCTTTGAAATTTATAAAAAATTAATAATGTTTGTTACATATTTCTGGAATCTGTTCCATATTATGGAAATTTCATTCAATGACTTGAAGTAAAGGTTCCTAGAAAAAAGGACCAGGAATCATACACATTAAACATTCAAATATAATAAACACAATTTCCTGACATCCAACTTACTTGAAGAAAAAAAAATTAACATTCCGAAACAAAAATTGTTTCTGAATTAGTTTTCTTTAAATTTATCAAAAATTAATAATGTCTGTTACATATTTCTGGAATCTGTTCACACTGTTGAAATTGTTCCGGAATTAGTTTTCTTTGAAATTTATCAAAAATTAATAATGCATGTTACATATTTCTGGAATCTGTTCCATATTTTTGGAAATTTAAATGTGTTTGTCATATAGACTGGGATTGGGGCTCCCGTGGACCATAAAATAAATAAGTACAAGAAATAGGATTGTAGAAAGAAGAAGTGTGTGATGGTAGAGAGGAAGACTTGAAAAGAAGAAATTGGAAGCCATGAATCTTTGGTTAGAGATTTATATTTAAAGAGGTAGAATAACTGGATTGATAAAGAAAGCAAGATGTGATCAGTATAGACTTACTATGAAGCTGATGTGTTTTTTTTTCTCTCATCGACGGCCACTGGAATCGTGCCAACCGGTTGTTATCCTTTGTTGGTGAGCTTGTCCATTCTCCTTTGGAGCCATTCTTCAATGTAGCTTCTTATGGGGGTCACATTGATTTCATCCCGGATTTTTATGTCAAAAATATCCTTTTCTAATTTCCTTAGATCCATAGAAATACTATGCAGAGCCTGTTCAATTTCTTCATTGTGTGTCGAATAGTCCACTAGCCATTTCTCAACATCATCTTCACCATATTCAAGGATGTCATAAAACTTTTCTAAAGACAACCCCTTTAAAATATCAAGTTGTTCATTGAAGGCTTGCTTGATTAAAGACAAGTATTTGAGGATTAAGTTTGGGTCTTGAACCGCGTTGGTACTTACGGCTAACTCTATTTTTGTCAGGTTTCTGAATAATTCTTCTTTCTCTGATGTGGCTTGTTCACATGATTCGACAATGAGCTGCAGGTTCTTAACTTTCTCTTTCCAACATGCTTTTAATTGTTTGATCCGCTTTGGGGAGGGGAGATCCTGTTGTCTTCTTTTCAGACCGGAATTGTTGATGGCATGGTTGGAAAAAGGGATCATCGTCTGTTGATAGAAACGTTCTTCAGTTTTTAAATTCGTCTGCAAATGTTCGTGCAAATCATTTTCCCTCGTTCAAAAGGAAACTATATTTTGTGATGTTTCTCAGGCTTCAATGATTAGTTGCATTCTTTTCTTGATATTCTTCTCTACATAGGCTCTATAGGATGCAAGGAGGCTGGAGGATCCTTTTAACTTGGTTGCAAGGTAGCAGGCACGGTTTTTGCTAAAGGACTGGCAAACACTAGGGTAGCAATGAAAGCCTCCTCCAATTCCTTGATTCGGTCGTTCAGTCTGGCATTCTCTGCTTCAATTCCTCCAATGGAATCATCAAGAGCATCAACGGTTGCGTGGTGAAATCGAGAGATTTTGGACGGCTGCATTTTCCTAAAGTTAATCTTTGAACGAGATTTGTCTTTCTTGTTTTTTACATCTCCCTTTTCAAAAATTAAATTTTTAGATTGGCTGTAAAAAACAACGCTATGGAATATAAAGGATTCATCTTCGTAAAAAATGTCGGTCTCAACTATTTCCATTGTGGAAATATTGTGCATCGCGTCCACGAGTGGATCAACTTTGCGGATCATGGCATCAATAGAAATTTCAAATTGCATGTCCTCACTTTCAATTTCGGGCTCTTACGCCTACCCTACAATGTTTTTTCTCTTCTTTGTCAAGGGAAGCTTGTGAGAACTATCAATTTTTCCGTGAGGAGGGTTCTTCTCCTCCGTTTGAAGATTTATGGGTTTCTTTCTTACTGGGGTGGGCCATTGAAGCGATGCTATGTGATGTGATGCTCTTGGGAGTGATGGTCGGGGACTAGAAAATCTTCCCACCGGATCCTTTTCACTGTTGTCTGTACAATTCAGTTGCGCTTTGCAATGTCTCTATGTCGCAATCGTCATAAGCAGGAGTGTTGTCGTCATTGTTTTTGTCTTTGGTCAAGCACCTATGGATAAAAGAGCTGCTAAATCCAACTAATAGCAAATGTTCTCGAAAAATCCCATTAGGGTCGAACCCTTTTAGCCTTTCAGCATATTTTAGGTTCAATTTCTTGAAATGGCCTGCGAATTCATCAATCTTGTTGATGTTTCTGAACACGAAGTCTCTGACTTTCCAGGGCAGAGGAATGAACTGTTTTTTTCTCTTGCCATGGAAAAAATGCAACCATTGGTTGTATTGCCTTTCTATTTCTATAACAAACATCGTATCTGTGATGTGACATGGAAGGAAAGCAAGATTTTCCTTGGAGTCAAAGATCATTATTACACTGTAATTTTCCTTTCGTTCAAGTGTCCCCTTCATGTGGAAAAACTTGGTTTCCTAGCTAGACATATGGGGAGCATCCTTTCCTAACAATAAATCTTTGAAACCTGAGACAAAGTCATTAAAAACCTCATAAAAACAATGGGAGGCCTTGTGCCTCTACAAGGCCTGGTACCAAAATTCTACTTGGTCGAATTCATAGTTTATTTTCTTGGACATAGACAGTTTTGGAAACAGACAACAATGCACTATTGCGAAAATCAAGTAGGATGACATATAAAATTTATCCTCTTCTTTGAATCGTGACAGTTGGGAACAGATTTCAATGGAAATTAGCTTCCCCCAATAAAAAATGAGTTGTTCTGTGACTGTGGAGTACAAAATATAAATAATTATACGGGAAATGCTTGACGTGGATTCCTGTCCCGTTATTCTTGTAAACAACCAAGCAATTTCCTGTAATGGATTTCTAAAGGAACTAACCTACAAATTTGTGATATCTTTAGGAACTATTGTCGGGTCTTCAAGGAACTCGGGTAAGAGGTCCAACCCATTATCATGTTTTTTTAGGAATTGCTGGTAGTCTTGTCCTTTGAAGGTCAATGTTGGCTCCGACAATTTTAACATCTTGCGGAAGACCTGAGGTGACAAATAAATAGAAGAATGGTCACACAGTGGAATAATTCTTTGGCCTGAAATATATTTTTCAACGCACCAAGAGACCACCTTCTTAT
This sequence comes from Picea engelmannii, assembly GCA_009831015.1. NCBI lineage: Eukaryota > Viridiplantae > Streptophyta > Pinopsida > Pinales > Pinaceae > Picea > Picea engelmannii. The sequence goes on along the minus strand of ML778323.1, from coordinate 523,804 downwards.
AGTCAAAAACATCAGGGACGCAGCCTGCACAAGCGATTCCAAAGGTCCAAATCACTTTGTTATGGGAGGAACGGGATGAATAGTAAGAGTATGCCCTGGACCACTGGAAGTTCTGGTCCTCATGTCCGAATATATTCATTGTATCTCCACAAAAAATTTGTCAAGTTGGTGCCATAATTTTACGAGAGCATTGGTTTTCTTCAGACAATGTTTGAAATGAAGAGTTGGAAGGGATAATATAACCCTACGCAAATCTTGGTCCAATGTGTGTGAATGGGATATCTCCTCGAGCCTTTCATTCATTAATGACAATTTTGACGGTTGTTGCATGATGTGTTGTTAGCATTAAAGACTAGTAATTGCATACCTAGAAGTGCGAACATGGCCAATACGACAATGAGCAATTAAGGATTGGAGATTTCATGAACGAGCCAACGTGACAACCCATGTTTGAGATGAGCAATAGAAAGGGATAATATAAATCTCCGCGGATCTTGGTTTAATGTGTATTAATGGGAGATCTCCTCAAGCGTTTCGCTCATTAATGACAATCTTGACGGTTCCTGCATGGTGAGTTGTTAGCATGAAAGGTTACTAATTTCATATTAAGAAAGAAGTACGAAGGTCGCGGGGATGAGAAAGGGAAATTAAGGAATGTCTAATTATCGAAAGCAGTTGGGCGGGCTTCAAAATAGGATTACAAGGTACAATCGTTAGAGGTGAGGGCCCAAGGGTCAAATTGTATGTCTTGGAACTTTTTGAGTGAAAAACACATAACACGAAAGAGGGCATGATGGGACAGTCCAGAGAGCAATTTGTATATCATGGAACTCCGGGTATCGTTTGCAGGACACAGAACAATGGAAGCGCAATCGTGAGCCCTCCTATCCGGGAACCCACAATCGAAAAAGTGGCTTAAGTATGGAATAGGGAAACCACTGGACAGACTCGTTTTCGCTAATATATTGAAATTTGTAATAGATATCCCATCACCTGGAAAGATCTTTTATGCATGTCTCTAAACAAGTTCTGTGGCAATAGTCAATGTGACTATCTCGTCGAGCATTTAACGACAGTCTATATGGTTGTTGCATGATGAACTATTAGCATTAAACCTCGGTTGTTGCATAATTTGAAAGAAGTGCGAAGGTGGCGAACATAGTAAATAGTGACTAAGAATTGGATATTTCGTGAACCCGCCAACCCGAGGATCCGCGAAAGAGATTTCATGAAATGGGCAAGTATGGAAAGTGGTCGGACGAGCTTCATAAATAGGGTGACAATGGTTCCCTAGGAGATGTGACTTCCCAAGGGTTAAATTGTATGTCTCGAAACTTGAGTGTAAAATGTGCACTATAGAAGAGGGGATGATGTGGGAGCTCGACAGTCAATTTGTATATGGTAGAAGTGTGGGAGATCTCCTCGAGCCTTTCGTTCATTAATGACATGTTTAAGGTTCATGCATGATGAAGTGTTAGCATTAAATCTTGCCAATTGCATATCCAGAAATAAGTAGGAAGGTGGCGGGGATAGGGAACAACAATTAAGGAATGGCTAATTATTGAAAGCGGTTGGCGGCGCTTCAAAATAGGGCTACAAGATACAACCAGCAGAGGTGAGGGCCCAAGGGTCAAATTGCATCTCTCAGGAGTGTTGACCGTAGAGTGTGTAACATGGAAGAGGGCATGATGGTGCATTCCTACAGAAAAATTGTGTATCGAAGAACTCTGGGTACTTTTTGCTAGTCACAGAATATTGGAAACACAATCCTGAGCCCGCCAGTTCGAGAACCCGTAATCGAAAAAGTGTCTAAGTATGGAACAAGGAAACGGTAGGTCAGACTCAATACACAGTAAATGTACCACGTCATGAACATATATCCAACTTGCGGCTATGTATTAAAAGGAACAGCGAACGGTAGGGCTCGTGACGGGGCATTCCAGCGGAAAAATTGTATATCGTGGAACTCTGGGCACTGTTTGCAAGTCGCGGAAAATTCGAAACACAATTTTGAGCCTGTCAGTCCGGGAACCCGCAATAAAAAAAGTGTCTAAGTATGGAATAGGGAAACGGTAGCCCGAACTTGTTTTCGCTAATATATTGAAATTTGTAATAGCTTTCCCATTACCTGACAAGATCTTCTCTGCATGTTTCTGGACATGTTGTGTAGGGATAGTTAGTCCTCAAGGTTTTTTCTTATTGATGATGATCTTTACAGTTGTTTCATGATGAATTTTTATCATTAAACCTTTGTTGTTGCATATTTGGAAAGAAGTACGAGGATGGACCGCACAGGAAACAGTGACTAAGAATTGGAGATTTCATGAACCCGCAAACTCGAGGATCCAAAATAGGGTGAAAAGGTGTCCCCAGAAGACGTGAGGCCCCAATGGTCAAATTGTTTACCTCAGAATATTTGAATGCATAATGTGTAACACGGAAGAGGGGACGACGTGGGAGTCCGACAATCAATTTATATATCGTGGAGGTCTAGGTGCTATTTGTAGGTCATGGAACAATGGAAGTTAATCTAGAGGCTGGAATAATTAATGTGCATTGGGAAGGGCGTGATTGTGGCGGGGATGGAAGAGAGAAATAAATGGTTTGAAAATTTTTATTAATTCGGGTAAAGTGGAGCTTGCGATTTGGAGGAGCCCGGGGTGGAATTATAGATAAGGGAATTTTTTGGGTGCAATATGTATATCACGGAACAGGTGGAAACATTTGGCTAAGTATAGAAAGGAACGATGGTCATTATGAGCACTGTAAATGGCAGTTTAATGTGTGTTAATGGGAGATGTCCTCAAGGTTTTTTGCTTGTTAATGCCAATTGTTTCATACCAGTGTGTTCAGTTGTCACTAGTGAAACCATAATTGATGTGCATTGGGAAGGGCGTGGAGTTAGTGGAAATGGAAGCCAGCAATAGATGCTTTGAAACTTTTGTGAACCTTGGTAGAGTGAATCTTGCGAGTTCGAGGAGTCTGTGGTGGAATTGTAGATAACAGAAGTTTTGAGTGCAAGATGTATATCACGGAACAAGAAGTAGCAGAGTTCGAAAGCATCAGCCCCAACAACCGCGACCATATAATTGGCTAAGTATGGGAAGTAATAGTGGTCGGTCGGACTCGTCATGTGAGGATATAGATGGAGATGAATATATGTTAGCTCGCCAACCCGGGAACCCGCAATCATAGAAAGGCGACTAAGTATATAACCAGAAAGTGATAATAGATGGGAAGAAGAAAAGGGAAAAAGGGCTAAGTATCTCACAGAACAACATCTATTGTTTGTTTATTAATGCTAATCTTTTTGAACCCCTGGTGAGTTCTCACTAGTAAAAGCATAAATTGCAGATCACAGAAGTTTTTTGGGTGCAAGATGTATATGACGGAACAAGGGACATAAGTGTTGGATACCGCAAACCCGAGACACGGTGGTTAGATAATTGGCTAAGTATTGAAAGGGACCGAGGTCAGTCGGGCTCATGGTGTGAAGATATAGATAAAGATGAGCATCTGCCAATCCGCGAATCCAGGAAGCCGTGATCATAGAAATGTGACTAAATATAGAACCACAAAGGGATAATAGAAGGGAAGAAAACAAGGAAAATTCAAAGAGAAAGTATATATATTTATTCCAATAGTATTCATATTTATATATATTAATAAATTATTTTTGGTCCAAACGTAAAGCATCTTCCAATTTGCAAGATGTTGTTCGGTTCGCAAATTTCGTTGAAACCCATAAGCAATAGAAAGCAATATATATATATATATATATATATATATATATATATATATATATATATATATATATATATATATNAATAGAAAGCAATATATATATATATATATATATATATATATATATATATATATGACGTAGCATTTTTTATATGCATGGATATTATCAAATAGAAGAAGTTGTAATATATGTAGAATATTGAACAGGAACATGACGTCAACACCTAAGTTACCTTGTTGAAATAGATTCATTAATTCATTCTATTTACGGTACCCTGAAGAATGAATGAAGGACGGGTCCTCCCATTTCTTTCTTAAGTATAGGGCGGGTGCCACATAAGTATGGCCTATCACAAAAAAAAAATCCCTGTAAAATGTAAGGAGCGAACAGAGTAGCCTTTATTTAAATCGAAGTGTTGGGCAACATAAAGAAAAGCTTGTCATCCATGTTTAACCACACACACAAAAAAAATTGCAAAATAAAATAAAAAACAATACCAGAGATTGGAAAACACCATACAAAAATCTCAATTATTATATATTTAGATAAACTAGGTTACAAAATACTGCTGAGATTATTTCCCAAAATAGTTGTCTTGAAAATTTTTAGCAGATATTCTCTGAAATTTAAATGCATTTTCCATAATGACTCTGATTGGGGATGTCGCCGACAAAAAAAAGAAAATATGTACAATAATCAAGCCTATAGACAGTGTTTTATAGATTTCAACTTGATTATCAAGTGCTTGCTTGGTAAAAAAAAAAGAGTTGAATATCAATTTCGGGTCCTGGACTTCATTGGTGTTGTCAGGTAGATCTATCCCAACTTTTTAAATAGCTTTTCTCTTCTAGATATGGCATGCATGCATTAGTTGTTTATTCAACATTCCATACTTTGCTAAGTGTTAATTTCCCTCTATCATTGAAAACTTGTGGTTTAAGGTGCCTTCCTTGTAATGTTCCTGGTCATCGACATCTGAGACAACTTAGAGATGTGATTTAGACCCAATTCAAAGATGAGGGAGTGGTTTTATGTGACATCGGCTTTGGGGGAAAAAATCTTGTTAGACACCAAAAGTTGAGACAAAAAAAAATTCAAGTATGTTGTGACTGCTATTCTCCCTGTATTCGATCATCTGTTAGGTTGAAAGGCCTACCTGAAGATTTGTATGTTGAATTTCTTTGTTTTATTGTTGTAAATTGGAAGGGACGTCGAAGTCACCTACAAAATGCTCCTCTGTTGAAGTACATAGCTTCTTCCAGCAACACAGATTTGGCAAGTGTATCAAATGTTACAGATCATATCAGAATATATCTTTCATCATAAGGGTGGCAGACATTGCGGTCCACAAAATGGTCTGGAATATTTGGAAGTGACGCCAAATATTACTCCATGCCCAAATATACTCAGAAGGAAATTATCAAATTGGATGCTCATGAACGTGAGAAACTGTATGCGTGTTTGAATCAACATTCTAAAATTATAGAACCTTTTATGCCAAAGTTGTAACAGACTTGATAGATAGCCAATTTCTATGTCAAAGATTGTTGAGTGACCTATGGATGTAGTAACAGACTTGACATACAATCAACTTTCGATCACTACTGATACTAATGCAAAGTGTAAGAAGTCGTGATCCCAGGCTCCAAGTAGTTTCAGCTTCAGGCATCCACATTGGCGGTGACTCCAGGCTCCAGATAGCTTCGGCTTCGAACATCGACATTGGCGGTGGCAATGGGAACAGTGCTATTGACTGTAGTGTGGCAATGTGGTGAATAAGAAGGGTCATCATTATCAAAGCACTTAGACTGCAGGATTGCCACAAAGAACATTGACTTTAGTGTTGCTTTGTCATGACAAATACAATGTTTCTCTGAGTCCATAAATCTTTGGACGATGGGTGTCCTATGCGATAATGACCTTGACATTAGGTACATGTTAGACATCTATTATCTGGCATTGCAATGTTACTACAATTTCCATAATGGACAACGGCTCGATTGCATTAGCACAAGCAATATTAATTGTGTGATTAATTAACATCTTTGAAGGACATAAACCCCAAACAACACCTAAAACTTTTCGAACAACTATGTGTTAAAAAATACATTGTTCTATATTTTAAGAAATAAGAAATTATATTTTCTATGTCTAATATTAGGTTGCACACATAAACCTTTTTAAGTTAACCGAAATTAATATATAGTCAACTCAGATTCCCGGAAGCGATCAAATTCCCTAGAGCTAGAGCTAGTTTATTTCCATCATGTTGGTTGGGATAGAAGGATCCACCACCCGGACAAAGAAAGAAGGTAGCAATAAAAGTAGTTGTGCAAATGCAACCTAGTGATGGAAGCACTCTATGACTAGTAAGGCACTTTGTCCTTATCGATATGTGATCTTGATGAACAACTCGAGAGGCGCTTGTGGCGAGGCCATGGCGATTTATTTGATCTATACAAGGCAATACTTCAAACATCGAGCAATTCCCTTTTTTTTTGTTCAAATATTGGTTCCACAACAACAGAAGAAATGCATTATCCTTATTCAAAGCAAGGGAAACAACATGAATATTGATATTGGGTGGAAACAGCTCTAGAATACACTACTACATCAAGGTCATTTCTAAATAATGAAACAAAATGATTACATGAAGGTGGTAGTAAGAGGTGATTTTTCAAAAACCAAATCATTACTTGAACACGCCAAACTTCTTGCAGAACGTGGTAGTATAAAGTAATCTTTAGAAAGTGTTGCAAAGTCCATAATCCGGAATTCCTTCCCACTAACTTTTCCCAGTTACATGTCGATGCAAGCATTAGAAAATTTTGAGAGCGTCGTTCCCTGGTTATATACCCACCTTCAAGTAGGAGGAGAATATTTGTGCAAAGAAGGGCAAGTTGTTCGACCTAGATGCAATCATATTTATAGGAATAGTGAAAAAAATATGCAATAGCGATAGAAAGTTTATTCTATGTGGAGTTTGTTACTACATCCAGAGGATGGCGAACAAACTTTGATAAAGAATATGACTTTCTGTCAAGTCTGTTACCACACCCAGAAGTCGCTCAACAAACTTTGAAATAGAAACTTTTGTAATTCTAGGATGTTGATTCAACCACCCATACAGTTTCTCACATTCCCGATGATCCAAATTTATAATCATTCTGAGTATATTCTCGAATGGAGTAATATTTGGCATCATTTTCAAATATTCCAAACCATTTTGCAAGCCACGATATGTGTGACTCCTCTGACGAAAGATAAATTCTTATGTGGTCTGCAGAATTTGATACATTTTCCAAACTTGCGTTATTAGAAGAAGCTATATACTTCAACGAAGGAGCATTTTGCAGGTGACCTCAAAGTCCCTTCTAATTTCCAGTAACAAAACAAATAAGTTCAACACACAAATCTTCAGGCAAGCCTTTCAACCAACCAAAGCATCAAATACAGGGAGAATACCAATCACAAGATACTTGATTTTTTTTGTGTGTCTAAGTTTTTGTTGGCTAACAGAGTTTTTTTCGCTCAAAGATGATGTCACATAAAACCATTCCTTCATGTTTCAATTGGGCCTGAATGGCATCTCTAAGTTGTCTCACATGTCGATGAGCAGGAACATTACAACGAAGGCACCTTAAATCCCAAGTCTTTGATGATAGAGAGAAATGGGAATAAGTATTTAAAATGAACGTTGGAGGATGATAATATAATCTTCTGTAAATCTTGGTTTAATTTGTTTTAATGGAAGATGCCCTCGATATTTTCTCTTATTAATGCCAATCTTTTCGAATATGTGTGTTGAATAGTCACTAATAACACAAGTTAACATTCCCATATGCAAGCAAATTCTCAAATATGACAACCTGTAATATATGCACAGTATTAAAGAGGGACATGACGTCAAGACCTCTGTGGATGACACGTTTGTGGATGGCAGTGTGGTAGTACAATATTGCACTATTACTATGATGATGCCTTAAAAAAACTAAAATAACCTACATTTTTTTCCAATTCAAGATGGATGCAAAAAAATTATCAGATCCCATAATATTCACTTGTTAATGTGTTTTAATGGGAGATGTCCTCGAGCTTTCCTCTTATTAATGCCAATATTTTCGAACCTCTCTAGTGATTTGTCACTGGTAAAAGCATAATTAATGTGCATTGGGAAGCGTGCAAGGTGGAAGGGATGGAGGGGAGTGAAAAATGCATTTAAACTTTTGTGAACCCGGGAGTCCGTGAACCTGCGAAACTTTGAAGTCTCAACGAGTATGGAAAGTCGGGTTGGTCAGAAAAATTCATCATAGGTAGATTCAGGCTTGCGATTTCGAGGAGTCTGAGGTCGAATTGTAGATCACCGAAGTTTTGGGTGCAAGATGTATACCTGAAACACGGGGCACCATAGTTCGATAGAGCCTATCCACGAACCAGCATTCATAAAATTGGCTAAGTATGAAAACGAACGACGGTCATTCAGACTCGTGATGTGAAGATATAGATGGAGATGACCATTTGTCAGTTTTCCATCCCGGGAAATCACGAGCACAGAAATGTGACCAAGTATAGAACCAGAAACACATAAAAGAGGGGAAGAACAAAAGGGAAAAATGGGCAAGAGGGAAAAGAAAGGGAGACAAGAACTTTATCCCTAACACAACAACACTTAGGCTCATAACTATGAAGCCATAGAAACACATTAACTATGGGAAAAACATTCTTATCTATGAAATATAGTTGGAGCTCGACAAACTCTGGTTCAAGTCAAAAGATATGTTGTTTATATCTACTGCAAAATTTTACATATTATTTTATCTTCATAGTAGTTTTTGGTGGCCCAACTGTAAAACCATGTTCCAATTTGTGTTTTTCAAGTGGAGATGTGTTTGTGAAGAAACAAGTACGAAGAGGCTTAATTGTAGATGCAGGACCTCAACTCTGTAAAGTTGAATCAAACAACAATAAGAAGCATCCAACGAACCAATGAGCAAGCATCAACTAGTCAACCATGAATTTCGGTGAAGAACAATATTATCCAAATTTACTACAGACAAGATTGTATAAAAAAAATGGAGGAATATATTGTAACACCCTTGTTAAGAAAACATTTCATGATGTGAGGCGTGGTAGGTAAATATGTAAGATTGTAAGGACCGTGCAAAGGCCTCCCACTGTGAAAACATTTAAGGAAGCTGCAGTTTTGCACGGTTGGCATTCTGCATCCGCAATTGGAACACCTCCATAACACCCACTGACATATAAAAAAGGAAATCGAATTTTCTCTTCGCATATGAACATGTTCTCTAAGAGGACTTTGACTCAGGCATCTCCAGCATTTAAATTTTTCACTTGTAAACCAGAAATAGAAAATAACAAAGAACGAACACAAACTTAAATCTAGCAACAAAACCCACCCGTCAATGGGGAACGACAAAAAAAACAACAACAACAATAGGAAAACAAGAAACCATTCAACAAGCAATGAACAAGAAGCAACCAATGAACCAGTAACGCCACCAAAGAACAATATCGCCCATATTCACTGCAGACAACATTGCAGAAGAAAAAAGAAAGGACGAAAATGTATTGCAACAGGCTTGTCAAAGCAATGCAACTGCAAAACGGAGACCCACCGGTGAATGGAGAATGACAGAAGTGCAGCCCCTGGCCTGCAAACTGTAACAACAGGTCCAGTTGCAGATGCAAGACCCCAACCTTACAAAGTTGAAGAAAACAAGAGCAAGTAGCAAATAACAAACCAATGAACAAGCACCAAAAGGACCAACTGCAGCTGCAGGACCTCAAATTTGCAAAGTTGAATCAAACAACAATAAGGAGCATCCAACGAACCAAGGAGCAAGCACCAACCAACCAACCAGGAATGTTGGTGAAGAACAATAGTGGCCAAATTCACTGCACAGAAGATTGTATCAAAATATTCGGAGGAAAATGTATCATAACACATCTATTAAGCAAACATTTTAGGCTGTGAGGCCTTTCAGGTAAACATTTAAGGCTACGAGGACCGTCCAAAGGCCTGCCACTATGCAAACAATTAAGAAAGGTGCAGTTTTCACGGTTGGTATGTTTCAATACTGGGAGCAATCAAAATCCTCTTGTAGTCCATCTTTTTATGTGATTACTACAACCGAAGAAGCAGGATTGTAATGTTGTCTTCGTCTTGTTCCTGATCGCCAATGTTTGACACAAAACATACCTCCATCGCAGCTACAGTGACGTATAGGAAAAGGAAATCGTATTTTCTCCTCACATACAAAGATATTTTGCAAGAGGATTTCGACTTAGGCATCCCTAATAGTGAAATTTATCACCTGCAAACTGCAAATAGCAAAGGAAACTAAACATGGCATCCAAACCCACCCATCAATGGGGAACGATAGAAGGCCAGTTCCAATCGCGGTTGCAGAATCCCAAGTGTGCAATCTGCAACAAGACCAACAGGAAAACAAGAACAACAACAACAAACAAACAAGAAATCAGTGAACAAGCAAGGAGCAAGCATGGACCAGTGAACCAATAATGTCAATGAAGAACAATATTGCCCATATTCACTGCAGAGAACATTGCATAAAAAAAAAAAAAAGAGGAAAATGTATTGAAACAGGCTTGTTAAGTAAACATTTAAGGCTATGAGGCCTGTTAGGTAAACATTTAAGTCTGTCAGGACTGTTGTGTAAACATTTAATAAAAAATGCAATGTGGCAGGTCTGTTACGTATAAAAAAAAATTATTATATTATTGTTAGTTCCCTAGTTCCAACAATAGATATTATGCAAATATTTTATGAAGTTCGAAGAATAAAAAAAATAGTAACAATATATGATCAAAAACTTTGGATATCCAAACATTTCAAGAAAAAAGTAGAAATTCAGAAAGACTGTATATGATCAAAAACTTTGGATATGCTAACATATAAAACATTGGGAATAGTGAAGCTGGCAATAAGACCTCCAGTCTGTTATCCAATCAGATCGTGACATATATAGTATTTTTTATTATATAAAAATCAATGTTTTTAGTTCCCTAGTTCCAACAATAGATATTATGCAAACATTTTTAGTCAAAGGACAAACTAATATGAAGTCGACAAATTATCGATAGCTATAGTCCCTCTACACCTTTGGCAGGGACTAATAAGGTCATAATGAGACGAAAGGACTAACACACTTACATGTTTAACAAGAGCGACATTAGCATGAAAGTTGTAGGGAAAAATCATGATGAAATTTAGGCCAATCAAATGTTGCCATAATTTTGGAAATTTTATCAAAAATGAAAAATGACCATATACAAGAGAAAAATGAAAGTAGTCATATATATTCCTATTATTGACATGGTAGATGAATCCCATTATCAACTTGGTATCATCACAAAAAGGGTAGAGTGAAATATATAAGAGCAAAAGCACACAATTGTTGAAGGATATGTTGAACAAATGGATCCACATTTTGAGCATTATAGATTTGATCAAAGAGTCATTTACAAAGATTCAAGTTAAGCATGCTAAAATGAACTAGAAAAGGCATATGCTTCATGCTTAGATTTTATAGGGTGATAATGTATTTGAAGGTCATATTCTTGAAGAGTTGATAACCAATGTGCAAGGAACGAATTAGTTTTTGTTTTCGTTCAAGCAATGGAGAGCACATGGAGAGCACAAACATGCTTTATTTAGTGATTAACCCTCTAAGTCACCATTGTATCACCAATACATAGTGTCAGATTTTGGTGACTCCATCTAAAATAACATTACTATGTATTACTTATTAATCCAAGGAGCAATAACATAAGTAATTTATCTAATGTCAACTATCCATCCAAGTCACATAGCATGTGAGAATCAATTCACCATTAAGATTTGAATCAATAAGGATCTCAAATCAAGAAGGGAAAACCATAAGAGTACTCAATTTGAATTAGTTGATCACTTTATTAAGTCATATTTGTTACATATCCATATCAAATTGATATTGAACTTCATCCAATTCAATATATGATTCATCAATGTGAGAATTTGTATCTAACCCTTCAAAATCATTGAAAGGATTTCCATAATAACATCTGGGATTTCTAGCACTAAGCCATCATCAATATAATCAACATCATCAAGTTGAAGCATAAGATCATGTGAGCGAAAAAATATATGGCCAACTTTATTCTCCTATTCATCCAACACTTCTTCCTACTTTCCTACATATTCTTCACGAACATCTTTTTCAAATAAAATATATTGTATAGCCCTTCCTCTTGGATCAAATCTAATAACAAATGACCAACCTTCTCTACCTGACATCCATGAGTAAAATAACTACTCACATTGACTTCGAAGCACATAGGGATCTGTATTTGGCTCATACCTAGTAGTATTAATCATGTTAAATCCATTGTAATGATCAATAATAGTCCTTTCATCACCTTGTAGCAACAATATGTACCATATAACCTTAAAGAGAACCACTTTGAAGGAGTTAAATTCTATATCCAATATACCTTCCAAATAGCCATAGTACCTCAAATCAAATGTGATCAGATATCTTTCACCCCTATGTGAAATATTACTAACCTAGAAAATTGTAGTTATCCCATTGTCATGGGTTTTATTCTTCTCATCAAATTGTTTGGTGTGATATTATTTGCCACTACACCACATAGCTTTGTGATATTTCACCTGCTTGCTTGACATGTTATGAATGCATTGTCATGAATTGATAATTATATGTATAAGGTAATTTGAGGGACAAAAAAACAACAAATAAATAGGAATTAAAATATAGAAATCAATGGTAAATGCTTACATTTCTATCTAAGTTGCACCATATGCTAGATAAATTTCCTTCTATGCCATATTTGTATCATTGTCCAAATAAGCTCTTATAATCAACTAAATAGATTTAGTTGAAGAAAAAAAATAGATTTAGTGTGCTAATCAAGCTTTAAAAAATATGTTAGAAAATAGTAATTACAATAAAAGCTAAATATACCTTTCACCTTTCTCCATCTACCTTTCCCCAACAACACATGCCCTTCAAATTTGTTGTTGGAATTGACATCACAAAGGAGTGGCACATTAATATCACCCATTAATTGGGGTAAATACTCATTAAAATACACAATCAATTGATATATGTAGTATCCCATGTATTTCTACTAGTTTGACATACTAGATATTATTATTTGAGGGCGTTTTTTTTACAAAACAACCGAGTTTATTGACTTGTGTTATAATGATAAAACTCAAACTATTTAATTATGTGATTGAATTTAAGTGATGATTTTGAATGGGTTCATTTAAATGGTTTTTTTATAACATGGATCAATAGACTATAAATTGATATGATGTAATCGGTGTTGTTGATCCACATGGTTATGACACATTGAAATGAAAATGTTGGATACATCAACTTACAAATGCTACCGATGGTTTGCTTAGTGTGGCAGGAAAGCCACACGTGTACATTGACGTGAGATTGTGTCAACATTATAATGGAATCTGGATTGAGTTGAGGTATTAGAATATGTTATATGATTAATGATATGTTTTAATTTTTAATCGTGGAACAATTTAATGCATTAATTTTAATGTGTGTAGGCACATGGAACATGCTTGTAGATCAGTCCACATATGGATAATGGGGTTGTATGGAAGTGTATAGAGTATCACCAAGAGAGGAAGAACACCATTCATATTTCCACCTACTAGCACTCATTTTCTTCACTAGGGTTGAAAATCCAGTGATACTTTTACTTAGAGGTTGCACGTTTCCACAAGGGTGGGTCGTGGATTTAATCACTCGCAAGGCTTAGCTGAGGGGTGTGAAATAAAGTGGTACCCTTATTCCTTAGTGACCATTAGTCTCTCAACAAGGTAATGAAAAGTTTAAGTTAATGTGGTCTCAATAGTTGTCCCATTTCTCCCAACAAGAAAGTTGGATGCTTGAAGGGCATGACACGTGAACATGGCACTCTCAGTACTTATTGAAAGATAACACTTGAAGGGAATGGAGAAGCATGGCACCCTTGGTATCAATTATAAGTTGTTAAGTATACATTGAAAGATGGTTGATTAAGCATATAAAAGATGGTTTCTATAGCATATGCATTTTATTTAGTATGAGAAGAATAATTATATGGTTTACGTGTTTAACTATGGAAAAATTAATTAAATGAATAATAGTATGATTGGGCATATAGGTTATTGGGTATCTCATAACAAGGAGAAATAAATAGTTTAATTAAAATCCAATAGAAAATAAATGCAATCTAGAATGTGCATGAAATGAAAATAAAGTAATTTTAATTAAGTAAAAACTAATTGCTATTGCACCCATGAATCAAGGAGAAGGAAAGAGAACAAGAAATTCAAACTCAAATAGAAGTGTGGAAAAAAAAATGTTGGAGATATTAAAGAGAGATAATAAATAGATAGAGTGGTGACTACAAGTGCATCCACTCAAACAGGAAAAGAGAAGGAGATCAATGGGACACCTAAGAGTAAAAATAAGAATTATTGTAGTTTGGAGAGAATAAATCATTATTTTATATTTTTAAATAAGGAATTAATTGTGCTCTTGTGCATGTGAGTGACACATGGGTGGGTGAATAATAAATAGTTAGAAAATTAGAAAACTGTATTTTTACATGAAGTGGCTAGAGCCACAAAGCCTATAAAATGAAGGCTTAAGCTATAGGAAAAACATTTTTTCACCCTAATGTTGGATGGTTGTCATAATACTTAACTTTCTATTAATGATTATTGAAGAGTTTGGTTTATTGAAGAGTGTTGTGAAGTGGGGATTTTGTCTCAACCTTCACCCTTTTCTCATTTTGCTAGATTGATACCTTAAATATAACTCCATTACGGCTTGGGGGTCCTTGGGGAAGGAAAGTACCCATTGAAATTAGTAGAGTGGTCAACCAGTAGACTATCTAAAGACCAACAAAGTAGATATATAAAAAAAATTAAACTTGCAAATCAAAAAATCAGCGTATTAAGAAAGTTTCATACAATAATTCTTACAAATTATATTTATGATTATTGATTGGTTAAATAGTCAAATTATAAATGGATTAGTAGGATTTACAAGGATCAACATATTAGGAAGTTTGACACAATAATTCTTACAAATTATATTTTATGATTAGTGATTTGTTAATTAGTCAAATTATAAATCGATTAGTAGGATTTGGAGTAGCTATATTTGAGTTCGTAAATATTTCTCGGTGGTTTTGAATACTTTATTCATAGTTGTGTTTGTTTTTATTTTTAAAACAATGCCTATAAGTAATAAATTAAAGGTGTTTTTAAATAATTAAATATTAATATAGTGAAATGTATTTTGTATGAAAAAGAATGATTCGAATGGACTTATTACTTATTGCTATAATTTAAGAACTGTTGGTAATATGCATGTATTCGGAAACAAAATTTAAAATTTGTTGAAGGTTAAAATATATTAAAATAATTTATTTCAAAATTGGAAAAAAAAAAACATGATATTTTATATTTATTTTTTACAGTTTCAATTCTGTTGAAATAATTAAATAAAATATATATCCAACAATACGATTAAGATTGATAAAATTAGTCCCCGAGGTGTAGGACAGTCGGTGACGGAGTGTGTTGTTAAGCCACTCCGTGATGTTAAAGTCACCGGTTCGAAACCTGCGGGGACAAAAAATCCAACCATGTTAAGGGTTGGTGTGGCTCAGGCCGGGTGCGATCCCCGGGTGATTTTGACGGCTTAGATGCCCCTGAGTCGCGGTTTCTCAAGCCACAGGTTAATCGCAGGTCCTGCACAAATTAACAAACAAAAAAAAAGATTGATAAAATTATTGTCGATCCAAATATATCCTCTTGTTCAATGCAATCTCATACCTATATTATAATATTCATTTCTGCTTACTCATTTAGATTACTAGACAACCTATTGTATAGTACGTATAGTACTTTTTTAAGGATGGGTTTCTACCATCCATATGAGTATTAAACATATATAATATATAGCATTGATCTTAATTAAATAATTTCTATTGAAAATAACTTTATCAATCTTAATTGTATTGATTGACACATATTTCATTTAATCATTTCATTTGTAAATAAGAAAATGAATATAAATTACTATGCTTTTTATTAAATTTTGGAAATGGATTATTTTAATATATTTTAACGGAACATATATAATATGTATATAAGATTGTTTTAATAATTCTAATTAAAAGAAAAAATTGCCACATTATCAAACCATAATCTTTTATCGGCTATATGACATGGATAGATCTTTGTCCAACACCAACTATGAGTTCATTAATCATCATAGACATAAACAAATAAGGGTTTTGTTTAGATTAATTCATTGATTGGTAGTTTAATACATTGTTGAAGTATCACACGATTTGAAGCATGCAATTACACCAAAATTCTAGTGATATCTCTATGTAAATACAAATGGTTTAAAAAAATGAATTTTTTTTACCATTGTCATTGTCATGTTGTGGGAACAAGTTATGCTTCAACATTTTACAACTTCTTTGAAATGTTTTCTCCGCCTAAAATTTGCAAGGAAAACTCTCAAAAAATGAGTTTAATGATCTCCCAAAAATGAGTATAAACTTGGACTTTCCTTTGATTCATCTTATTCCTCTGATTTTATTCAAAAAACTTAGCATCTTCACCTAGATGAACAAGACATCATGGTTAGCTTTGATGTTGTATCCTTATTTACCAAAATCTCAATTCCATGAGCCCTTGACCTTATCTCCAAACTAGTGGACCTTGAAACCATTAACCTTATTAAAATATATCTTAGCTTGATTGTCTTCACCTTTAAAGGGATATGCTATGAACAAATAGAAGGTACAACCATGGGTTCCTTATCCACAATCGTCTCCAATATTTTTATGGAACATTTTGAAGCTTCAACCTTAAACAACTTTCATATTAAACTCAAATGTTGGTATTGATTTGCTTATAATACCTTCATTGTTTGGCCTCATGGCCATCCCTTTTTGACCTCATTCTTTAACCATCTTAACAACATTTCACCCCATATCAAGTTTACTAAGGAAATCCAAAATGAAAACTCTCTTCCCTTTTTGGATGTTCTCATCACTCGGCTTCTCGATGGCACCCTCACCCACCAAGTTTATATGAAAAAGACTCATATCGATCGATATCTTCATGCACATTCTCACCATCACCCAACCCAAAAAGGTGGCGTTCTTAAAACTCTCGTTACTCAAGCCATTCTAATTCTCGATCCTCATTTCCTTGAGAAAGAGAAAGCACACCTAACTAAGGGCCTTGTGGCCAATGGTTATTCAACTCATCAAATCAACAAGGCCTTTTGCTCAATCTTCCATTCTAAATCTAAAAACTATCATTCATCTTCCCCACCCTTAGCTCTCGTTTCTCTTCCCTATATCCTAGGTACTACATATAATATATCTAATATTTTGGCCAAAAAGAGTATTAAAACTCTCTTTAAACCCCATAAAACCCTTAAACAATTATTCAGAACAACTAAGGATAAATTTGATCCCATGCTTGGCCAAGGAGTTTACAAAATTCCCTGCTCTCGTGACAAATCATACATAGGACAAATTGGTAGATCATTTAAATCTCATCTCAAAGAACATATAGTCAACAACATCCATAATCGCATTTCGAAGTTAGCTATCACTGAACACTCCTACAAATATAATCATATCATTTACTTTGACCAAACTAAAATTCTAGCTTCAGAACCCTATTACTCCTGTCATATAATTTGTGAAGCATTGGAAATCGAAAAACATCATAATAATTTTAATCAAGAAGATGGATACAAACTTAACGAATCTTGAAAACCCATTATTCATCGTATTGATCATTAGCCCTTCTTTTTTTTTAAATTTATTTTATTTATTTATTTATTATTATTCATTGTCTTCCTTTTTTATTTCTTGGTTTAATTTTTATCTTTATCCCCTACTCTAATGTTATTTACATTTTTTACTTTTTACCCATCTCCTCATTTATAACCACCTTTTTTATTCCTTGAAATACAATCTTAACAAAATTTATTTGCTTTAACCTTTTCTTTTAATTTCAATTTTAACATTAGCATTAAATATCTTTTATTTCCAATAGCTCCTTTACTATTTTAATCAATTTTCATAATGAGTTGTAACTCTTTCTTCCACAATAGTTAACCTTAATTTCTAACCCTATAAATATCCACCCAAACACTATTTTTCTATTATCATTTCAATGTTATTTGTCTGTGATGATGGGTGGAGTGTTCACTTGAAACCTTGGACATTTCAAAATTTTATACACGATTTATCTCCAAAAAGCAAGAAACATAAATGGAAATAGATTTTTTATTAGAGCAATTATAAAAAATAAAAATAATAATAATAATACAAGTAACAAATATGGATGTAATTGAAATGAATCTCTTACCATGATTCTTCTAAAATGTTTTTTTCCATGGGTGAGGTGTCATTCTTCATGATTTTCTTCCACCCTCTTGTTGTCTATTAAAGATATTTTTTTTGTAGTTCGATACCTATGGTTCTTAGGGAGGAAATGTTCGAACTCAGTATACACCTGATTTCCTAAACTTCTTGAACATCTAGATATTGTTTCAGTACCACATACTAAGCATGCATATTTACCCTTTATTTGAATCCCTGCAGTATATAGAATAATGTTAATAGCATGACAAAATATTCCAAAAAGAACTTGAGTAATAAAGGATATATAGATTTACATTGCAAATATACATACCACAAAAATGTATAAGCCCCAAAGCATCATGAATTGTCCATGTAAGTATTCCATGGAATTGAAATTATTGTCGACCTATTGGTTTGAAGATGTCATACATATTGATGTCAGCCCATAACTTTAAAAATTTATCAATAAGAGGTTCAAAATATACATCCACATCTATGGCATCGGAGATTGGTGCCCGCTACATCCACGGAAAACCTCCCCGAAATCCACGAGAGAACATGGGGTGGCCGAGCATTTTCATAATGTTGGGGGCTCAACAACAAGAGCATCATATAGACCCATTAAGGGCACAACATGTCACTCTAAGGTTTTGAACCTGGGTGGGGAGGGTAACAATCATTCCTTCCAACATCCAATGGACCAGTGCTTACCTAGTTACTTGAAAATAGAAATAATTGAGTCCTTGTACATGCAAAAAAATGTAACAAAAATTAAAAAATGAGAGGGTATGTTGTTAACATTCCTAAAAATAAATATCTAGAACAATTAATGCCAACATTACATGCACCGTCTTTATTAACAACCAAGGAGGAAGGTTATTTTTTATAACAAAAATTGGTCAAACTAAGTAAATGGATTTGAACTCTCCAAATGGATTGACACCATTAGTTTCCATTGAAAGTCTAACATTTTGAGGTTCTTTAAAAATGAGTCATGTTTCCTCGATGTCCCTAAAAGAAAAACCATCTCCAGGCATTTGCATAACACCATCTTCACTTCTCTTCCATTCACGATAATCCATAAATTGTGTTATGATTTTTCACCTCGGCAATCATTGGAAATGTGGAATTATGGGGATATGATGAAGAACTTTGCATGGCACCTTATTAGTTACCTGATCAATTTGATATCTACTAATTCCACATTCTGAGAATTCAAATTTTGATGCATGTTGTCTATAACATATAATATGATTATTAAGACATGCATCAATTTTGTTATACTCCAACCCTATATCATTCACAATGACACAAAATTGTCAGTATATGCAAGGTAAATTATTTGATGGTGGTAGGAGAATATCACCTAACAATTTACAAGAAAAAATAAATTAATATACTAAATAGTGGATATTAAGGGCCTATACATTACCCCCGGATGGGGTGTTAGTGCGGGCTACATGGTGAGAGGAGGAGGTGAGGACAATTCGGCGCAATAGGGGACCATGTGTCAGGCTCATGCCAAGACCCACCGCCTAAACCATGCATTTATTTGCTTTTATGACGTCCGTTGCACCATTAACGCTAGTGCGCCCGACTCCCATTGTTGTCTCCTCCATGGCTTCCCTATTTGCAGGCAACTTTAACCCCCACATGCGACCCGACCCTCTTATCCCTTAGTCGCCCAAACCTGGCTTATTCTGGTTTCCTTCCTTCATGGTGCTCACCACCTTCGGACTTCTCCAGGCTCTCCACGTCCATCCGGGACATTCTCTTCAGTTTTGCCTTCCCTGGGAGCTCAGAATGTCGTGGCAAAGAGGGAGGCCAAGGAGAGGATCTCCATGGCATCCTCCTCGGCCTCGGGTTTCTGTTTCTCCCCCTGGCTTGCCCTCAAAATCACTCCTTGCAGCCCGAGCTGGAACCTCTCGCCTCCTCCACCCCGCCTGCCTCTCGGTTCGAATGTCTGGTCATCACCGATAGCTCGTTGGGATCTCTCTCACGATTTCCCGCAGTTCCTCCGAATTCCCTAGCCAGTGGGCCTTCTTTTGCACCGGTAGCCTGCTCCTCCCGCCCACCCTTAGAGGCGCCACCCTTTCTTCGGAATGCCCAGCACAGGACACACTCTCCCACTGACTCCATCCCTAACTCGCAGTCGCAGGACAACCTGGCCATCCTCTATGGGCTGGTTTTTTAGCTCCGGCAAGGATTGGAGGACCTCCATTTCTAACTGCAGCTTTTGGATGGGAAAACTTCGACTCTCCTTTAGATCCTTTCCACCTTCTAGGAAGCTTTCCACTCCACTCCAGAAGCTGCAGCAGCAACAGAGATGCCCCATGCAAAGGTCGTCGACAGGAATGAACAGGTGCAACAGCCAGAAGGTGGAAACTTGGTGCAGGCCACGCACGGGGACATGAGGGTTGCGGCAACTACGGGCGTCCACGCGCACAATCCACCCGGGGTCACTCTGCCAGCTACCAACCTGGAAGGGGGCAACTTGGTTGTTGACATGAAAATGGAAGGGAAAGAGACGCCCATTGAAGAGGAACCTTGGGACGTGGCCTACCAAGCCACCTGGCCAGGTTATTTTCCAAGTGTCTGACCCCTCTGGGGATCTGATCTTTTTACTAGTTTATTTTCTTAGTTGTAGCCTAGTCAGATTAGTTCTGTTTATCTAAGACTGTTAGATTGTAAACTGCTAGACTTAGCCAGTTGGTTGAACTGGTTTCCCCTTTCTTAGGGCAGTTTGGTAACTACAGCACGATTGTTTTCAAGCTTTTGTAATTCTGGTCTGGATTTTGAAGGCCCTTTATATATAAAATCTCTTATTTACAAAAAAAAAGGGCCTATACATTACAATCACACAAATTTAAAAACAAAAAATTATATTTATATACAGAAAAATATTTCATGCCTTAAGATTTGTCATATATGTGTTTGAAATACCATTCGGTACCTTCAAGTTGACCAACAACATAAGAGTTGCTCGAGAATACTTGTATTTGAGTCTTTTTTTAATGGATTTTGTGCCTTATTAATAAGAGGTACATCATGAATATATTCATAAATAGTATTTATAGGTGCATTCTCATCCATGGCAACAAACATGTCAAGGATCAACCTATTCATCCCTTCATTCTCAATAATATCATTATTGGTTTCTTCCATAATATCACCCACACAATCTAGACTATGAATTGCAGCATCTGGAACTCTGAGCATTAGCACTCTTCTCTTTATAATTACAATAAATAAATTTAATTAAGATTGAAATATTGAAAAATGACAAAAAAAAAAAACATGTTTTATCTATCTTACAAAGGGGTGATATTTTCCTCCCCCTTCTAGGAGCCCATGGTCTAAGTAGTGTTTCCTATTTGTTGACTTGTTAATTCGTATTATATTTATGCATTTGCATTGCATGCAAGAGTAATAACATTTCCAAACACTATAGCAGGAAGTTTGGGATGATTATGAGATGATTTCGCATGATTGCTAGAACGTCCAAAAGAATTGCATTCATCAAGATCAACATCCGCTATGAGAGCCAATGCTTCACTGATAAGATACTATATATAATCCAGTTGGTTGGATGCACCAACACCCAAGTTATGGTTATCTCACATTGTTTTCTATTTCAAAAAAATATTAAACTCATTTGTTAGTACAATAAGAATACATTCAAAAAAATCACAAATGAAGAATTCAAATGGTGAAATTTCGATTATGGGTAGCAAACCCTTCAGAAAAAATGGGTTGTTTTCCCTGGATGCCATCTTCTCAATGTTGCAAAGAAAAAAATTATCAATAGATACATTAGTAGTATAGAATAATTGTCATTAAGAATTAAAAAACAAACTTTAAAAATTCACTTATTCGACGTCCAGTCAATGACGGTTTTTTAACTATACCAAAATATTATGAGCAAAAGTGGTGTCACTTAAGAGCTATCACTAACATCACGTATGAGACATCAATAATGTCTCTTATTCAACACTATCTCAAGAACGCCACTTAAGCAACGTCTATCGAGGACAAAACTTTATTTTAAAAACTTGAATTCACATTTGTTTACTAGATTTCGACATTAAAAAGGGTTTTTTCATCAAATGTTGATTCAAACATCGAATTTCAACTCTAAATGTAATGGTGACAACTTCACCCTTCCCAAGGAATGTAATTAAAGGAGAAAGCATTGAAAACCAAACTCCCAATGCTAGTCTTCATGTTCACATTAACAAATCTAAAACAACAATTAATATCTTAAACTAGCTTATCCTCCTAATCAACCTCCAACCCTCAACCGAGTAATTAGGATTCATAAATAAACTTGTGGTGAAATAAGGGTTAGGGTTAAATTCACTGTCATATGATATACAATTGGTAGGTTAACCTCAATCCCAGTGAGTTGTAAACCCTAATTATACTTGTGAATGATAATTCAAAATAATTATACCATTATTTCTCATTTCCATCATACCTCACAATGTCCTAAGACACTAGGTGAGTTGTCCAAGTCATTAAGAAGACATCCTTCTTTAGAGTGTGATTTCCACAACAATATTAATATTCAATTGGGTTGCTCCCAACATCTAACCTAGTTCAGTGTGGGTTCCAAAATCATAGCCTTGAAAATCAACATTTTTCGATAATTGTGTTAATTCCAAAAAATATATATTATATCTCTTGTTCCCTTAATACTCCATATAGCATAATAATTCATTACAATAATAAAGCAACAAATGAAATTATTCTAAATAAATCCATCATGTATCTATTCTAAGTTAAATCATTATGTACATAGTATAAGTCAAATCATCATGTAATACATTCAAAGCAATCATATGTCTTATGATAACCAAAACTACATGGTCCAATAAATTTAACACCATGCTCAATATCTAATTTAATTTTTACAAAAAATATAATGTCTCATCATGTGTGTAACAAACAATTCAACCATCTATAATGAGGTAAATAAAGTAGGCAAGATCCAAAGTGGGGTGTTACAATTCCTCCCCAACCAAAAAAAGGCTACACCCCTGAAGCTGGCCTATCTACAATTAAGGATACAGTCCTCCCATCTCATACTCTAATTCCCTAGTGTCATTTTCCATTAAGTAACACTGCCAATGAACTTCGACTTAGTCAATATCTATGCTTCGCAAATTTCATTGCTTAGTCCCTACGATCATTATGGGTTTCATATGGAACTCCCCTCTACACTTCATTTGTATAGTATCAAAATCCAAAACATGCTTTGGGTTGGGAACATATTTCTTAAAGATACATGAAATACATTATGAATAGTCAAGTGTAGTGGTAAATCCAACTTGTAAACAATTGCACCAATTTGCATCAAAATCTTGAAAGGTCCACAATATTTAGGTGTTGATTTTACCCAAACATAATGAACTCTATTATAGCTTAACCCTGATAAATACTTTCTCACCAACTTTGAAGTTTCATTATGTTCTCTTCCTATCGGCATAAATTTTGTGGCTATCATATGCAATATTTCTCCTTTGTTGAAACATGTCTTCAATGATTTTTTTAACTCTCATTGTTTGTCCATTGGATTCTAGATGAAAAGTTGTACTAAAACTCAATTTTGTGCACACCACTTGAAATAAATTTCACCAGAATTTTGAAGTTAATTTTGAATCTTTGATATGACATAATAATTTTGGGTACACCATGTAATCTTACCACTTCTTGGATAAAGATACAGGTCGTTACATGCCCATGAGTAATCTTAATTCAAATCAAATGTGTTACCTTGGTTAATCAGTTAACCACTACAAGGAGAGAATTGAGAGAATTATTGGTCTTGGAAGTCTTTTGAAATCTAGAAATGAAATTCACCATGATTTATTTTCACTTCTAATGAGGTACACTTAAGGGATTCAATTTCATTATATGATCCTTATGTTCTACTTTTTATTTTCTCACACTTAACACACCTAACAACATATGCCATAGTGCTTGCTTTTAATTATGGATAGTGATAACACACCTAACAACATATGTCATAGTGCTTGCTTTTAATTATGGCTAGCGATACATTTGATTCATACTTAGGTATGTTTTTTGATACCCTGGATGTCTCAAATATGGGGCATCATGAGCTTCATGGAAAATTATTCTTCTCAATTGGGATTGATCCAACACATAAATTATGTTACTCTGCAACAATATTCCATATTTTGTTAGATAATAGTATTCATATTTCTTAACCTTTGTATCACTCAAATCCTCCTTTTCTTAACAAGGTTTGGCAGACCCCCCAATACAAATTGTCTTCTAAGGATCACACTCATATCATTGTCCTCAAATCTGACTAAGCTTGTGAGGTTACATCTATATGTCTTCTTCAACTTAAGGCATCAACGACTTGATTCTCTTTTCCTTTAATATGTAGTAATTCATAGTCATAACTATTCAAAAATTCTACCCAATGCCAGCACCTAACATCAATTGTGGTTAAGACTACAAATATTTCAAACATCCATGATTAGAACTAACTCAAGTTTTTCGTCATTCCAAGAATGTCACCATGTCTTCAAGGAATGTGTTATCACTAATAGTTTTAAGTCAAGAGTTGGGGGACCTTTAACTTCCAATCTCATAGTTACCACTCTCCCCTCCTGCATTAATACTCCTCCAAAACCTTCTGCAATAGCATTGGTACAAACTAAGAAGTCTTTATCAAAATCAAGTAACATCAATACAAGGGATGACATAAGAAACTACTTGAGTTATTGAAGTCTTTCTCATGCAAGGTTGTCCATACAAATTTGGTTCATTTACCTTCCAATTTCGACTATCGTCCTACAATCTTTGAAAACAACATAGTGCAACCTAACGAGAACTATGATTTCAAAATGAGAACTCTTGGGTTAAAAACCCATATTTTGCATCCAAAATACTAAAATCAACTTCTGAATTGAAAAATGGTTCTACCAATGAGACCCATTTTTTTCTCAAGGTTAAAATTACAATCTAATGTAATCAAAGCTTGTAATATTGCTAATAAAGGCCTTAAAATCATCCCCTGAATCAACAAGTGGTTCTACCAGTAGCACCTCTATATTTTTTAGATTAAATTACAACTTATTTAAAACCATGACCTTAAACACCAGTGTAGTTGCAACCAAAATCTTAAAATCGACCCTCAAATCGAAAAGTGGTGTTACGAATAATATTCTTTTGTTTTTTTTTTGTTAAAATTACAACGAATTTAAAACCATAATTTTAATAATTAGTATCATTGCAACCAAAATATTAAAATCAACCCCCAAATCGAAAAAGAGGGTTGGTAATAGTGTCATTTTTAATTTAAAATTAAAATTACAATATTCTTGACTAAAAGATCATCATTGTTGCAATCAAAATCATCCACACACGTCCACTCCCTCATCATCTTCCTCTTAAAAAATTAAAAAGCACAATGTAAAATAAACTTAAATAAATAAAAATAAAAATAAATAAATAAAATAAAAAAATAAGTGAAAAAATGAAATTGTATTAAAAAATTATTGAAAAATTAAAAATCACAATGTAAATTACAAAAACGAATGAAGAAAAAAAAACAAACAAACATTTAAAAAAAAATTATATTAAAAAACTAAAAACTTTTAATAAAAATATTAAAAAGATAACTTTAAAAAATTTCTAATATTTTTTAAATCATTAATAAAAATATTAAAAAAAATAATAATAATTAATAATATTATATTAAAAAAACTAGAAACTTTTAATAAAAATATTAAAAAGATAACTTTAAAAAATTCCTAATATTTTTTAAATCATTAATAAAAATATTAAAAAATAATAATAATTAATAATATTGGTTTATAATAAGAAGACTTATAAGGAGCCACCAAGTTCAAGGATAATCAGTGATGGAATATACTATTAAAGCATTTCGTTATGTAAAGTCGATTAAATTTAAAAAAAAAAATAATAAGAAAATGGGTGATTCTCATGATGATCTTTCTCACTTAATAAACCCCCTCCCCTAAAAAAAAAAACTTTTTATATAAAAAAAAAAAAAACTTATAAAAAGAGAGGAAGTCATTCTGAAAATTATCTCTCCCCTTTTTAACTATTTTATTATATAAACTATTATGAAGGGAGAGAATCACACCTCCCTTTACACCTTATATATATATATATATATATATATTTTTTTTTTAAATTTAAATTTTTTAATGTTAATTTTTTATTTTTTTGTTTCTAAAATTTGTTTTAGATTTATTTCTCCATATTTTCTTATTTATATTTGGTTTATAAGTTTGTTTTTCTTTTTAATTTCTATTTCCAATTCAATTCATTTCAATGTTTTTAAATTTTAAATAATTGTTTAGTTTTTTTTTTTTTTTTTAATATTTCATTTTTTTTAATTATTTAAAGGGAGAGTGATGGTGGAGTAAGAGTGGGTATGGGGATTTTGAGTGTGATAATGAGAACTTTTCAGACAATGGTTTAGGAAAAATTGGAATTTTAAGTTTGAAATAAAAAATGACGTCATTGCAAGAAATTCATTTTAATTCAAAGATTGATTTTAAAACTGGTTGAAATGGTGCAAGTTATTAAGACCATGGTTTTAAACGGGTTGTAATTTTAACTTTCAAAAAAAAAAAAAAAAGAGTACTACTCATAGCACCACTTTTCTTCAGAGATTGATTTTAAGATATTGATTGCAATGGTACCAATCGTTAACTTAGTCCATGGTTTCAAACCAGTGGTGTTTTTAACACCCCAAAATAGAAAGGTGTGTTATTGGTAGCACCACTTTTCAATTGGAGGGCTAATTTTTTAAAATTATTTTTTAAATTTCACTTCAAATTATCTTTAAAAAAAATAATTGTTGTTTAGTTTTTTTTAAATTATTTTAAAGGGAGAGTGATGGTGGAGTAGGAGTGGGTATGCGGATTTTGAGTGCAACAATGCGAACTTTTCAGACAATGGCTTAGGAAAAGTTGGAATTTTAAGTTTGAAATAAAAAATGATGCCACTACAAGAAATTCATTTTAATTCAAGGAATGATTTTAAAACTGGTTGAAATGGTGCAAGTTGTTAAGACCATGGTTTCAAATGGGTTGTAATTTTAACCTTGAAAAATAACCAAAAGAGTACTACTCATAGCACCACTTTTCAATTCAAAGATTGATTTTAAGATATTGATTTTAATGGTGCCAATCGTTAAATTAGTCCATGGTTTCAAGCCAATGATGTTTTTAACACCCCAAAATAGAAATGCGTGATATTGGTAGCACCACTTTTCAATTGGAGGGATAATTTTAAATCTTTTGTTGGCAACAATACAAATCATGCTTGCAAAAGGTTGTAATTTTAACCCTCCCAAAAAAAGGGTTCCACTGGTGGCACCACTTTTTGAAACAAGGGTAAAAACAACCACTAAATGCAAATCTCAGGATATGGCCTCAATATTCTTAGGGTCTACTTTCAATCCTACCTCAAATATAAAATGAGCAAGACACCAAATCTTTGTTTTTAAAAATCCGCATTTACTAAGCTTAGTGTATAGCTTATGCTCTCGCAACTTTTGCAAAACTATTTGAAGATGTTCTTTGTGTACATCCTCATTCCAATAATAAATCAGAGTGTCATCAACGAATACCATTACAAACTTATCCAAATATTATCGAAATACATCATTCATTAGTGTCATGAACATAGTGGGTGCATTAGTCAGTGCAAAAGGGAAGACCAATTACTCATAATATGTGTATCAAGTTTTGAAGGCATTATTAGGCATATCTACTTCTACCTTTATCTAATGGTATCCCGACCTTAAATCTAGTTTTGAAAATATTTTTGCTCCTTAGATTTAGTTGAATAAACCATCAATCCTAGGTAACAAATACATGTTCTTAATTGAGACCTTATTCAACAATCTATAGCTAATGCACATGAGAAACATAACATTATTTTTCTTGACAAACAACACAAGTGTCCCTTGAGGAGATACACTGGGACAAATTCTTTCGTCGGTCAAAGGAGCATTGGTCAAAGTTAGTTTCCCTCGTTGATCAAAGTTCTTACATCGGTTAAAGTACTTGGTTCGTTGGTTAAAGTTCCTTCATAAATACTTGGTTCCTATATTATCTTCTTTCCTTGGTCAAAGTTAGACCATGGCTCCAATGTTGGTGAACAATCTCGTTCCTTTGTCAATCAGAGTTCCTTGGTCAAAGCTCCTTCGACTATGAGAATTTTGAGTTGGTAAAAACTCCCACATTCCTTTGTCAAAGTTCCTTCATTCAAAGCCTTATATCCTTTGTCAATCAATGTTCATGTTCATTCATTGGTCAAAATTCTATAGATGATCAAATTTCCTTCGTTGAAAGTTACAACAAAGTTCTTCCAGTCAAAGTTTCTTCTTTTGGTCAAAATTCCTACATTTAAAGTGCATTGGTCAAAGTTCCCAGTTTGGTTAAACAAACTTTTGTCACCAATGTTTCTACATTTGTTGCTTTGGTCAAAGTTGATGTTTTTTCAACTCATCTACCACAACTTTGAGATCGCAATTTTAATGTGTTTTCCTTGGTCAATGTTCCTAACATAGTCCAAGGTAGCTCAAAGTTATTTAAAAGTTTGCATTGTTGTTATATTCAAATGGACGTCGTGGAATTATAATTTGTATTTGATCAAAAAGTTGTAATATAGTGTATTGTGCATCTTGATTGTAGAACTTAATTAGCTTGCTTGATATTTACTAAAATAAGTACATGAATCGTTTTCAAGTTTTATTTGGCTCCAAACATCGTATTCAAATCACATTGTTAGAGGGTTTTATTTTGTCTAAGCAATTAAAAGTTGATTTAATAGATAATCTAGTCATGCTAGTGTTACATGGACAATGTTACATGAACAAAAAATACCATTGATTACCAAGTAACTATTTAAGAGGATTCAATATGTAATAGAACCTAATAACTTTGAATAAGATGACTATAAAAAATGTCTCAACAATTCAAAATTTGATTTGATAGTTAATATAGTCTTAGACTAAATATAGCACCAATTACCATTAGTGTCCATTGTATGTAGCTTGGGTGGTTGGGAGGAGTTGTTACCCTCCCCACCCAAGTTCAATTCCTTGTAACTGACATGTGATGCCCTTAAATGGGTATATAAGATACTCTTGTTGTTGAGCAAGATGTTTTTGATGTTGAGCCCCCAATATTTTGAAAATGCTCGGCCTCCCCATGTCCTCTCATGGATTTTGGGGGGTTTTCCATGGACATAGCGAGTACTAGTCTTCGGTGTCATGAACCACACGTAAAGAAAAATAAAATAAATAAAAAATAACACCAAATACCATGTTACTATATTCACAAAGATTCAATATGTAATAGAACTTATGTAGTGGATAGATAATTAGGAACTACTTTGTGTTTACAAAAGATGAGTAAATGTAATACCGATTACCATTTTAAGAGGATAGTTGATAGAGAAGGAATTGCATCTTATTTATAGAAAATTATTAGTATGAATTGTGTAACAATAACTATCATTTTAATTAAATATTTATACATGTGGTGTCATGAACCACATGTAAAGAAAACTAAAAAATTAAAAAATAGCACCAATTACCATGTTACTATATTCGTAAAGATTCAATATGTAATAAAACTTATGTAGTGGATAGATAATTAGGAACTACTTTGTGTTTACAGAAGATGAATAAATGTAATACCAATTACCATTTTAGGAAGATAGTGGATAGAGAGTAGTGGATAGATAATTAGGAACTACTTTGTGTTTACAGAAGATGAATAAATGTAATACCAATTACCATTTTAGGAAGATAGTGGATAGAGAGGGAATTGCATCTTATTTATAGAAAATGATTAGTATGAATTGTGTAACAATAACTATAATTTTAATTAAATATTTATATAAAAGTTTGAAATTGTTGTTTTGATTTTGTTGACATTGATATTTTGATTTTGTTTAGTAATAGGGTGCAAAGTCAAATGAAAGAATGATATATAACATTCTCAAAATGCCCAATAACTTTTGTGTTTAGTTTGTTGTGTTATATTACTATTTTATGATTAATATTTATAAATTAAAGATTGTTTAATAAAATTATTCACATGAAATGAGTTAAACATTGAATAATAATGATGCAAATTTTAAGACAGAAGTTGATATTTAAAACAGCAAAATACATGAATAATGACCCAAAAGATAACAAAAGAAATCCTAAACTTGGCTTAAAACGACAGATCTTTATACAATAAAAGTCATGCAGCTTAATGCAGGGTAATGTTTGCTAAATCAAAGTGTCTAGCTCACCATCCAAATTTATGGTCATTGCTTAGTATTTCACAACAAACCTACTCCAATATCTATCTATCTTTTTTATTCTCTTGGCATTGGATCTTTCACTTTGAAAAATGGTACTCTTGACACTTTGAAGGTCTCTTGGAGGAGTCTCCAAGTTAATAGAAATACTCAATGGATTCTTCACCAAAAGAGCCATGCTAAGTCCCCACATTAAATGGGCATCATAGTGACAATGTAGTGACCATTCTCTTACACCAGCAATGAATCAACGCATCATGTTATTGCCTTTACATAATGTAAAGATCCAACTTAATCCAGAATTTATTATCAAAATCCAACTTAATCCAGAATTTATTATCAAAAATTTGATGGAATGAAAAAGGAACAAATCTCCTAATCTATTTAGGATAATCTTAAAAGAGAAAATATTTTATATTACCCATGCCAAGAGACTCATTTGCAAACTAGATCTCTCCCACCTAGCATCTCTTGGTGCAATAACATAGTATTCACTAATAAACTAAAAAGAATCCAACAACTTCAGTTACCCAAATTCTCAGTGTCGATTCTTATCTCAACCCTCCTACTCACTATAACAACCATAATCTTCTTCTTGGAAGAATCAATGAGATTGAAATTACATGGATCTCTTTCAGGGTCGTAGTTATTAAATCCTAACCCCAACATGTAAAAGTTATAACCTTGGAGATGCATTGGATGGTTCTCTATAATTACGATATGTTTATCTTGAAAAGAAGGACATAATCAGTGGGTCATTTCAAAGGGTGTGGGGTAACTAAACCAACCCATTTACTAAGTTCATATTTCAAATTTGAACGTGGGTCGCATGGATTGATTTATGGCACAGATGTGGAAAGGTAGATAAATGGTTGTAGGAGGCAAATGTTACCTTTAAAGGGTGATTAAAGGGTGATCACCTTTGGAATTGGCAAGCATTGATATTATGTCACAGCCTATGTACACTTGGGTACATACCTATACAAGTTTGACAAGGAGAACAGTCGAGTTCCCACTGCCCAGATACACACTACCCGTGTAGGACAATATTCCTGGTTGCTCTTCCCTAACAGCAACCACCAAAAATGGGCAATTTTAGTGCCCTATACCCCACACCAAGAGAAAAGGGGGTGCTTGTGTGATTTGACCTTAACACTTATCATTTGGGGGTACTACGTTTTCACCCATGCTTCCTTACAATCCTTTCACGTCAATCTTTACTTGAGTTGTCCTTTTTGACATTGCCCCAAGCTTCTTGGGAAGGGGGTACTCCCCATGCAAGGCAAGAATGTCCTTTGCCAATTTTTGGGAAAAAACATTCATTTGTCCATTCTCCCATTAGCATTTTCTTCTTCTAATTTATGAAGGATGCTTATATGAAAATGTGGTCGTTATCCCTAAAGTGCAAAGAGAAACACATGAAACTTATGTGTGGTAAGAGGTTGTGGAATTAGGGGTTTCCTGCTGAAAATATGAGAGTAAAGGTGATGGTTTTGGGAGAAAAACCATCATTGGAATGTCCACAATGGCTAAGCAAACACCATAAACTTGCAACATTCACATTGCTGCTCATGGATAGTTTGAACCAAGTCCTTCCCCTCAAAGGTATTCCCAAGAGCCAACCATCAATCTTGGGCCCACCTGCACTAGGTAGCACTGAAGGGAAGATCCTTGAAGCATTGTTGAGCAAAAAAAGGGAAGACCTTCCTTGTGTAGGGTAGTGCAAGAGAGTGGCATTGAGTAGATTGGCTTTGACATGAGAGCAATGGGTTGGGTCGATTGAGATGAAAGTCCCATGGGAACTTTCTTTGCCCTGGTGGTATCATACTCTGGCTTGGGGGTGGAATCCATCACTTATTCTTATAGTTGGTCAGTGAATCACTTCTCAACAACTATTTTGATGGACTTTCACTTGCAATCAGTTTTACATGTAAGTGTTCATAAGCAGCTCTGTATAGAGTGTTTTATGTTACATTCTATTGTGTGAATCCATGAGTCCTAATAGTTAATTGATGAAATCGAAATATGAATTGTCAATTCCGTTAATAACGTTGCCATTTTAATTACATATGAATTCTGGATTTATATAACTGTTCTAGATTTTCGAATTGAGTGACCCAATGGCCACATTACATACGAAACCTTCAAAACACAACCACAAAAAAATGTGCAAATTTGTCTTTCCAATATCATAACATCGTGCATGCTTTGTTTAGAAACTAAATACTTAGAAAAACAGCATCTAAAAGTCTTTCCAGATCATTACTTTACACGAGTTCATTTGCACGCAATCTAAGAGAAGCTTCTGTCCAGATTATTACTTTACACTTGGAATGCGTTTCCACACACAATCTAAGAGAAGCCTCAAGTTTCTCATTCAATTACATCCTGGACTTGCATACTGTTACATCTTAAATGTCTTTAACAGATTAAATGAAACTATTTTATTCCATGAGAAGCCTCAAGTTTCTCATTCAATTACATCCTGGACTTGCATACTGTTACATCTTAAATGTCTTTAACAGATTAAATGAAACTATTTTATTCCATGAAATTCAAGTATTTTAAACTTGTCACTGAGTATGGTTCACATATAAATAGCCCATAATTTATTATTTTCCTCTAACAACAGATAAAATTAATAGAGTATGGATAAATAAACAGACTATAATTGCATATGAAAAAATTAATATTGAGTATGGATAAATAAACGGACTATAATTGCATATGAAGATTTACTTCTAGCAATGATAATATCAACTTGAGAGAACTGGCATTAAAAAGATATGCACTGTAATCATCCGATGGACCCTCCAATTGCACTCATCCATTGGAAGTCATATGCCTCTGTTTCAGAGTTAAGGCCGGAGATAAGGCTACAACATCTCAAGTCGAAAGAATTAAGTCAAAATCAAAGCCATCTAAATGACGTTGAAACTTCATCGGTTCTTTAAATATAAAAACTCCTCAAAAAATAAGTATTTACAAAAAGCATTAGATGGCTTCAAAATTTGAGCCTTTAGTAACCATGCTGAAGAATAAAGGAGATAGAAACTTTTTCTAACACCTACGCAGATTAAGATCTCCGAATCTGCACATGGACTGGCGATTTTACTCAATCATACATCTTAGAAGAGGATATCAAATTATCAATAACTCCTTCCCCAAAGTGCCCATTTCTTGGCTGGTTTCCCAGATGCAAAGCAAACCGTACCTACAGAAGTCAAGAGAATAATTCAGATTTCCCATATCAAGAAAGTTGGTGCCAAAATTTATATGAATAATATCAATAACAATAATATTAAGTGATTAGTACACCCAGAACTAGTCTGTCAGTTTCTCTCCCTCAAAAAAGGTTCTACTTGAAAACTGGAAAATGGAAGCAAACACTGAGCCAATAAATGAGGTAACCTTAACTTGGCCTTCACAGTTCAACACTTGTGACTCTTGAAACTAAGATAGATCCATCTTTGAGCCCAGGTATATTAAGCACTGAATGGGATCAGAAAAAATTCCACATGCAAACCTCTCAATGGATCTGTGGTAAAAATGGATCTATGCTAGTTTAAATTTTTTATTTACTTTTTTGCATCAGTTCTTTCATTTTTTCCTATTTTTGACATTAGACATTGGAACCCAATTTATTTCCTTTTCATTTTATTAGTGTAACCCCCACGCTGTAAGAGCACTTCAATTCTCTGATTGCACTAGACTTAAATTCTAGAATCTCCAGGTAATACCTGCACTGCATGATATATAAGAAAAATTAAAATCTTAATCCCACTAAACATGGCTCGAATTAACCATGAAGTATCTTACTTCATTTAATCATTAGTGGCTCATACTGTTTTCAACTTCTTTTGCTCAACTTTTAAACATAACTAGAAATAATTGAGCTGCTTTATTCAAACTTGTTGGATTCTTCCCAACCATTTTGCTTTCACTAGCAACAAGAATGCCTTTGGTTTATCATCAGTGATATAACCAATCTATAATTTCTATGTTAGTTTTGAACTATAATACACAGACGCATTCCCACTCATCCTGGGCACTTGGGGATGCCACTGACCATCCCCATATGTTTCTTTTTTATATATTAACTTTTCTGATTTTGATTAAAAGGAAATAGCATAGAAAGTTCTGATTTGGCTAACCTAACCCACTAAACAACAAAAACAAATCATTCTAACCCTTCTAACTAGCAGAATAAAAGTTAATGATAGGATTAGTAAAGGTTTTCAACATGCTCCCATAAGCAGTGATGGCACTTAGACGCCATCCCATCCTTCTACATGTGCATGCAAGATTTTGCCCCTTTGTTCCTGCAGCTCCCTGCAGTGTCGGTGTGGTTTCTTACACAGGTCATCTGTGCCTTTCCCTCCATAGCATCCTCTGTTATTTCCCCAGAAACCAATCACACAAGTTGGCTCTGCCACTGCCATCGAGAACACCTCGGTCCTCAATCAGCCTGCACTCTGGCCAACTCGCATGCTCTTCCAGTTCACGTTCAAATGACAGGTGCAAAGGTTTGCAGGCTCTGAGGCTGCAAGAAAAGATCCTTTTTCAGGCAACTGCCCCTGCAGTAAAATGGAAGTTGAGGCTGATGCATCTCTTCCAACCACCACCCATGCATCTGCTTTAGGCTCCCCATCTGGGACTGCAGGAGCTCCTTCCTCCCATATCCCTCCCTCTGGAGAACCCATTGCTTCTGGTCCTTTCACCGCAAAGCCTACCTCTGATGAATCATGTGGCATACCAACCCATGCTCTCCAGACTGGCAACCGAGCACCCACTTCAATATATCTCGAAATTTCTCCATTGTCTGTGGGATTTGCCAACTCTAATGTGATTGGGACTTCCAACAGCACCCAGAAAGCTCCTAATGCAACCCAGATGTGGAATTACAGATGCATACAAAATATTTATTTGAATTTACTTAGAAGACATAACAGCAAATAAATTCCTCAGCATACAGATATGACATTACACAGTTTCACCATCAGCCTATGCCTACCATTCCATGAAGATTCACGGTCAAATCATGCACAGAACTCAGATTTAACAGAGAATTCAAAGATTTAAATAACAGAACCACAAATTACAGAATGAGTAAAACCGTAACTGTGATAAAGATTCATCTTAATCAGAAATTTTCCAAGAAACTGGCCGCATAGGAGTGTTTCACCTCCCAGACATAGGCATCCAGTGTGGATGCCTGTAATGAACGTATATATATATAACATTAAATAAATAAATAATAATGATATAATAAATGAAATGGCACATCCTATCTAAAAGACATGACCTATCGACCATTGTGACTAGTCAATGCTATAAGTACACTGTCACATGGCATTGTAAATATATTATTCATTCACATTTTATGTTAGATATTTCTATTATTCATTCTGATCCACCCTTTGGCCACATCCTTCTCAGACTTTCCCTGATCCGTCCTTTGGCCACATCCTTCTCAGACTTTCCCTGATCCAGCTTTTGGCTACACATTATCAATCAAAATTTATCTGATCTAAGGTCTTTTACCACAATGGCCTTTGGCTCTGCTAAACAAAGATCTCTCCACTGCCAATTGAATAAAAAAGAGAGAAAAAATCCTGTTGAAAAAATAATCATTCCGCTGCAAAGAAATCTTAAGGAAGAAATTAAGCCAAATTACAGAGGTTGCTGCATTTGTGGGTAACCAAGCAAATCAGGGGAAGAAGCCCTTGTTCTATCACAATCATTTATGACGCCACCATAAAAGTAATAGATACTACAGAAGCTACAAAAAGGGAACCAATAACAGAAGTCACAATTATATTTACAATAGGAGATTAACAGTTGACCTGACTCATATTTACAATTCTGTTCAAGCCAGCAAGAAGGGATGGTGTGGCACCATCTCTGTAAATCATGACATGCATCTCCTCGACCATTCATAAGGGTTTTAACAAAGGGGTCACCAACTGTATAAAGGGCCACACACAAATATATGACTGGGTTCGAATAGACTACAGTTGCCATTTGAAAGGGAGAAAAATTATAATAAAATCAAGACGAAACTATCTAAATCGTGACAATATTTGCTGCCCCTGCTAACCTGTTGAAAACCTTGACAGTCAGCCACTCATCTAAAGAGAGCCGCCGTCAGTTAAAAGTTGAAGATACCATGGGCTTAAACTGCTGGATTAGCATCTGTTGCCAATCATAATGCAGTGATAAAAAAATTGGTTTCAGCCACAAAAGACTGAGTCCGAATTCACATGCCTCGAACCTCCATTTCACTCAACAGAATCGCATTAAGAATTGCTCACCAAAGATCTTGAGGGTTTGGAACATCGAAGCGTCCAAGATCCACAAGTATTAATTAACCAAGCGTAATATTTACAGAAAACAAATTATCGTGGGACACTATAGGAGACTAACGGTCGTGATGGTCAATACAAACCAAGACCATTTAAAATAAGAAAAAAAAAAAGTTCAAACAAAGACCAAAGTGAGGTAATATTAACAAGGGCTAAACAAATAAATTAAATTCAAAGGGAACAAGGGCTTTAAGATAAGGGCTTTTTTAATTATAAGAAGCAAAAGTATTAAGAATATGAAAGTACTTTTCAAGTAAATCAAGGAATGAATAAGTAAAATGAGGAACCATGAATTCCACGAATGATTCTATCTTTGTGACAAATGGTCCCTATTGTGCAAGAGATTCCAAATGTCTAGGGATCTTAGAAGTTCAAAAAGGCTTTTGTCAATATTGTCAAAGACTATTTACTATAAAAGAATATCAAGGTGATATGCAAATGCAAAAAGGTGTGTTACAAATAAAAAAATTAAAAGACAAATTAGCAAAACAACAAGAAAAATACAAAGATCTCGAGAATATATTTGGCGATGAATTATTAGAAAGAGGAAGAAAATTCTCGCCTAAAATATCATAGTCAAAAACTACTTGCAAAAATCAAGAAGTCAAAAGATACGAAACAATGCAATCTAAAGTTAAAACTTGAAAATCAAGATCTCAAGAAAAATGATAAAAAAAAGACAGAAAATTCTCACTAAAGGAACCTTAACCAAAGG
Organism: Picea engelmannii; assembly: GCA_009831015.1. NCBI lineage: Eukaryota > Viridiplantae > Streptophyta > Pinopsida > Pinales > Pinaceae > Picea > Picea engelmannii. Next base: position 486,177 of record ML778323.1, on the reverse strand, counting down.
TTGCTTGACAAATCAAAAGGTTAAAAGATGAGAAACTAGAGAATCAAGACCATAAAAATAAAGTCGACAAGTCAAAAAATAATAAAGAACTTTCACGCATAAGGGATCATAATCAAAGCTTACTTACACAAATTAAGAAGCTAAAAAATGATAAATAGTCACTACAAAACAAATTAGAGCAACTTACCAGCAAGGAAGCATCGATTAATAAAGAAACAATGATCAAACCTATGGAACTAGAAAAGTCTTCAAACATAAAAATCAAGTCATGGAGAAAGAAACCAATACAAATCTAGTCAACATCACAACTCAAAAAGATGTAAATCCAGTTGTAGTAGGGATATATTTATACAACGAAGTACAAACAATGGAAATTCCAAGTATCTCTACCAATAAACTTTTAAGGATCAACAAAGTGAAACAAGTGTTCAATGAAGAAATACTACCAAAAGTGAATCAAGAAAGCACTACAAATATGGTAAGTGAAATCATTGTTACAAGAATGCCTTATCAACATCCTAATCACAAAAGTCGATACTTTAACCAATCAGTGTATCAACATTGTTCAGAACAAAGACAATATTCAAACTAAATTCCAAAGAATATTAATTCCAATTCAATTTGGTCTTGTTAACTCCTAGATTTTCACCCTTGAAAACCTTGAGGGCTAAGAGCCAGCATGCACTATTTTGGTTGGCATTTTGAGATTCTCCCAGAGTTTAGCACTTGTGTTGAGCAAGAAGTTGATTCCCATCAAAGACAGGTATATGATCAGTACAAGGTTATTTTGTTCAAAGTTAGAGTTAGCTTGGTTTCCCCTGCATTTGAGAGATTTGTCTACATATAGCACGTGTTGCTACTTTTTAGGAGACACGGTTTGAGTCGGTCTCTTGACAGTTTGGAGCAGTTCTGAACACACAGGGATGTTCCTTGCATGATTCTAGGCCCGATAGCACTTTTCTGGACGGCATGCAAGAACTTTTTATTTTTAGCAGTCTGAGCCCCAGATTCAGATTCTGAGAACATATTATTGATCCTTGAGCAGACATTTTGAGTCTTTTGGGCCTTTTTTCGAGATGATTTGGCATAGATTTCTATTTTTAGCAAGTTGGACACCAGGACCCGCATGTCGATTCTGAATGTGGATTTGGATTCCTTGCGGAAAATCGAATCCAATGAGTATAATATCATGGACATGCGAGGACTTTCTATTTTTAGCAGTAGACACATGATGGTGGTCCCCTAGTCATTCCGAGCATTTGTGGAGAGTTTGGGTCAGTTTCGACAAGTTTCAAATTTTTGGGACCGAATGGCTATTTTTGGAAATTTCTATTTTTAGCAGTCATCGTTATCTCCAACAATGAGAAGTGGCAAGCTCAAACTTCGACATGTGGCAGAGTATCAGGATGATGTGTCATCTACATGGCATCATGGACCAAGGGCGCATTTTCCAAGGATTATATATTAAATGAGAATTAATTAAGCTAAAGAGGTGGCACATGATTGAGGTGGCATTGTCTGGAGAAATTTTAGCCACTCAAGGCTAATTTTTCACACTCTATTCCTCCCACTTTCCATGCAACCAATTTCTAAAAATTCTCCCTAAATTGCTTTTAAACGCAAAATTCATAAATTTTAGGAAATCGTTAAAAAATAGGCTGAATTTCTCTTTAACTCATAACTCCCTCGTCCCTTGGCCAAATTTAGCAATCTAACATGCGTTGGAAAGATAAAATTATCCTCCCTACATCTTAGCCATTATTTAACTCACCATGCACATACACTCTCACTCATAACTCACCCATGCGCATTATTCACTCACACTTATTCCCTCATGTGCACTAACTCCTATTTTCTTCAGACTCCTCTCCTATATAATGGATGGATTCCATTGGTTATTGGTCGGTTCTTGGCAACAGCTAGCATAGTGTTCTTTCTCATTCCTCTCTCTTTCTCTCTTAGTCTATGACCCTTCTTTGAGCAAAGTGATCATTGTACCAGTTGTGGACTTGCCTATAGTGGTGTAGCCAACCCTCTTGCAAGCCTATCAATAAAGAATTCGAGTGTTTGTATTCTAACCTTGTTTCTTGTCAATATCTTATGAAATTTGCAATCTGATTTGTCATTTTCTGAACTGTTCATTGTGATTTTATCAATCTTTTGAGTAGTTTTCTGTTCTATTTCTATTCCATATTCATTGTGCTAACCCTGCAGGATCCCTTCAAGTGAAAAAATCATATTTTCCTATCATTTTAGACAGTTTTGACACGCTGTCCAAGATGAACAGCTCGTTGTTTTTTTAGTAAACACAAAAAATCAGTCTAAAAGAACATCAAAAAGGTACCAAGGGTACCTAGGGACTCCCCCTAAGGCTAGCAAGCCCTAGCCGAAATGGAGAGGGATTTAGCCCGCGACAATTTGGGGCTATTACTCCTTTAATTAGCCATTTTTACACCGCTGTTATAACAGCTCTATCAGCGCAATTTGGAGGGTGGAAATTTGTGCTAACAGGTCTCAAAGTAGAAGTCATATTGGGAATCGCAATACAGTAGATTCTTTCCAAGAACCCTATAAACACACAATCCTACAAAAGATCAAATTAGGGTGGTCAGACCCTTTCACCATTCGACAATTCTGCTCAATTCTTAGAAGATCATATTGTCTCATGTTCTCACCCATCACCAACTCAAGAATGACGAATCATGCATTACAAGCCAAAACGAAGGAATAACTTTTTATGCTTTAAGGACAAAGCATCTTAAATGGGTAGGCAATATAATAAACATAATATATATATAACATTAAATAAATAAAAAATAAATAATAATAATAATGTATTAAATGAAATGACACATTATATCTAAAAGACATGACCTATCAACCATCGTGACTAGTCAATGCTATAAGTACACCGTCACATGGCATTATAAATATATCATTCATTCACATTTTATTCATTATTTTATGTATTTTGTCCTATATAATTTGTTGTCTATTGTCCTTCTTATGTTGCATATTCTATAGCAAAGAATTCAATGCCACCCCCAACCAAGGATATAATCGATGAGGACGAAGAACCACTTACAGCGTCTATCTTTTGTTGATATTATGGTAGCTGCGGGAGGTATAAACCTCCACGTGTAACCCTAACAAGAAAAGCATTGGACATAACCCTAGAAGACAAGTCGGCTAAAGAAAATAATTAATATTGAGTTTTTAGCCTCCAGAAAGAGAAGTCGGCCCAGACAGCTAAGGAAGAGCAATATAAATACAGGACGCCAAAGCTCATTTGGACATACACAACTTGCAACTGCAAAAATTTAGTTGTGCGCAAGTCTGGAGAGTAGCTGCAGTTGCAACCACTACAACTTGTATTTTCGGTTTCAGTCTTGGACTCTCTCTTGGTTATGGTTTGGACTTTTTGCTTGGTATGCTAACTCTGGAGAGTGATACGCTACCTTTATTGGCTATTAGGCCTAGGGTTTGCTTCCGAAATTATTCTCTGTCAAGGTTAAGGTGCTCGGGGGTGGCTTCAGCCTATGGTTGGGTGACAATATTGCTATATTGTCTATGGTTAAACGAGCACACCTATTATTTCTAACAGGTTATGGGCCCACACTATCTTCGGACAGTCTAACCACTGGAAGATAGATTGGGAGGATTTGCTCAGTTACAGTTGCAGTTGCAGTCAAAGTTTTTGCTACAGCAACGAAACCCTAACCCTCTTGTTGAGGCACCTTAAGTGAAGAGATTGACCTAATTTCTAGATAGCCTAGTGCGCCCTAACCTAGCGCACCTCTTGGTCCTCTCAACGAGCTAAGACGTCAAGTTTGAGTTTTTGGTCAAAGTCAAAGGTTGACCAAGTCAAAGTAGTCATGACCTACTCTATTAAGTCAGAAAACAAGTTAGAAGGGGCTTCTAACTTCAGAGCATGGAAGACAAGGATTGATCTCATCCTTGCCAAGAATAAAGTGTTGGATATCATGAAAGGAAAGATCATGGAACCATAGTCTAAATAAGGAAAAGAGAAGGAACCTCGGAACATTGCAGTTATGGAGAAGTTCAAAGACAATGACATCAATGCCATGAGTATCATAGTGGACTCTGTAAAAGACCACTTGATACCCTATATCTCTCGTCTTGACTCATCTAAGAAGATGTATGATGCCCTAACTAACCTCTTCTCAGTCAAAAACATTGGACAAGTAATGAGTCTGAAGAATGAGCTCCGTGACATGAAAATGAATGATGATAACAGCATAACATTATACCTTGTGAGAATCTCTCAGTTAAGAGATCAACTACAAGCTATTGAAGAAATCATTTCAGAGAAGGAACTGGTAAATATAGTACTCAATGGACTTCCCAAGATATGGGATGCATTTGCCGCAAGCATGAACACAAGAAATGAATATCCCACATTTGAAGAACTTTGGACTTGTTGTGCACAAGAAGAATCAAGGATTAACGCAAAAGAGAAATCCCAAAAGAAATACGATGATCAAGCTTTCACAGCAAAGTTCAAGAATTTCAGGAATAAGAAGAAGTTTGGCTCAAGGAAGAAACCAAATCAAGAAAAGGATATGTCAAAGGTACAATGCTTCAACTATCGAAAATATGGTCACTACAGGAATCACCGTCCTGAGCTAAAGAAAAGGAAGGAAACACAGGAAGCAACAGTTGTCGAAGAAAAGGAACCCTCAAAGAAAGTCAAACAAGATGAAGCAAGATTTCTTCTTCTAAATCAAGGTAACAATATTCTTCAAAGTTCTTGTACATACCATGTTTACATAGTTTCTGTACATATCATGCATATTTATTTCTTAGAAGATAAGATGTTCAAGTGAAACAATACCTGTGGAAGAATAATAAGAAAAGGATTGTTATCATGATGACTACAAGTCAAGCAATACACATGAAAAGACGAAGTATGCTGACAATCCTTGGTAACAATCCCCGTGGAAGCTATTATATAAGTAACAACTACCAGATAAGCCGAAATCTTATTCAAACTTGAAGAGACCCAGAAGAATTCAAAACAAAAAGAAGTCAACAATCAAGAGGAAATTAGAAAAAGACTTGTGACACTTTGCAGAAGGCAATAAGGATGCAGAGGAAAGCGTGGACTCTCTTAGTTGGAGGGAGTTGATTACAGAATTCCAAAAGAAGAGCATGCATTCATGCATGAAGCAAGAACTAGGAGGGAGCAAATCCTAAATGATATGATCCATTAAGGATTATGAAGTATCTGTTCATGTTCCCATTGAAAGTAGCAGCCATGATAAGCAACACTTGTTCAAACGAAGTCTTTTTCAAAAAGAAGCCTTAAAGTATCCTTTGTTGTCCATCTACATCCATGATCCCATAATGAAAGGAAGAAGTTGGAATCTATAGAAGACTCCATGAACCCAAGAGGTAAAGAGAAACATGACGAGGAACATGAAGATTCCAAGAAAGAAAGAAAAGCCAGAACAACAAGTTATTATACAAAGAATCACAAAGACTACCATCTCGGTTTGAACTCACTAAGAAGCAATCGAATAGAAGAAATGGAAGTTATGATAAAGAACAGTGTGAAAAAGACTTATGAATGGAAGCATTGCAAAATTCAGAGGTTCTTCTAGAAGGAGGGAGAAGACTATGACAACAACTTGTTCCAGATATACCTCTTGTAGTATCCATGGATTGGAATTTACATGTAAAAGACTGTTCTTCCCAATAAAGCAAGTGAGAAAGAAGCTTATACCAGAAAGAGACCCATGTATGCAGATATAAGAAGACCTTGTATCAATTCAAACAACTTGATGCAAAGTATCTCATATACAACAGAAGCGTGTTGAAAACTTTCTATGACAGAGATAGTGTATCAGAATAGTTACTCAAAAGTCTGGGGCAAACTCTCATGATGACAGAAGAAGTGCTACTTGGATTTGTTTCAATTTGAGCCTTGCCACGATATCATGAGCTAGCAGGAAACAAAAGTGTTGAATTCGACCATGATATATTGTAATGATCAAAGCTATATGAAGCCTTCAGAGAAAACCAGTGTTCCATGACAGACTGAAGTACATTGAGATCAAGCATTATATTCTCCGTGATGAAGTCCAGAAAAGAGAAGTGGTTCTCCTATATATCTCCACAGATGAGCAGATGGAAAATATTTTGGTAAATCCTTTATCCAAGACGAAAATTTTGCGTACTTAAGTAACAAGTTGGGGCTCTTGGAGACAAATTCCTTATTGAAACAGAAAGAGATTACTCCCAGGTTGGGAGGGAGCACTGCTATGTTATTGATTTATGGATAGTCATTTTTCAGTTTGAAAAAAAAATGGTCCAGGATGAGCAGTTCCTTTCCAGTTCGGAAAGTGGTTTGAGATTTTTGACGAACAAGCATTTTCCAGTTCAAAAAATGGTCCAGATCGGACAATGATTTTCGTAATGAAAATGGTCTGATAGATTGTTGGTGTACCATAGACAGCGATTGCCCTTGTGGCCAGTGTGGGGCTATGGTCTAGGACAGTAATTCTTCTTGGCAGCCACTCTGAGCAGTGGTCAAGTAGAATGGTATGCCGCGTCAGACAATCACTCTTTCGAAGTTCACAGTTGTGAGTAGTTTCGAAGAATGGTCCGTTTTGGAGGTTGGTGCGGGACAGTCATTTCCATTAGGAAATGGTTCGAACAATCATTCCCTAGGGAAGATTCATTCTCTCCAGGTTGCACTATGATTAGTGCCGGAGGAATGGCCCAGTTAGATGAATGGTCCAGGTTCAGCAATCAGGGACAGGCATTCCCTAGGGCAGACTCATTCTCTCCAGGTTGCACTATGATTAGTGCGGAAGGAATGGCCGAGTTAGGTGAATGGTCCAGGCTCAGAAATCAGGGACAGTTATTCTTCTATGCTTGAGAAGAATAGTCCAGATAGCCCATGGCTGATGTTTTACCTTCTCAGGGCAGAAGCTCTTCCAGATCTCACAGATGTGAGTGGAAGAATGGCCCAAATGACTCAGTTTGTATCATGATATTGTTATACAGGTTGATATCAGATGATATGATCATTGTGGAGACTGTATGTCTCTGGACAATAGTTGTATGCCATTGTGTTGGATGTGTTCCATTGTTTGTGACTATGTGTCACTTATCAAATAGTCGTGTGCTACTTGGTGTGGTTGTGTACCACTGGATAGTAGTTGCGTACTACTATGGATAGACATAGTTGTGATCTATTGAATGGCATTGTTCTGATTGCCATGAAGACTATCAGTAGTGTTGAAAATGATTATCAGCTAGATGGATAGTCAGTGTGTTGATGGACAGATATTCTCCAGACGGAAAATGGTCCAGGACATTTATTCTTCTAGGACATATGTCCGGATTAGAAGAATGGTTCTTGTATCACTCTGTGTAGTGAGTGACTTATTCAACATCATGCCTGATAACTCAGATGGAGTATGGCTTCGAGAGATGATGCAGTTGATGCTATCAGATGATAATGATAGAGATGATGGTGCTCATGATCTAATCATGAGATAGTTTGTATGGCTATGATGATGCTACCGGTTGAATGGTATGTTTGTGCTCAAGACCATTGCCTTCAATACCTCCCTAGCTAGGAGGGAGTGTTGATATTATGGTAGTTGCGGGAGGTATAAACCTCCACGTGTAACCCTGACAAGAATAGAATATTTTGGGAAGCAAGAAGAAACCCTAAAGCATTGGACATAACCCTAGAAGACAAGTCTGCTAAAGAAAATAATTAATATTGAGTTTTTAGCCTCCAGAAAGAGAAGTCGGCCCAGGCAGCTAAGGAAGAGCAGTATAAATACAAGATGCCAGAGCTCATTTGGACATACACAGCGCGCAACTACAGAAATTTAGTTGTGTGCAAGTCTGGAGAGTAGTTGCAGCTGCAGGCTACAGCTACTGCAACTTGTATTTTCGGTTTCAGTCTTGGACTCTCTCTTGGTTATGGTTGGACTTTCTGCTTAGTATGCTAACTCTGGAGAGTGATACGCTACCTTTATTGGCTATTAGGCCTAGGGTTTGCTTGTGGAATTATTCTCTGGCAAGGTTAAGGTGCTTGGGGGTGGCTTCGGCCTATGGTTGGGTGACAATATTGTTATATTGTCTATGGTTAAACGATCACACCTATTATTTCTAACATCTTTCACCCAACCCAACCCACTATGCTCATGATTTGGCCAAATCTAGACACCTACTATGAATTCCATCCATTCAATTTTCCTCAAAGAGCCTCAACCAGCATTTAATCAACCCGTAGATCTCTTCCTCTAATCAATTCACTACAAAAAATCTGGCATTTCTCTGTGCAATTCACTCCCTCAAGAAATCCATCCCAGCAAGTATAACAGTGCAAGCAAGAAAAGTCCATTGATTAAATTTCCCACAAAGAAACTAAATGTTAGTCCATGGCTCTAAGCTCAGTCAAACTCAACATAGGTATGGGTTGCAGGTTTATTTATCTTTCCCAAGCTCACTTCTCATTACAGACATGGATTTTTTTATCAAAAGCAGTCCATTATGTCTTAAGAAGCAACAAAACTCTCCAGCTCACCACAAACTCACACAACTCTCAAGTTAACGGATTCATGGTGTAGGATGTAGGCTAGAACAGTCATGGAAGGACATTGTAAATCATGGGAAAATGGTAAATAAATTTCCAAAACCTAACTCGTGGCTCATATAACTTAGTTTTGCATGAGACCATGTGTCTCTTTTAAGCACAAAAAATACTTTGTTTGAACTTTGGCCACATTAGGTAGAGGTGGTTGTAAGTTCTTCATTTGACATATGGTAAAAGGGTAGGAAGTTCTCCTTTGGATATGTTCGATGGAATCTTTACCCATCGACCCCTCTTTCGTCTTTCCCACTCGTGGACTCATGCCCCCTTGGGCTACTAGTCCCCAACTTTGAAGATTTGCATTATATTCATATTACTTTTTACATAAGACAAAGTGCACCATGATAAACTTACGACATGGTGACTAGGAAAAATAAACATGACAAACAACCAAGCCTATGTCTAAGTTTTCCATCATTCTTTAGTCAAACCTTGGCCTTGGGCTCCACACCCATACAAGGCATTTTACATTATTTACATCACAAATGTATTTAACATTGAACCCACTTGGCTCAACAATTGACAAAATAACCATGTCTTTACAATTTATACATAACCTAATCAGATATATTCCAAGGGTCAAAATCAAGGTACTACATTCACCATTAATGTTGGTGGTTTCAACTTGTGAAACTCTCCCTACAAGTTATCCAAATGGTGCATATTTGCATGTGATTGCTCTAAAAAGACACTAGACAGATCAATGGCTCCTCAGAGACATGATTCACTGATAGAGGATTCAGACAAAGATGGATGATAAGTCTCATCATGAGATGATCTTCCTGACTCATGGGATCTTCTACAAGAATCCCTTTTCAAGCTACTTCTGCTCCCCCCTATAGTATTGGAACTTTGTTTTTGTTGCAGCTGCATTTTATTTGTGATAGTTTTGGAGCATCTAGGCATTGATTTGGTTTTGCTACTCATAAGATTGTATAACGAATGGATGAAAGGTAGATATCCATGCGCTGATCTAAGTCACATGACATGGGAACATGGGGATTCGAGTGGCCAAGAACATGGGTAAGTAGCCCTGCCAAAACAAGTCATGTGGGCTACTATATGAAATGAACAATGTTCATTTACTTCAAAAACATCCCAATATAAGGAGGGCAGTAAACAAAAATCCATAAAGGACCAATATATAAAATATTGAGATGCTTTACAATGATCTCTGTGATGGTATATATACACATTGACTGGTCACGAGGTTGATGGGGCATGTTCTTTTGTTAGGTCATGTCATCTAGATGGGACGTGTCCTTTCATTTACTATAAATTAATATTTATTTATTTAATTGATGTTATACACACACACATTACATTGTCTGCCCCTTTAGAAATGTCTTGTCCTGAAAGCATATTTATGGAAAGACTTATCTCTTGCTCTGGCTTGGAATGTCATCTAACAATTCAATGTTCTTTTGAAGATGACGGATGACGATACAAGATGATATGATCTTCTAAGCATTGAGCAGAATTGTTGAATTGTAAGAGGGTCTAACCACCCTAATCCGATCTTCCGAAGGATTGTGCGCTTATAGCATTCTTGGAAGGAACTTCGTGTATTGAAATTTCCAAGATGACTTCTACTTTGACACCCAACTGTACTGGTACTAATATTCATCGGAATATAGGTTAATCGTTTTTGTTCAAAACAACATCGATATATTGATTGGTTAAGGTATCGACGATTAGGATGTCGATAAAGTGTTATTGTAGCATGATTTTTTCTTATCATAATTGTAGTGTTTTCTCGAATCACTTTTGGCAGTATATCTTCTTCATACATCTATGTCGCTTTGTTGGTCACTGAATTTCTAATAGTAAGTACACTTGGATTTTCCATTGTTTGTACCAATGTTACAAGAACCGAACCGAAACCGGTAAAACCGGTCGGTCCAACCGGTTCCGAGCCCAGACCGGTCCGAACCGCCCACTGAAACAGTTTTTGACCGGTTGCGTACAGAACTGGTTTTTTTGCCTGAACCGGCCGGTTCCGTACAGAACCGGATTTTTTTGCCAAAGACGACGCGGCCGTAAAAGTGAGGGGAAATATGATTTTTTTTTAAAGTTGGGGTTAGGGGCATGCATGGGAAGCTTCTAGAATTGTCTAGAGCCCCTAATGAAGCTATAAAGCCAACCCCACCCCCTCTCTTTCACTCACACTACTCATTTGGCTTCTCTTGAGTTTTTGAACTAAGGGTTTTTCTTGAGTTTAGAGAGTTGATTGCAGGGCTGAGTTGGAGAGGTTGCTAGGCTGCTTTGGAGAGGTGATTGTTGGGCTCATTTGGAGAGTTATTTTGCCTCTTTTCTTGAAGCTGATTTGGAGAGTTATTTTTCCGAATTTGGGAGCATATTTGGAGCTGTTTTGGAGCATATTTCTTGGACAGATTTGGAGCTTATTTCTTGGGCAGATTTGGAGCTTGTTTTCAAGGTATGTAAACTATGCACTTACTCCACTTAAAATTGTTGTTTTTTTCTCCAAAAAAAGTATTGTTGTTTTCTCCTAGGCTCTAGCAATTAAAAACACATAGGGTTTTTATTTGCAGATTTTTATTTGTTTCCACGACTCCTAAAAAAAAGAAGGATACAGCATGGCTTCATTGCCAATTGATTGATGGGGTAATGGTTTGTAATTATTGCCAAAAGGAGGTTGGTGGGGGAGGTATTCATAGGATCAAACAACATCTAGCCAATGCAAGGGGGAATATAAAACCATGCTTGAAATTTTCTGATGAACTAAAAGCTGAGATGATGGGCCTTCTTGAAGGCTTTCAAGCAGATAAAGCCAAGAATAAAAAGGTTCGAAAAGAGGTGGGGAGTAGTGGTGGAACTAGATTTGATAGTGATCCTCAAGATAGCATGCCTAGTTTTGAGGAATCCTCTGCTTTCCCAATCCCTGGGCGTGATCCTTATACCAATCCTAGGGAAGAAGTAGAACATGTTGGTGGAAGTGGTGTTAGTGGAAGTGGTGCATCAGGATCCAAAAGGCCTCGTGGTAACCTTGACTCATTTTTTTCACCCCACACTACCCCTAGTTCTCAACCCACTATTGATGCCAAATGGAAGAAGATGGAAAGGGAGGCTGCTTGGGAATGCATTGTTAGGTGGTGGTATGATGCAGACATACCTTTCAATGCTGCAAGGTCTGTTTATTATCAACCTATGTTGGATGTTGTAGCTTCATGTGGATCGGGCTTCAAGGGACCTGGTTATGAGGATATTAGGGGGAATCTGTTAAAAAATG
>ML778323.1:460755-471747 GCA_009831015.1 Picea engelmannii | reverse complement strand
TTGAATATTTTATGTATTTTTAGTGACCAGTTTTTTTCCAATTCCGGTTCAGTTCCAGTTTTTGGGGTCGACCAGTTCGGTTCTGGTAACTTTGGTTTGTACTTCCTTACTTCAACTAGATTTGCATCCTTCTGAGTTGTGATATTGACTGGATTTGTATAGGTACCTTTCTCCACGACTTGGATTCTTACGTCTAAAGCAGTGTTGTAAATCTCTCTGATATATCCGAGATATTCCAAGTTAGACCCCTGTCTTATGACATTTTCCGAGATATTCCGATATTTTCTGCCAATGTCACCGAGAAGTTATATTTTGGACCCTCGTCGATACTTTCCCCGAGACAATATTTACAACATTGGTCTAAAGACTTCTCTAGTTCCATAGCTTCAATCATTGTTTCTTTATTAATTGACGCTTCTTTCCTAGTAAATTGTTCTAACTTGTTCTGTAGAGACTTCCTATCATTCTTTAGCTTCTTAATTTGTGTGAGTAAGCTTTGATTATGGACCCTTAGGAGTGATAGTTCATCCTCATTTTCTAATTTGTCGACTTCATTAATATCTTGATTTTCTGGCTCCTCATCTTTCAACTTTTTAATGTGTTCAAGCAACCTTTGGTTAAGGTTCCTTGAATGTGAAATTTCTTCATCTTTTTCTGATAAACTCTTGTTGAGTTTCTCCTTGAGATCTTGATTCTCCAGTTCTAACTTCTGATTCAACTACTTTGTATCTTTTGACTTCTTAATTTCTGTAAGTAGTTTTTTACTATGCTCTTTTAGGAGAGAAGTTTCTTCATCTTTTTGTAGTGACTTCTTGTCAAATTTCTTCTTGAGATCTTGATTTTCTTGTTGTAGTTTTTGATTAAACTAGTTCTCAACTTTTAACTCCTTGATCTGTGTGATCAACTCTTTATTATAATTTTTAAAGTGAATTATTTTCCTCTACTAATCCCTTAGAATTTCTCCTTGTCATTCTCAATTTGTATTTTTTTATTGTTCTCTTGGTATTACTTTAGTGCACATTGTAAGTACTCCATTATTGCTATATATGTAGATCCTTTTAATGAATATTCTTTTATATAAAATGCGTGTAGGAATTACAAGGGTCCTACTACAATCCGAAATCAGATATCCAAACTATGAAATATCATTTTCCTAAATTTCAAGAATACTCATAATTAAAAAAAAACACACTAGTCAAGGAAAAGGTTCACAGAGGTTATCCACTGTCCAAAAATCGTGAAACATTATAAAGGTGTCCTGAAATCTTAGGAAATGTACCAACAGACTGTTTGGGAATTACAGGGGAATTATAGGTCATTCAAAAATTGGAAGCAATTGAAACAATTCGGTAATCAACGACTAAAGGATTAACGAGCAGTTCACTAAGAAAATTTCATGGAAATATTTCATGTGGGTTAATGCACACCAGTCAGGGTAAATTGCAGTCTTGGTCCGCGGTGAACAACCACCTTATTGTGCAGTTGATAGGTTGATCTAACGGGTCAGAATTGCTGCTGGATCACTTGAAGTCGGTCACTTAAATTAAATATACTGATAATACACAGTACTGTATAGAGTACTAGAACAAAGCCAGTCAAATTAAAGCTACCATAGTTGAAGCTACCACTGGGGCATGATAGATTGGATGGAGGAGTTGACACACTAGTTCTTAAATTATAATTAAAAGGAAAAGGTGCCACTTTGCACTGCATGGAATTTCTCGCTTGTACATGGCCCAGGGCCAATTTTCTTTTATGGTCAAAGACCCGAGGATCAGAGAAACTCTGAAAAAAATTAGGTGTGGCCAAAAGCCGGAACAGAAACAAAGATCTGATAAAGATGTGGCCAAAAGCCGGACCAGAAACAAAGATCTGATAAAGATGTGGCCAAACACTCTAATCATAAACGAAGCTCTAATACCAAATGAAATGAACAATGTTCATTTATTGTAAAAACATACAACATAAGGACAGTAACAGAAATCCATAAAGGACCAATATATATAATAATGAATGCAATAGATTGAAAAAAATGAGATACTTTACAATGACCTCTATGATGGTATATATACACATTGACTCATAACGAGGTTGACGGGGCGGGTCATTTTGTTAGGTCATGTCATCTAGATAGGATATGTCATTTCATTTACTATTAATTAATATGTATTTACTTAATTGATCCTATATATATATATATATATATATAACTACATTAAATGATTAGACACATACAGCATACATATAGAATCGATAATAGAAACATAAACTCAGGAGTCGTAAGTTCTATAGTTTTCTCATTCAATGTCATCAATATTTATCACATAGATAAGATGAAATCATAAATTGAAACATGATACTAATATACTATCATATAGAATCTAGAAGGAATGCTAACAAAAAATACAAAATAGGGAATATTTGTAGAAGAATCTCATGGGTGATAAGTTATGGGCTATATCTTCTTCTACTACATCTCATACCCATATCATTAAGAAATACATCCCACATCTTTGTCCTTCCCCTCAAAAACTCTTTATTGCCTTGCATATAAGACGAAGGTTGGCGGCACATACACCAATATCTCCACTATGGAATCTGGACTGCTTAAGCACACATCGGGACACCTTTTTTAACATGTTGGTATTGATTCTTTGACAAATCAAGAAACATCTCTCCACCATTTTTTCAATTGAAATTGTTTGGTGACCCAAGCGTCAAAAGTGTTGGGACACATGAGGCTAGAGTGTTTGACATGTGTGGGACATGCATTTGCCACAGGACACGTGTCCAACATGGAGCACCAACATGTCCATGAATGCACATGTCCAAGACACAAATTCAAGACACATTGTCTTTCCAAGGTGTTATTTCTTAGGGGCTGATTGAATGCTCATTAAGGCCCCTAGAACAAATCTAAAGTGATAGAATTTGTTACCCCCCCATGCTAGGGGTAACTAAGGAGATGATGTCTTGAGGCCCGCAGGTTGAAGACATGGAGTGTTGAGAGCTAGATGACCAACTGAGCCCACTTTGAGCAGATAGATCCCTTCCTCTCCACCACACATCATCATTCATCGACAGCAACGTAGAAGCGTCCACCACACCAGTCTGGCCCAAAAAGAACAGCAAGTCTTGCTTCATGAGGTAACAAGTCCGGTCTCATGGTAAGTGTCACTTTAATAATTGAAGCATTTGAACATGTTGCAAAGGAATCCTTTCTTTATTAGGAAAACGTTTTCTTGGAAATTATACCTTTTTCCTCATTTCACCTTGGTGATTGACATGGTTTCCTAGTAAGTTGGTCACCCTCGAAAAAAGGGTTGTGACTAGGAAGTCTCCTTGAAGGGTCATCATACCATTCTCGCATGTACTTTCCACACCTCTTCCCTTTTGTTTCCTCATTTTTTTGGTTTTTGGGCTTATTGACCCCAAGAAGGGCTTGTACCTCATTTCAAGGGAAGAAAGGGTTAAAGGCCTAGAGGTGTTGTAGCTGGCAAAAGTTTAATCCATAAATTATCCCTCTAGATGCTCACCTTAAGGTTCTGAGAGCAATGAAATGCCTCTCCATAAAAAAAATTGAAGGACCTTTCAAAAAGGAAAACAAATAATTAATAAATGTCTCGCTTGTTGGGGGAATGCATTAGCGGTGTCTTTTAATTTCCGGTGCATAAGGCACTCAATGTGTTCCTAACTTCAAGTGGCATTGTGGTGTTGTTTACTTTCCATTGCACAAAACACTCAATGTTCGAACCATAATAAATTAACAATGTTCCACCAAGTCTCCGAGACGGGGGGACGCGAGTGCAGGGAGACACACAGGGGGGATGTGTGGAAGTACCCCCAAATTTTAGGGATTTTAGGGAAATGGGAGACGGGGGGGCGTTATTAACCCCTAGATTTTCAACCTTGAAAATATTGAGGGTTAAGAGCCAACATGCACTATTTTGGATGGCATTTTGAGATTCTCCCAGAGTTTAGCACTTGTGGTTAGCAGAGGTTGGTTCCCATCAGAGGCATGTATATGATCGATACATGGTCATTTGGTTCAGAGTTAGAGTTAGCATGGTTTCCCATGCATTTTGAGAGAGATGTCTACATAGAGCAAGCGTTGCTACTTTTTAGGAGACATGGTTTGAGTGGGCCTCTTGACAGTTTGGAGCAATTCTGAGCAAACAGGGAGAGTCCTTGCATGATTCTAGGCCTGATAGCACTTTTCCGGGCGACATGAAGGAACTTTCTATTTTTAGCAGTTTCGGCTCCAGGCACCAGATTCAGATTCTGAGCACATATTGTGGATCCTTGCGACGTTTTCGAGTCTTTTGGATCTTTTCCGGGATTATTTGACACAATTTACTATTTTTAGCAGGTTGAGCACCAGGGCTCGCATGTCGATTCTAATTGCAGATTCAGATCCCTTACGGTAAAACAAGTTCAATGAGTATAAAATCAAAGGCATTTGGACAACTTTTTATTTTTAGCAGTGTCTATTTTTAGACAATGACATGTGGCAGTGTTCTCTTAGTCTTCCTGGATGATGGGGACAGTTTCCTAAAATTTAGGAGTTGGATTCTATTTTTAGAAACTTCTATATTTAGTAGGTATGGTCATCATCCATGCAGTGCAAAGTGGCACCCTCTAAAGTCGACATGTGGAAGATCTACAAGGTGATGTGGCATCCACCTAGCATTGAGCGCATTTTTCCAAGACTTGAGCATATAATAAATAAATAAATTGGGATAAGGGAGTCGCATAATTGGGCCTCAATTTAGCCATATAATCCTCTGTATAATCACCTCTCCACTTGCCATGTATCAACTCCATAAAATTTGCCTTCAGTTGAGTTTAAACCGCAATTTCCTAAAAAATAGGGAATCCCTAAAATGTAGGACGAAATTCCCCAATCAAGGCTTAATTTTGTCACTAACTTTTCCTCACTCGACATATATTCACTTTCCATGCATTAATTTCCTCAAATTCCTCTTAATTTTCTTTTAAACGCAAATTTCATAAAATTTAGGAAAATCCCTAAAAAATAAGACAAATTTCCCCTTGGCCAAATTTAGCATTTAAACATGTGTTTAATTCCTAATTTATTCCCCCATGTGTTAACTCTCCTTTTTTTCATATGAGTTAACTCTCTTTCCATTCCCTCATATGCATTAATTCCTAAATTTCTCACTCACTTATTCCCTCATGCACATTACCTCCTCAAATTCGTTTTTGAAAAACAACAATGCATAATGAGAGAGGGCGCCATCATTCCTCTTTTATTTCCTCGTTCACCCTTTTTTACCCTTTTACTCTTTTAATAAAGTAAATTGACTTTATAAACTCAAAGTCACTTAAAACACCTTCTTACTTGATTACTCAATGTCACTTTTTAAAAAGATTGTTTTTTCACCCCGATGACACCAAATAATAATTAATTATCTTTTGCTTTCACTGACTATAGCCTATGGGAATCACTCAGGCTATTACGTCAATCTCCTGGAGTGATCATTTGGAAAGGGACATTACAAAATGATGCAACAACATTACAAGCCAAAGAAAAAGACATCCATCCCTTCCATCACTATGCTTTGAGGACAAAGCATTTCAAAAGGGGAAGGCAATGTTATGAACACAAACATATAGAAATAGATATAAATAAATAATCATTAAATAATAATAATAAATACATCATAATGAAAAGACATGTCTTATCTAAAGGACATGTCTATTAGTTAAAGGGCACCCCTGCGTGTGTATATATGGCCTTCATTTTCATTGTAATCATGCATCATATCATATAACTTTTTCAATTATTTATCACTTGTCCTATATGGATTTTAACCTAATGTCTTTTTTACATTGGATATTTACATAAGTGAATCGGGTTGGTTCACCGCAAATTCTGGCTTGATCACCCTGAGTTACTACGAAACATCAAAAACCGGTGGAAGGAAGCAAGTTCTTTGAGGGGCACAAGGATCTACACTTTCCAACAAAAGCTAAAGCAAGTTAAGCAAAAAACAAAAAATGGAACAAGGATGTCTTTGGTAATATTTTCCAAGCACAAAAGCAGTTAGAAAGGGAAATGGAGGACCTACAATTAGCCATCATTCAAGAAGGAAGGATAGAGGAAAGATCCTCCCAAGAAGAACATCTTTAATCCCAGATAGCCACCCGAGAAAGACAAATTCTAGGATCTGATGGCTCAAAGAGAGGGACAAGAATACTAGATTCTTTCACAACTTCATGATCAATAGGAGACATCATAAAAGAATAACCTCTCTTAAATCAACCATGAGGGATAAGTTGGAAAAGCTTGAAGACACTTAGAAGGAGCTTAGAAACCACTTCAGTCAACTGCTAACAGAGCCTTCAGAGGATAGACAGAAGGTTATTCTCAATATAAATAGTTGCATCCCTTCTCTAGTATCCCAAGAGAAAAATCTTACTCTGATGAGAGCAATCTCATACAAGGAAGTATCGCAAATCGTCAATGAAATGGCCTCTAGGAAATCTCCGGGACTAGATGGCTTTACGACTGATTTCTTTCAGGCTTGTTGAACAATAGTTGACAAAGATGTCTGGGAAGTTGTGGAAGAGTCTGGTTCCTCTGGGAGAATACTACAAGCTTTCAACTCAATGTTTCTAGCCCTCATCCCGAAAGAAAATGTGAATAATACAATGGATAAATTCCGTCCAATCTCTCTGCAATGTGATTTACAAAGCAATAACTAAGGTCATAGTTAATATATTAAAACCCATCATGTCTAAAATCACTTCCCAGGAACACAAGAGCTATATTGAAGGAAGGCAAATCATGGATGGAATAATAGCAGCCCATGAAGCAATTCACTCTCTAAAGATCAATTGATCCCCAAGCATGTTGATCAAGCTAGACATGTCCAAATCCTATGATAAACTTAACTAGAATTTCCTTGAACAAATGTTAAAAACTTTTGGGTTCTACTCTGAATGTGGATTTTCTATATAGAAAACCTGATCTCCCCAACTTTTTTCTCAATACTTGTCAATAGCTCCCCCTCACTTACTTTCAACCCCTCTCGAGAAATCCGGCAAGGAGACCCCCTCTCCCCTTTTTTGTTCATCCTAATGGTAGAGGATTTAGGAATGCTCTTGTCTCTGGGGAGGCCCAAAAAAGGAACGAAAATTGGGGGTGTTTCCAGCAAGGATAAAGGTTCAAATAGTACACCCACGAAGCAGAAAATGGAGAAAGGCTTGGGAAACGAGGGACGTTGTGCTTTGCATCGACTCTAGCCCCACTTCCAAGTTCTACCCCTCTAGTTCGATCTCGAGTTTCCTTATCTATTTACTAGTCTACTTTGTTTGTTAATCTAGCTTGGCTCCCTATCATGCTTGAGTAGGGAAACTTTTCCATTCGCAATTGGTTGAAATTTTTCTTTCCTCTTTGCTTTTCCTCTTCGGGTGGGTGGTTGCCATCCTAGTTCTAGAACCTACCCCTCATTCTCAGTGTCTTCTCACCATCCCTTACCACAACCTCCCCTTCGTTGCCCCTGTCACCTATCCTTGGGCCAAAATGTTGAATTCTATTGGGAAACTTCGATCGAAATCCCGCAAATTTGGGGTTCAAACAAGAACCAAGAAGTCTATTAGGTAAACCATGAAACCGCAGCTCCCATGTCGCATCACTCGTGCCCGGGCTAATGACATGAAGGCAGCATCCCACTACCAGTGTCGCTTTCCCATTGTCGCCAAGGAGGAGCTTGCCCACATTGAGAATTTGGTTAGGTAGAAACAAAGGAAAATGACCAACGAACAAGTTGAGGCAAAATTCCGACATTGGGTTCTAGACATAGGGTTTTCTCACTCCAGAGATACCAAGATTTTCAAGCTAATATAACTCTATTGGCTAAAAAAATCTTCCATAACACAGGTTGTGGAAGAGAGGGGTCAAAAACAACAAGCGATTCTCCACAAATTAGATTTACCGGATAAAAAAATTGAAGTAGTTTATAACACTGACATCATAGGGACAGACCCAGAGGATATCAAGCACAACCCAAAGGCAACAACAAAACCTGCTCAAGAGTCTGAAGGTACCCCTTCCAACCCCATCCTGATTGATGAAGATCTTGAGGAAAAGGAGGACACTTAGTAGTGGCAGAAGTAGGCACATGTTAGTGGCATAAGTAGGCACATGTACTCCTGGGTTAGCAACACCTGTTCTCTTGTGGTAGCTTTACAGGGGGGAACTACACTTCCCACTTTATTTTTGACAATCCACTCAATTATATTTTATGTTGTTTTTAACAGTTATCTAGGCTATGCTACTTCTAGGGGTTTAGATGTAAAGACCTCCCTGCCTTGCAATCTCGCAAGAAAAACATTGATATTTTGACTTACTGTGGTCCTGGTTTCCCTAGAGGCAGGCCATGGTTTACCTTGACTGTATTTTATTTTGCACTCTATTAATATAAATTTCAGCTAGCTTCAAAAACCAAAAAAATATCCATTTTGGGTCTCCTAATAAGATTAAACTTCATCATTAAGATGATCAACACACTTCATTAAAACAAATATTGCTGCCCTATGTTAGTTCTGTAAAAGAGAAAAATAGGTTTGAAGTAGAGAATCAGACCTTCAGGCAGTTCCGGTTGATCAAAAGGCATACACAAAGTCTTAGCTGCCCCCATTTCTCCTTTTGTCTTTGCTTTCACATCTTCCTCAACATCCTGAAGGAACCAAATTTTCATACAATTCCAAACATTCAGTGTTGACTCATTGAGGACTTTTCTGACTGCTGAGTTATCAAAGAATAAAAAAATAGACTGTTTTGACACTGTATTTAAGTAATATGCAAGCCCAATTTGGTTGCATTAGATGACAGAGATGAACTAAGATTATGACAATCTATAATGGAGTTCAAAGAATTTAAGAAGCAATGCATTTAATTTAGAATATAATCATGCATTTAGGGTATTTTACATCTCGTCAATATCAAACTAAAACAAATTAGATCAACCATAAGCATTGCAACACACCTTATGTTAGCCAAGGAATTGCTGAGGATAATAATGTGTATTCAAAAACTATATACTGCATGCTATTACTATGTGTGTGTGTTATTGTCATGCCATTAATCAATATAAAGCTATTATTGATGGACTAGTAGGATAGTGAATAAGTACATACTAATTCCCCAGCCTATAAATGTACTTAGTTATTGTAAGGGAATCAGTACACTGTACATATTTTGAGTAACTTTTCCCTGCCAGTCCCCGATGGAAACTTCCATGCTTTGTGTATGTGCACTCAATGTTCCACTTCATGAAAATCATCTATGTTTATGCAGTAATACTTCTCGCTGTTGGAACTTGGAAGTGTTCTGATTCCTGCGAGTTCATTTGTAATGCACTCTATTCTCTCAACATTTTTTGCCACTACAAACATACAAAACTATGATCACTAAAATAAAATGATTCATCTGGGCCAAAAATAAAATGAATCATCTGGGCCAATCTTTCACTCACGTCTGTGAGATATGAAAGAATATATGCCCTCAGAGTAGAACAATGAGATATCTGGACTATTCTTCTCAAGCAAGGAAGAATAACTGTCATGTCTTCTGAACCTGGACCATTCCCCACTGTGGCTCATTCTTCCTTCACTAATCAAAGTGCACCCTGGAGAGAATGTATAAACCCTAAGGAATGTCTGTCCCTGATTGTTGAGCCTGGACCATTCCCCGCGCTGGGCCATTCCTCCTACACTAATCAAAGTGCACCCTGGAGAGAATGTATAAACCCTAAAGAATGACTATCCGGACCAGTTCCTCTATTAACCACAAGAGGAAAAGACTGTCATGTATCAACCTCCAAAATGGACCATTCCTCATGTTAACCACAATGAGAAATCGTTGTCCGGCGAGGCGGGCCAATCTTCTTGAGTAACCCTCAAGAAGAGAGACTTCCCTAGACCACTCCCCATGTTAACCACAATGGGAAGTCGTTGTCTATGATACATCAGCAATCTGGACCATTTCCCATGTTAACCACAATGGGAAATCATTGTCCGTCACAAATCTCAATCCACATTCCGAACAGGAAAGAATCTGTCCAATCTGGACTATTTTTCAATCACAAAGATAAATGTTTCAATAATATTTTAAAGTGCTCCCTCCTAACCTGGAGAGTCTTCCCTTTCAGCTACGGGAATTATTTCCACGATCCCCATCTTCTCTTGGAAATATGCAAACTTTATTCTGGATAGAGGTTTTGTCAGAATGTTTGTTGTCTGCTCGTTAGTGGGGATATACTCGAGCTTTACCTCTCCTTCCTGGACTTTATCTCAAATAAAGTAGTATTTGATCTCAATGTGTTTCAACTTTCGACCTTTCATGAAACACGGGATGTTCTGATAATCTTATACAACTTTGATTATCACAATGTATTAAGGTTGATTATGGAATCTGATCAAATAAGTCGGAGATTAACTTCCTTAACCATATTGCTTCAGTGCATGCTTCACATGCTGCGATATACTCTGCTTCTGTTGTGCTGAGTGCGACAGACTTATGTTTCCTGCTGCCCCAAGATATCATAGTGGAGCCCAAGCTAAAACACGTACCTGAAGTGCTCTTTCTGTCTTCTGCAGTTCCTGCCCAATCTGAGTCTGTGAATCTATGAAGTTGTATATTGTTGGATGCGGTATATCTCAAACCATAGTTTATTGTTCCACGAATATATCTTAATACATGCTTTCCAGCTATCCAATGCTCATGTCTTGGTTCCACTTGGAACTAGCTTAGTGTATTCACGGCAAAGCAAATCTCTGGTCGAGTATTTACCAAATACATCAATGACCCAATTAGTTGTCAATATAGAGATGGATCTACTGGATCAGAATCTGGAACTTTCACTTTTCTTATATCCGCATTCATAGGAGTGTCCATGGACTTACAGTCCATCATTCCAAATTTCTGAAGGATCTTTATTGCGTACTTTCCTTGTCCAAGGAATA
>ML778323.1:440296-458561 GCA_009831015.1 Picea engelmannii | reverse complement strand
GGTACATATAAAACATTGCTTAAGTGAACATAGTTACCTGTTTTCATTTTGATGGAGGCTTGTCCAAATCCTTCCACGGGGTAAGTGGTTTTGTCTCCAAGCTCTACCTTGTACGAGGTCTTCTTCTCATTTAGATTTGAGAGGCTAGCTTGATCTCCCTTCATGTGCCTAGAAGCTCCACTATCGATTATCCACATGTCATCTTCAATCGTTCTGGTAAGTGCTGAGTAGTGTAAAAGACTGATCGTTTCACTCATGTCTCCGGTTGACTGGTAACTGGTCATGCCTTGATCCAAAACTTCAACTTCGCCGTTTCTGTCTTCTGAGAGAGCCAAGAGGTGCGCTGAGTTAGGGCGCATCTGAATATCTTCTTTTTGAGTGAGATGCTCCATCGCAAGGTGTCGGATCTAAGATTAGGGTTTCTGCAACTGCTTCTGCTAGTAACCCTAGAGGCAGTGTCTTTGGAAGTTGCTCCTGCTAGTAACCCTAGCAGCAGTTCCTCAGCGAGCTCAATATCCTAGCGACTATGCTTCCTTCCAGCGTTTAGACTGAATGAAGGAGGTGTGGGCCCATAAACTGTTAGAATATGAAAGATTGTGCTCGTTTTACCATTGACAATACCCTTGTCACCCAACCATAGGCCGAAGCCACCCTCCGAGCACCTTGACCTTGACAAAGAAGAATACTGGTAGCAATCAATAGCCAAGCAAGGCTAATGCACCAGGAAAGAAAAGTAACCAAAGTTGATCAGATAGTCGCACCCAGAAACTAGCGCAACACTCTTCCCCAGAAACTTGCGCACAAAACTGCCAACTGCAATGCACACAACTGGCTCTCTACAATTCTGAGAATGTGTCAAATGAGAGACTAGCGCCCTGTATTTATAGTGGTTCTGGCAGACTTACTGGGGCCGACTTCTCCTTCTGGGTACTAATTAATTCATAATAATTATATCTCTACAGCCGACATTTCGTCTAGGGTTTCATTTACTTCTTTGCTTCCTTCCGGAATATTCTAATCTCGTCATAGGTCACAATAGAGGTTCATACCTCCCAAAGCTACCATAATATTAACATGAAGTTGGCTTCACCCTCTGCTTCTCATGAAGTTAGGATGTCAATGTACACTTCTATGTATTTTTTCTGACTTTCCTAGTAACAAGGATATCAATACAGCTCCACTTTTGATGATGCTCCTTCATTGTCCACAAATTTATCAAATGTAGTAAACAATTCATGTTTATTGCTCTTTTGACAAATGTATTTCTGCAAATATATAAGAATATATTTAATAATGCTTAATTGAATATAGTGCAGTGTGAAGTTCATTGTCTCACGGACCTACTATCACCCTACTCTAAGGAGGCATAGTCCGCTTGGCGCTTAGCGCCTCCAACAACCAAGATGGGCTGGAGAAAAGAGGTAATGAACTTAATGAGACCGAGCATGGAGAGGCCACACAAAGTCTCTATTTGTAGATAACTACATCATGGACAAATAAAGCTAGGCATCGTTGATCAGGATAGCACAAAAAAAGTCACAACAAAACCTCCCAAGTCCTGGAACAAATGGTGGAACCTACCAAGGATATCATTATATATGAGACAACTAAAGATGAAATGTTCCTTAGACTTGATCTCTTGGAGATTGCATAGATTACAGGTCCTACAACCTGCAGGGATGTGGTGGTATGTCTCGGTCCAAAGGTGGTGGAAGAAAACCCACAAACGGCGGTCGACTGAGAACCTAAGGCCATGAACCTAGGGACATTGACTATAGTTAGGATTGACAGTAAGACCATCCTCTATCGACCTATCTGAAGGGGGGAGACATAAGTTCTTTGGATGTACCTCCAAAAGAAGGCATCATTGACTGTGTTGTTCGTCTCTCTTTTAGTTGGAATGAGATGCTCGGAAGGAGTAACTAAAAGTAGGAAAACACTCTATACAAATGCCAATGGACTAAAAAAGCGAGGTGGCCTCTAAGAACCTACCTTGTCTACATCCAGAAAGATAATCCCCTCATCAGAACAATGAGCGATATAAGGGTACCTATCTCACCCATAAACCCCATGGGAAAAAAAGACAAGTCTAAAAATGTTCAAAGGATGGACCCCAAACACAACCTGGATTATAGCTTGCAAGACTATTTATTTGCAAGGGAGCACACGCTCGAGCACCATAGACTACTTGACAAACTTTCTCTCTGATACCCTAGATCTTCAAGACATTGCTTTATAGCGGGCTTGGTTGGACACCCACTCCACACTATTTATCCACTTTCACACCTCAGGCTCTGAGCCCTTCGAGCTAAGGATCGACTCTCTTCTCTCTCCCATAGGATCTTCCCAAATGTCAACCTCACGAAATTACAGGTTGAGGAGCTTAAACACTCCAAAGTTTTGGTCACAGCAACATAGAAGGAAGACATGTGGACAGTGATTCGCAACCTTAGAGCAATTATATGAGACTCCCCCCCAAGAAAGTGGTATCGCCCTTGGCCATCTAAATGACGACTAAGTCAAGGTGGGGATGGGTCCCCCTCCATATCCTAGCCTACTGGTATTGTAATGTAGTCTTCCAAAACTCGCTTTGGGACGCTTCAAGATGCTCTTGGGACCCAAAGACATCCTATTTCTCACAAAAACCTATGCAAGCCATAAAGCAAACACCTAGTATCACCAAGGTCTATCATTGGCTTATGGCTAACAAATAGATGACACAACAAGGCAATGGTGTTTGGAGTTCAATTGGAGTTGCTTGCCGCGATCGTGACTCCCTCTAGGATATAGTTTATACAGTCACTTCTAATGACATTGCCAAGTTCATGTGGGTCCATATCCATGGCAACACTTCCCTTCTCCAAGATGTCTACAATGTTGTATATTATGTCCCTTCGAAATCTTTCAGCTATGGACTAGAGTATGATGGTGACCCTTTTCTAGACCTATATATGGACATCACCCATTACTCCATTTAGGGTGAGGTTATGATTTTAAGGAAAGGGTCCCCATCATAGTCTAGTGCATCGAGAATTTCACTGCCTGGACCAGGTCATTGAAAATCCCACTTCATGATAGATCTAAGGATGCTCTTAACCTTCAGGTGATCAATACAGATTCTAAGGGATTACATGGGACTTCAAAGGATGCATCCAAATTTCTCAATCCTTATGGGAAGCACCTTTTACACCTAGGTGAACCTCATGACATGATGCTCCAAAACAATCTTTCATGCTACCCCTACTCTAGCGACTTCACAAGTTTCCCCCATGTCAAAGGCACCACTGCAGTTGACTATGTATTGGCCCACAAGGAGCTCCTCTCCCATATCCTCCACTTCTCAAACTCCCCTATTCCTCATGTGGACCATGCCCTCCTCACCTTCCACCTCAAATCCCCCTCTCCTTCCCCTCCAACACCTCTCCTCTTACCCCCTGCAAACTATCTTCCTCTTTGATGCCGAGTTTTATGATGCCTACACCTCCTGCCTTTTGCCAGCTACTTCCTCCCCTCTCTAACTTATCACCCCTCTAAACAACCTAAGCAAAGTATGAGCTTCTCTTTACAGCTCTTTGTAGAGCTACTCTCAATTTTGTCCCTCATGCCACCAACATTCCTCCAGCACCGACCCCNATTCTTGTCCCATGAACAAATGGTAGGATGAAGAATGCAAATTTCACTATAAGAACCTTCATTTTGCTTTTACTCATGATCCCTCTACCTACCTCCAGCTTCAAAAATCATATCATTATCTCTTCCACCATAAAAAGAAGGTTTTTTTTTCCCTCCACCACTCTCTCAAGACCTTTTGGAAGACTCTTTTGCCTAAACAAACCTCTCTCCCACTGTACCCAGACCCAAGTCTATTCTCCCATACTGTCTCCCTATATCATATCCCACTCCATGCCCCTACCAACATCACCTCACTCTTGCCACCTCTCCTTTGAGGACAATATCCAAAGGGCAGTTAGGGTCATGTGCACAAGAACGGTAACTGATGAGGAAGGCTTCCATGTTGAATTCCTCAAGCATGGTATTTACCCTCTTGATTCTTACCTTGTTGATCTATTTAATCATGTTGTTTCTTCAAGGTTCCCACAACCTTGGTCTTAGTGCATTATCCACCCAATCCACAAGTCAAGGACCAGTTCAGATCCAAATAATTATTGGACCATCGTGATTGGGCACACCTTCTCCAAGCTTTATGCCACAATCCTTCACCTGGACTCTCAGAGGAGCTTTAAGAGGAGGTCCCTTGGGGCTCATGGGCAGGCAAGTTTCTTCCCAAAGCACCAAACAACCGATCATATATTTACACTTAGTGGCATTATTGAGGAGGCTCATCATCATTCTTCAAAAGCCTTATGTTGCTTTGTGGACTTCCAAAAAGCATTCAACACAATACTGCATCAAGCACTTTTCTAGTGACTTTAAGATATCAACATTTCTGAGATCCTACAGCTAGCCATGATGAGACTATATGAATTGGTTATAAGTCGTCTTCGCATAGCTCACAACCTCTCAGACTTCATCCAAAGCACCATCGAGGTGAAGCAAGGATGCCACCTCTCACCAACCCTCTATGGGATTTACATTGATGAGTTAAAGCCCTTCCTCCATGTGCACATTTAAGACCAGGATGGTTGCCCCCCTTCACCATGTGTTGATATCCCTACTTCTCTTCACAAATGATCTAATACTTCTAAAATCCTCTCTCGAGGCATTACAAAGACAGATTGTTTCCCTTTCCAACTTTTGTGACATTTGGCAATTGACAGTCAACCTGGGTAAAACCAAGGTCTTGATCTTAAATACATTAGTCAAAGCTCTTGCCACCTGCAATTTCTTCTTTTAGGAATAAGAGAGTGAGATCACTAGAGCATATACCTACTTGGGGATTCAATTCACGGGAGCATGTTTAAGTTTACAACAAGCTTTTCAACCTAGACTCCACAAGGGCCATGGATCTCTTGCCCTCCTTGAGCATCACTATTTTCATAATTATTTCTAAGATGTCTCATCCAAGATGCACCTTATGGACACCCTCATCCAACCTATAATTCTTTATGGTTTAGAGATCTGGGATCAAGTGTATCTAAAATCCTAAATGGGCAATGCTAGAGAGAGTCCAAACCTATTCCTCAGAGGCATCATTCAAACAGAAGGTTGAACACCACATTGTTCAAGCAGAGTTCAATTCATAACCTTTTCGGCTACAAGTTAGTTTCACATTAGTTTCTTTCCTCCACGAAGTCCATAATTTCAGGGATTAGACCTCCAGTAGGGATCGAAACCCCTACCTTGCTCTTTGTTCATTAAAGGCCATTACTTTGACCAAACCCACAACGAAGGTCCACCCTTGGTTCCTTGAGGCTTCTCAACCACTCCAATCCATAGCAATCTCTCCAAATTGTCTTCCCCCTTTCAACTACTCCCTTGAAGCGCCTTGACACCTCTTGCCATCAAAACAAAACCTGAATAGGGTGACCAGATAAGACATCTATTGATAGTGTATCCAAGTCAAATGGGTCTCACCACTTAAGGAGCTTCCCTCCAACATGGCTTTCTTCTATGAGCACATTCTAGAGATATAGGATGGTGTGATCATACCTCCACAATATATGTGTAGGGACTAGCAGCACACCCTTAGGATCCATCTTGGATAGTTCTAGGTATGGTCAGACAGACTCTAGATTGAGATCAACCATCACCTTCTACAGCAGGATAAATTGTGGTATCTATGTCACTTACAGGTGCACGAGACCAAGCAGCATTTTATCTTTGGATGCCCTTCGAACTTTATACTACGAGATTAAAGTGATATTTCACTGTGTTTTTTGGGACTTTGGTAGTTCCTTATCTACATTCTTCTAATACATCAACCAATGATGGCTCACTACCTTCATGAGGGAGACTTTAGAGGACAAATCCAAGCCTCTTTATGCCACACCCAAGGCAAAGGCTTTTTGGCAGATCACCTCGCTCTTCAAGGTTGTCCCAACGGATCAAGGCAACAAGAAGCAAGCGGATACCCAATATCGTCCAAATGACCAATCAATCTCAAGATTAGTGAAACCTCCTAGTAGAATGACCTCATTGAGAACTCTAATGGCGTGTCGCTCCATATCTCACAAATCACACCTTACTCATCCCTAAGCATCCAAATGGTCCAGTAGTAGACAGATCAATGTTAGACAGACTCACCTAACATGTCAATTCTCGATAGTGACAAAGCCTAGCAACCATTGTTCAGAGGAAGTAATCATCTAGAGCTTCTTTTGCTCGACCTCAAATGCAAGGAGAAGGGGGCAGAAGCTACCCTTAGGATCATACTACCCTGCCTTATCAACATCAACCACTCCCTTGAGGACATCATTCCCTAGTGCATTGACAAGTTTATTGCTATCAACGACTCTATCTTCATAAATATTGTGCCCAATTTTATTGTGCTTAAAATTTAATAAAGTATTGAAGGGTGTAGTTGCACTTTGGTTAATTTAGGGTATATGTGTCTTTTTTGAATGGATTGCTTATATGATTGTTAATTACATAAAGTTTAGAATGTGTGATTTGTACGTAACTTTCCTTTAATGGGATAAGGTTAGGTTAACAATTCTAAGGCCAAAATGTATCAAGATACATTATGACATATACATGTATCCATTTCTCCATACCTATATAGATACATGGGCGTAGATATCCATAAATTTACAAATTACAGAATTTTAAAACGTTAAATAGCTAGCAACATGCAAACGTTTAGAAATTTGTGCTTATAGCAATTCAATTGACACCAACAACTAGGCATCCAAAGTGCTCAACTTAATGGAAAACATTATATTGTACACTTATAAATCAGTGATAGAGATGTGACATTATTATACAACTGATTGAGGTAGTCATACTACTAATAAAATTAAAATTAGATTAAAATATATTAACGTCCATAGGTGACAAAAAGAAATAACAGTGATCTGGCTGAATGGAAGTTAGGGTTTCGTAGGCTATGGAGATTGATCTGGTAGATTATTCTCTTGACCCCTGCTAGGGCTAACAAATATGGTACTCACCAAACCTAAGGAGTGGGTCTATAGATAATTCACTAGGTGAACATGAGATAAGGTCCACGGGGTCCATTTCTCCTATCGCAATGACTTTGAGTTTGGGGATTTTGTGGTTTCTCACGCGATTGTACAGCATCCATGTGGATGGGACAACCCTCTTTACTATGTGCATTTAATGGCAACATGTATGAACAAAGTTTCATTGGGTAGGCACGTGATCAGTTAGGTGGAAGGGAAAGCAGATGTAAAGGCCCTTTCCTCTAAGCCCAAGACCTCATGTGTTTGCCAAACTTTCCATTCTACCATGGATCGTAGTGTTATGTCTACCTGGACATCATCTTCTAAAGGTGTTTATAGTGATTCATGTTTATGTTTTTCTACAAATGCTATGAGTCCGAGTTGTTTTGGCTCTGGATCCTCGTGAGGATTGAGTGAGTCTTACTACAACTTAGGTGTGACATCCGTAGGAATTAATAATAATCTAGTATGTCAACCTTGTGGATTCAACCCCTTGCAAGTGGAGAGTACAGTTGTTAGCATGTCGAGGGTTTCAGCTTCTTCCATATAATTTCAAATGTTGTCCAAGAAATGTTAGCTTCTAAAGGAGTATTCCATTAGTCATCCGAGAATTGATAGCCAAAGGAAGCGTGTGAAACCTCTCAACTAGATCGAAGGCCAAGCAATACTTCTATAGGCGACTTTCTGGATGGTTTTGTGAATAGTGGGATAGGACCAAGGGGTTTATCAGTTCGAAAAGAAAAAGAGTTGAACAAAAACCTTCTCTTGTTGAACTGATTTAGGGTGATGATATCCAGATGCACAAGATTGTGGACATGGCATCAAAAGCATTGGTTGGCCAGATTTTAGGTCGAAGAATGGGTGAATCATCTTTAAAGGCATGGCTAGGTGAGTCATGGGAGCCTATACTAGGGTATTTGATGAAGTCTTTTGCTTTGGTTCGTCGTTGGATGAGCTTCATTTTTCGGTTGGAAGAAGATATGGGGAAAATTTTGGGGTGTTGTTGGAAATGGGGCTCAACAATGCTATTTGTCAAGAATTGGTCACCCTTCTTCGATGCTCGATCAAAAAAAATGGCTATAACACCAATATGGGTAAGACTTCCTGGCCTTCCAATTGAATTTTGGTCTTATGAGGTGTTCAAGGAAATAGGGAATTCATTGGGGTCCTTCATCAAGGTTGATAAGAGTTTTTTGGACTCCAAGAATCTGTCCATTACAAGCATTCTTGTGGGGATAGACCTAAGGGAAGATCTAACAAGGGAGTTGGTCCTTCCAAAAGGTAATTTTTCCTTCACCCAAATTATGGAATTTTTAAGGGGTGTCGTTGAAATGTGTGCGTTGCCATAGGTAATGGCATCTAGTTCAAATTGTGAATTACCTTTTTATAATGAAGCATGGGAGAGGGGTAAGAAAAAGGAGGTTGAGAATGAGCGAGCAAGTCCAATTTTGGCTTTCAGCTATGGATGGTATGATTATAAAATACTTAGGCCCATTAAGTTGTTTCTCACCTATATTCAAGGGTTATGATCATGGTTTTAGGTTTATTGGGGGTTTGCTTGTAAATTTACCTAGAGTGGGTGGAGATCTCGGAGTAGATAGCGAGAAAGAGGGTTTCTATCCTCTTTTACCTATGGGCAATTTGGGTTCTCTATCAGGGGTTACTTCTTTGCCTATAATCTTGGCCCATATGTTTCAACTCTTGTGGGTGAGATTGAACGTCAACCAAATGACTCTCATCAATATTATTTGAGGCCTAGAAAAGAGGATATTTGGAGTCCTAAAGGAGGTGTGGGAGGAGGTTTAGCTCAAATAAAGGGTAAAGGGATTAAGGGTAGAAATAGGGGTGGAAAATCCCATATATCCCTACCCCAAGAGAAGGCACACCTTGAAGTTCAATATGATAAGCAGCATTCCATTGAAGGGGTACTTAAAGCAAGCCAAACCCCTATTATTCATACCAATGTTGTATATCTTGTCTCGAGGAAACTATCGACGAGGGTCTGGAATGTAACTTCTCGGTGACATCGGCGGAAAATATCGGAATATCTCAGAAAAATGTCGCAAGTCAGGGGTCTAACTCGGAATATCTCGTAATATTTCGGATATATCGGACAGGGGTTTAACTCGGAATTTATCAGAATATTAGAGATATATCGAAGAGATATACAACACCGATTTGTACATCATGATTTGCCTATCTTTAAATTCTAAAGGGTTGGGAGTACATATAAAATGTGGGCCTTAAAGAGACTAGTGGAGTCTCATAATCCCGACATTCTTTTGTTGCAAGAGACAATGGGTGAAGGGGGTAAATTATGTGTTGATTTAGTCAATTTATTAGGAAGCAAGGAGTTCATCTTTGTTGATTCTAGGGGTAGACCAAGGGGTTTGATCTCAGGTTGGAAACCTAGATTTTTGTCATGCTCTAACTCTTGGTCTACTGACTCAGGATTAGCACTAAATCTTTACTCGCAAGAGCAAGGGAAGGAGATATTGCTGATCAACCTATATGGACATTATTCTGACAAAATTCCTTATTGGGAAAAAATCTTTAAAATGAGTTTACTTGACCACAATAATATCATGATGGGTGGTGATCGAAACTTTTCTTTGGGGAACTCTGATTTGGGATGAAACTTCTGTGGTCGATCCTCTCACAGATTTCTTTGTGAGAAGATTGGAGGATTGTGGCTTTTTCAATGTAGAGCCTATTAAATTGCGGACTACAAGGAGAAACAAGAAGGTGGGACCAATAGAATATCCAAAAGATTGGACAGGCTTCTTTTGTCTGAGGCTTTGATGAATGATAATGTGAGGATTAAGCAATGGGTGGGCACCGGTGGAGAGTCAGATCATTTTCCTATTTTTTTTGGAGACGGTGGCAATGGGGAAAAAGCCACCCAATCCAATTAATTCAACCCACTTTAGCTCAAGAATGAGAGTTATGTCAATCTAACGAAAAGCCAATGGTCCCCCTTTGATAGGGGGCTCAGGGAGTCTACTGCCATACAAATTGAAGAAAACCTAAAGAAGGTCAAGCAAGCAGCAGCCAAGTGGGCCCATGAGAAGAAAATCAAGGATAACAAAGCATTATGATATTGAATCTCAGTTGGAACATTTATGTTTTCAGGATTTGGAAGGTTTTCTTGATGAGAATCACAAAAAAAGGTTCTTGAATTAGACAAAAGGAAAAAAACTTTGCTGAATGGTAGAGAAGCTACTTGGAGACTCAAAAGTAGAGTGCTTTGGCTATAGAAGGGTGATGAGAACACAAAAATTTTCCACCATTTTGTGAACCATGGGAAAAATATGAATACTATCTGGAAAGTAAGAAAGTAGGATGGTTCAATGGCATCAAGCTTTGAGGATATTGCTAGGACTGGAGTGGAGTATTTCAATGGACTATTCAAAGAGGAGAATAAAACTACTGTAACAGAAGTGGTAACGATGGCTACATTATTTCCTAGCTTTCTTTCAGAGGAAGATATTTATCAATCTAATGGAGGATGTCACAAAAGATGAGCTTCAACTGATTTTACACTCCTTCAATAATGACAAAAGTCTAGGCCCGGATGGATGCCTTGTTGAATTCTTTCTAGGGTTTTATGACATCATTGAGGAGGATCTTCTAAGGGTTATTGAGGAATCTAGAGTTTCAGGCAGGATATTGACAACTTTCAACTCTACTTTCATTGCCCTTATTCCTAAGTCAGATAACCTATCCAACTTTGATGAGTTTACGCCCATTTCTCTGTGTAACTGCATATATAAAATCATAGCCAAAAGGGTAAAGGCCATATTGTCCAAGTCAATTTCCCCGAAGCAATTTGGATTTTTGTTTGGCAGACAAATACTTGAACCCGTTGGAGTGGCACAAGAGGTTTTC
Source organism: Picea engelmannii (assembly GCA_009831015.1). Lineage (NCBI taxonomy): Eukaryota > Viridiplantae > Streptophyta > Pinopsida > Pinales > Pinaceae > Picea > Picea engelmannii. The sequence goes on along the minus strand of ML778323.1, from coordinate 447,591 downwards.
CACTCAATTAAATCCAAAACGTTGCCAACATCAATTATAAAGGTTGATCTTTCTAAAGCATATGACAGAGTCAGCTGGCTCTTTCATCTGGGTTTCAATATACATTTTGTCAGCTGGATTATGATTTGTGTCTCCTTTGTATCGTTTGCAGTTCTGATTAATGTCTCAGCTTCAGAGTTTTTCAGACCTGGGCGTGAGCCGAGACAGGGATGTCCTTTATTCCCCCTGTCATTCCTTCTTGCCGCTGAAGGTTTAAACAGAGCTCTTGTGGATGCAAAAAGATGTGGGTCCTTCAAAAGGAATAGCATGGGCAGATCCTGAAATCTGTCCCACCTACTGTTTGTGGATGATATTCTACTTTTTTGTGATGGTTCTTGAAGGGCCCAGACAAGCTTAGGGAGATTCTTGATTTATATTGTTTAGCCATTTATATGCAGATTAATGTTGGGAGACCCTTAGTATCTTTCATGGGAATTAGCGAGGAGGATAAAAATCTCTTCACTCAACTGCTTCCCTTTTCTCAGGCAGAACTGCAGTCTGGTATTAAATACTTGGGTTTTTTCCTAAAACCTAATGATTACACCAAAAAAGATCGGGGTTGGATGATTTCAAAGCTTGATACAAGACTATAAATGGGTAATAGGTGGTTATCTTGGGGAGGTCATTGGTGTTGGCTTGTTTTAAAAGCCATTCTGGCATATTGGGTTTCCCTGTCTTTCAATCCCAAGGGTGTCTTGGAGCAGTTCAGGAAGCTTAGTTTTAAATTCTTGTGGGCTTCAGATAGAGAAAAAGCAGCCTTTCCATGGGTCTCATGGAAGAAAATTTCTGTCCCAAAAGATTTAGGTGGCTGAGGTTTTAAAAACATCCACTTGTTTGCAAAATCTGTAGCAGCCAAATGTGTTTCGAGACTATAAAGTAGAAGCACCTTTGGTGTCAGGTGGTGCATCAAAAATATATAGAGATACTTTCTTTAGAGGACTGCATCAGATCCCCAACTAAAACTTTTCATAACTCTTCTGTTATATGGAAGGCTGTGTGTAATAAACATTTACATATGGAATGCAAAATTCCAATTTCTTATTAAATAATTAGTTGGTATATTAACGCAAAGGTTCCATGAAAATGATGCACTTCAGTGACTACTTTCAATAGCTTCCTTGATATACTACAATATTTCACTTAAACTTCTTAAATATATATGATTGACTTTGGAATATAATTATGTATTTTTTTTACTTTTCCATATACTTCACCTGTATAGCATATATACAAGATAGGATGATACATATAAGCACTTTATAATATGTGTGTGTGTGTGTGTGTGTGTGTGTGTGTGTGTTTATTACACTGTGCTACTGGCTTTCCCCTTAGCGGGAAATTGGTTGCTTTAGAAGGTTGGGGCTGGAAATAGCCAAGCTAGGGGATGATCACTGGGTGGGATGTGGAGATAATTTTAGATGGCCAAGGGATTTTATTGTTGCTCTGAGAGATAGAGGTTTCTACAATTTAGCCCAAATAGCTGATATGTAAAATTCTTCAATTTGGAGGCAAAGATGGTTCACTGCACACAGATTGGGGTTCATTGGTGGTGATTCTATGATCTGGGAAGATTATACTGCTGCTTTAAGGGCTAGTCATGTCAGGGTTAAAGAAATAGACGATGAACACATTTGGTCTAGAAACCCTATTGGAGAATCTTATACTCCAAAATTCGGTTAAAAGGTTCTCAGTGAGGAGGAAGGCACTGAATTGGAGTGGTGGTTTAAAGCAGTTTGGAAATTTAAATGGCCCATGAAAGCCAGGATCTTTATGTGGCTGGCTAAGTCACATGGTTTGGATTCGAGTTCAGGTTCAGCAATGATTAGGTTCGGTTCGAATTTGAATTGTTCGATGAGTTTCGCCATTTGGTTCGTATATATGCATTTTCTACATATATATATATAAACTTTAAAATGAAATATAACATAAAATAGTAAGAAATCAACATCAATAAACACAAAAATGTTATGATGGACGTGGAAACTGCAGGGATAGATTACAAGCTTGAGCTGTGACACTAGGTTACAAGTTTGAGCTGTGAACTGTCAACGACCATCAGTTTTGACGAACTTCAAAAAAACTTTTAGGTTTGCCGAATTTCAAACCTCAAGGTTAAAGTTCAGTGAACCTTGTGACATAGGTGACTGGAGCTCAGATATAAGGTTCCTACTTGGGACTACATGCAGAAAAGTAGTTGGCAGGGTCCTGGCAGATATTCTCTTTGTAAGGTTGGTGAGGAGACTCTTCGTCCTTTACTTATTTCATGTGAATATGCTGTTATTGTATGGAACGCAATTGAACACTCGACTGCGCCGAGGAATGTATGGGGAGGCCTTTCTGTGGAAATGTCTTAAGGAGCGGTGTGGCAATCCTGATGTTAATCCAAACAAAGCTCTTCCACTTAATTTAGCATAGGGAATATCACTTGCTAGAAATTTAGCTGTTTTAAAGATAAGTACAACACCATTCAATGAGCATCACAAGGTTTGAACGTACAGAGGAGTTTCAAACAAGTCAATGATGTAAAACATACAAGGACAGTGGTGGCTGAATCCATAGATATATCTGGCGCATGGGCTTATTTATGGTGCATCTCAAAGTGATCCTTCAACAGGGGGGGGGGCGCGCTTGTGGATGTCTATATTTATCTGATAAGCAGGTCTGGGCATGAATACAAATAATATGGCTGAGCTCATGGGTCTCAAATTGGTTTTAACGCTTGCTGTTCAAAAAAATGTCCAGAAACTACAGGTGATGGAGGATTCCCAGGGGGTTATTAACTGGTTGATTGGGGTGTATTCTTTGGAGAATTTTATGCTGCAACCTATCTTTGAGGAAATCACGAATTTAAAAGGAGCCATCAATGAAATATCTTTTATACATGTTTACAGGGAACAAAATATGATGGCTGACTCTTTGTCCAAAGATGGCTTACACTTAACTCCAAGATCATGGCACATACGGAGCATCAGGAGGACTGTCTCTCTGAATATGAATCAGGCCCTTTTATCTGAATCTCACTGCTCTGTCTCTCTGTCAAGGAAGATCCTTCTTTTTTGTCATAAATCATAATGTCTTAAATAGCTTTGAAGATACATTACAGGTTTTTACTTTTTAGTTGATCGTTTTTAAATATTATTTTTTGAAAATATGATGGAAGACTCTAATATGGATTGTTATTAGACCATACAGAGTTCATTTTTAGATTTTGTTTAGCTTAGATGGAACTGATAGATAATGACTGTTTATTTTTGTGATGGAGAGATTAATAATACATCTCAATATATGAAAAAGTGTATGAATGTCGATGGGCATCTAAAAAATGTAGTTTTGTTCACAGTAATAAAATTATGATTTTTTCCACAGATAAAATATTAAAAAAAAAGGTGAATGGTATTGTATAAACCAAATACAAACTAAGTAAAGGGAGTGCCTAATGTCACTCTAGTATAAACAGATACCATAAGTAATAGAAAAGAGAAATATAAATGGGGAAAGCAAAGCTAGCTCAAGGACAAAGAAGCAATAAAAGCTCAAGATACATCCTATATAGAGGCAATATGGCAGAGGCCCCTGAAAAAACAGAACCTCCAAAACACTACCAGTCTGTGAATTATCGAGTATATGTCTTTTCCCACTGAATGACTAACAAGAATTATGATTGATACCTACAAGGTGCTACAGCAATTAAAAATCCTCTGGTAATGTTTGCTACAATCTAAACACTTTAGAAATCCAAAGAAAAACAATCATCAACACAGAAAGAAAGAAATAGTATGGAAACAAGTAGTAATTAACCTAAGATCATCTTTCAGAAACAAAGGATGTAAATGAAACTAAGTTTCGTACCACTTCATCACACCAAGGGGCAAGAACCATCATTTTGCTATTGAGGGCATGCATAAATTCATCCCAATTCTCAGCCTTCACAATGCATGAATCTCTTTTAATCTTTGCCTTTTCAAACATGTCCTTTTGAATCTCTTCCAAGAGTTCTCCAACACGATTGCTCAAGCTATCCAAAGGCACATTTTGTTTTACAAAATTATCTCGTCGAACAACTACAACCTGTTTCACATAACCGTTAAACTTAGATTACAAATTCAAATAGTCAGACAAAGGCATAATTTAATGTATGCCAGCACAAATACTAAATGTATTCACAAAAAAATTAAATAGTGAAGAAAATGTAAGATGGCTTCAAACATAAAATAAATGGCTTTTGATGACATCTGCCAAGTTCCCTGACACGCAGTGAATGAACCTATCAGAATAGTAAACGATGACTAAAAAAGGAGAATGAGCTTAGAAGATCCATACAAGAAAGGGATGAATGTGTCTACAAAATATACATACAGCCTGCAATGTTCAGAAGTACCAACAACGCAAAATACTACTTTTTCTAGCGACACAGCATTCTTCTTACAAACAAATTCAGAATATACACATACTTTCATGTAAAGGCAGTGCAGAGTCGCAGATGGTTCTGTAGAAGCAGCATGTTGGAGATGGTTCAGATGGTTCTGCTACAAAGGCATATTGGAGACTGATATAGTGCAGGCAGTTCTTTTGACCCATGATTTATGAGTTTTAAAAATTAGGATCCAATCTTCATACCTTGACTCCTATCGCTTCAACTCCGCAATTGGGAATTATTTTGGCCGCAGATATACAATAACTAAATTCTATTACACATTTTGTTGGCCGTTACAGTCTGGAGGAGGATTTAGGTGGAGACAGAGGAGCTACAGGAGGAGAATATTGTTACATAATTTTTATGCAACTATGGTGTAGAATGGCGCTTACTGCTGAATGCATGTTTCCTTTCTCTCATCCATTAGATGTGCCTATAGTCTTGAGGATTTTTCTAAACAAAGCTTGGTCATACTCTAGTTGCAGGTACTTGGAGATACCATGGGATATCTCCCTTCTTTCTTTCTTTCATCATTTGTCGAATTGAATTGACTACCAACCAAAATATCATGGCCACCAGCTAGAGGGTTTTGGTGTCCTAGAGAGGTGAAAGACAATCTTCTCCTACTTCACAGAAGAATAGCCTGGATTGAGCAAAGCCCTCATACAAATAGTGACAGATCTGCAAGATGAATACAGCAGCAAATAAATTGTATGCAGATATATTTTTTATAATAATTGAATAATTGAAAGGGTGATGGTTTACTATAGCACATGATGTGTGTATAAGTATGCATTGAATTGTCACATGCATGAAGAGTCATGACCTTCTGTATATAGGTGACTAGCATATTAATTAATTATTATGTAAGTTATCATTGATATTATTTATATATTTATATATTTATATATTTTTTATTTTTTATCACTGTATTACATAATACACCCTTGCTATATAACAAATACAAGTCTGCATGTCTATGCATCTGAGTAATCTGCAAGTACTGAGTCAACCAAGGAAGCCAGGGTTAATGCCCCATGCCTCAGGGGAAGCAAACCCAAGATGGAAACGCACCACCCATCCAAGGGATCATATTGAGGGACATCCCCTGGGGGCTCATATTAAGAGATGTCTTTAAACAGAGAATGTTCCCAAAAATGAGTAGTAAAAAGAAACAATTTTGAAAAATTAAAAAATAAAAGATGAAATGGAAAACAAATGTTAAGTAGGAAAGGAGTTAGTAGATAGGTTTAACAGTTGGGATAATTGGAAAACAAAGCAAAGTGCATCATTTCAATCATAGCATCACTGTCAAGGAAGATGCTTATATTCTGTCCTCAGGTAGATGTGCCAACATACTCTATAATTTAATCTTGAAATTTTTCACAGATGCTTAGTTTTGATATTATGCAACTGGAAATGAGGATTTATGTTGGTATGTCGTATGTTATATTGTCATTACATGATTTTCTTGTGTATTTCTATAATGTGTTATTCTCTGTAGTAAATTTGCAAGCAGAGATTACTTTTTTAATATCGGTCTCTTTAAATCTAAAAATTCTTACCTTTTTATAAACAAGAACGTACATACCAAGCAATTTAGATATTTCTTTGTATGCACTATGTAGTGAATACCGGGAATCAAATGAATATTTCAATATTGTGAAGAAACAATGGATTTGAATGCTTCAGTCATTACAATGCACAATTTTTGCATAAATTGATGAAGAAAACAGATGAGCAGAATTTTCTAAGGATTTATTATCAGCTACAGTTGCAAGTTAGTATTTGAAATCTATTAAACAAAGAAACACAATGGTACAAATTTTCGTTTCATATTTGAATTCTTATAGGGCTAGCCTGGTAGGCCATTGGCTGTGGCCCAGAGACAAAAAGGGATGAGCAGGCATCAAGCTCATTCAAGCATGTGCCCCCCTTATTATAACCAAAACAACACAGCTAGAACTAGAACTGATTGACAATAACAACCATGGTGCAGACGCCAAGCACCATGGATTTGACCAATGTTGCATACCCTGTCATCCCTATTCCAGACTCTCAAGACAGTGAGGCACTTAAAAAACCCCAAACATAATGAACTGGATTCTAAACAGGCTTCTTGATAGCACCTCAAACTGTAAAATCCTTCACTCTAAGAGCCACGGCATGACCAACCTAATCATGGATTAAGAATGCATCATAACAGCTCAGCCATTACAGAAATGAATGAAATACTAAATGTGCTTTTACTCGGAATTCATTTAGGAATTAAATAGTGGAATTAAACATTGAATTCATGAATTATCACACATAAGAATCTAGATAATACAATTTGCACATATCTCCTAATTGAACATTTAAGGGTGAACCAGTGTTTTAAAAACCGTTGAACCGGAACCAGAACCGGCCGGTTTGACCGGTTTGATGGTCGACCGGTTCAAACCGGTCAATAAACCGAACCGGTCGGCCGGTTTGGTCCCAGAAACCTAAAACCCTCTAAAACCCCCTAAAACCTAAAACCTAAGTAACAGAGAAGTACTTGGCTCATGTTTTCTCATGCAAGTTGGAGTTGTAAGGTGTTTTGGTGTGCAGTGGAAGGTTATTTTGCCTTATTAATGCTTTTGAAAGAGGTCCCCACCCCCTCCATTTCACCCACCCTAGTAATTAATGGTAATGTTAAATTCTTAAAGTAAAAGTGGCATTCTCCTTTATCTTTCATTTTCATGAAAGATAAAGGAGAATGTCACTTTTACTTAAATTTTTAACATTACCATTAATTGTTTCAGGATGTTTGAGAGTGGTTCCAACCTCATTGGACTTCATATGGAGAAAGTAGAATTTT
>ML778323.1:423377-439757 GCA_009831015.1 Picea engelmannii | reverse complement strand
GAGCATACTTTGGATATGTTGTCTCTAATTGTCTCTAATGCTTTGGAAACATGATTTAAAATCTTAAAAATATATTTTTTTCGTTAAAATTTAAATATTTTATGTATTTTTTTAAAAACCGGTTCATTGAAACCGGTTCGACCAGTTCATTACCGGTTCAGGTTGGACCCTCGACCGGTTTCGGTTTTTAAAACATTGGGGTGAACTACAACATACAACAGAGAACACTTGTTTATTTCCACTGCTGATTTTCAAAATGATTAGCCATTTGTATTTCCGCTCATAGTTCCAGTTGAATGCATGTGTTAACTTGCATTATTGGTGAATGACTATTGGAAGTTGAATTGTTGACTAAGTCTTTGTCTAGTATTTTTCAACGTGATTTCAGAGCTTGGAATCTGAGATTCAGAGTTTGGCACTTGGATAGCAGTGATTTGCATGGGTTTTTGCTTGGAAGAAGAAGGGAAAAAGAGTCTTTGTCAGTTGGACAAGGATGACTTCCAGTCTCAGGTATGAGGATAGGTTGGAGAGGATCTCCAACTACCTGCAGTGGAAGGAAAGGATTGCAACTGTTCTTAGGGAGAACAAGTTGTGGGCGTTTGTGAGTACAACAGTTGTTAAATAATTAAAAAGTACCAGGGACAAGTGTTTCTCACAAATTATGCGCCAAGGGGTGAGAAAGTGTCCAATGTGGTCCCTAGTGAATTAACTTTATGTGATATAAAGTTAAAAGTGACTTTAGGGAAATTTAATGAAGTGGGTGACTAAAGAGACTTTTAATCACCACCATTGATCTAATTTCATCTCCACTGTTAGATCATGTGACTCTTCAACTTCCCTCATTGAGTCGAAATAGGGAAAGGAGGCGCTCCACTTTTGGCATTCTTCATGAGCATTTGAGAGTGCAAGAGAGAGAGAAGTTGAGCCAAGGAGAAAGAGGTCGAGTTGCTGCTAGAGGCATGTTTCCCAAGGCAAAGTGCTAGCACGCTACTGAGGCAGATTTCAGCATTAATGCAGGCCGTACAGTTCTGATTTTTGAGAGGTTGTACTACTGTTTGTGGGCACAGAAATCGAGGAGAGATACAGCATATTTTATGTGGTGATTTGGCATGCATTCCAAGGCTGTCGTACAGTAATTTTAGCACAGAAATCAAGGGCTTCAGTTCTGGCATGCATTCCCAGACAAATTGTACAGATATAGGCACAAGAATCGACAAGCTGGACCGTACATACAGTACAGGAAATTCTGGCACGAATTTCTAGTAGTTTGGCTGAGATTTTGTGGAAGTTGTCTGCCTCATTTTTTGAGATAAGTCTGTAATTTATTTCTGCTGTAAATGACATTCTCTCTGAGCTCAGAAAATAATAAAAGCCCCTCTCTCAGTAGTTTTTCCCTTGCGGGTTTTTCCAGGGTCTTGTTTTGACCAAAATCTGTGTGTATAATTTTCGGGTGTGCTTTTATTTCTGGTTATTAGCTGTAGCACACTTCATGTGTTTCCTGTTATGAGCTATTTATTTTCTGCTAACTAATTTGCAGCTGAAAATGCAATGCGGGTTGGGCATTAAACTATGAAGTGTCTCATTGAGACTTGAAACCAGGTTGGGGTCTAATTTTTCTACATAGTATCAGAGCTGGAAAGTTTGAAAGAGCAGAAATATATCAGCCACATGAAACAGAGATTTTGCTGAGAAGAGGAGGTACTTCACCAAGCAGAAGTTTTTGGGCTTGAGTTACAGTTGTGAGGGTCAATGGCCACTGGTTTGAGGGTTGAGGACAGATTGTAAGGAACTGCTAATTTCAGCTCATGGAAGGAGAGGATTGTGTTGCTTCTAAAGAAGTGTGAGTTGTGGGATATTGTGGAGAACTCAAAAACGAATCCCATGACGGTGCCTACAGATGTTACTCTTTTGGCTGCCTACACTAAAAGAACAATAAGGCTAACAGAATTATCTTGGATGCCATTAAGGACCATGTGATTCCACATGTGACCAGGAAATCCAATGCCTATGAGATGTGGGAATCCTTAACTAAACTTTACCAAAGTTCCAATGAAAATCGGAAAATGGTATTGAGGGAGAAATTGAAGAGCATTAAAATGACCAAGACTGAAAGTGTTGCCACCTATCTTACCAAGTTAACTCGGATGAGGGATGAACTTGGTGTTGTTGGGGAGGTTCTTGCTGACAGTGAACTTGTGAAGACTGCTTTGAATGGGGTGACCAAACAATGGGATGTCTTTGTTGAGGGCATTGTGGCAAGGGAAAATCTTCCCAAGTGGGATCGTCTTTGGGATGACTTCATTCAGGAGGAAACTCGAAGAGAATATGCGCAGGGGAGTTCATCCACAGGTAATGAAGAGGAGAATGTGGCACTTGCAGCTAAAGGAAAGAATAAGTCCAAAAAGGGTTCCAAAGGGGGGAACAAGCAGAAGGGTGAAGGGAAGAAGGACATGAGCAAAGTCAAGTGCTTTGCATGTCACAAGTTTGGGCACTATGTTGGACAGTGTCCTAATAAGAAGAAAAAGCAGATTGCAGCTTCGGCTGATGTGGAGGAGTTTTCCCATAGGTTCGAGAAGGAGTATTCATTGTTGGTGTGTCTTTCCTCTAGAGTATCATCTACTAGTATTTGGTATATTGATAGCGGTGTCTCTCGCCATATGACAAGTGTTCGTGAGTATTTCACAAATCTTACAGAGATTGGGAATCTTGAGGTGGCGCATGGAGATGACCCAGTGGTCAAGGCGGTTGGTAGTGGGACAATATCATTTCGGAGGGAGTCTCTACCTCCCATGTTGTTGAGAGATATCCTATATGTTCCAGGCTTGAAGAAGAGCTTGGTGTCAGTTTCCACTATTGAGGATAAGGGATATGAGGTGTTGTTTAGTGATGGGCATGTGCGCTTGTATCCTAAGGGATCCAGTGTCACTTCGGCCCAAGTGATTCGGATCTGGCATGAGAAGTTGTACAAGCTCATGTTTCAACCAGCTAGAGCATTGATGCATAGTACCAATAGCAGTGACCTTTGTGAGTTATGGAATAGGAAGATGCCCCATTTGCATCATGGGGCTCTGAAGATATTGAGAGAGATTGTGAATGGACTGTCAAAGTTCAGTACAGAGCACCAGGAGGTGTGCAAGGGGTGTGCCCTTGGTAAGTACACCAAGACTACTTTTCCAAGCAGTGACAGCAGAGTAGCAGGTATTCTTGATATAATTCATTCCGATGTATGTGGTCCTATATCTTCTACATCTTTGAGTGGTTTTGAGTATTATGTCATTTTCATTGATGACTTCTCCAGGAAGTCTTGGAATTTCTTCATGAAGACCAAAGGACAAGTCTTCAAGAGGTTCCAAGAGTTCAAAGCTCTTGTGGAGAATCAAACAGGGAAGAAAATCAAAGTATTGAGATCAGACAATGGAGGTGAGTATACCTCAAATGAGTTCAATGACTTATGTGCTAGAGAAGGCATTAAGAGATAAATGATTGTTCCCTACAACCCATAGCAAAATGGGGTTGCTGAGAGGAAGAACACGGCCATTGTTGGGGTTGTGAGGGCCATATTATAGGAAGCTCAGGGATCTGTGGGGAATCCCAAGCAGGCTATGAGGGAGAGTAAACCTCCAAAGAGATTTTGCATCTATTTAGCAATGGTGAGCAGCATAATTGAGTCCAAGCCTTCCACCTATGAGGAGGCAACAGGTCTGCAGGTTTGGAAGGACGCCATGGTGGAAGAGTACAATTCCATCATGAAGAATGTTGTTTGGGAGGTGGTTCCAAGACTTGAGGGGAAGTCAATGGTGACTTCTAGGTGGCTCTACAAAATCAAGTATGCTACTGATGGCAACATTGAGAAGTACAAAGCTCGGTTTGTAGCTCGAGGGTTCTCACGGGTAGAGGGAGTAGATTATGATGAGACCTTCGCTCCAATTGCGGGATATACCTCGATCAGGCAGTGATCTCCATTGCAACAAAGATGGGTTGGAAGATCCATCAAATGGACGTGAAGACCGCATTTATGAATGGTCTCATACAGGAGGAGGTGTACATAGAGCAGCCACAAGGCTTTAAGGTGCATAGGAGAGATTCTCCTGTGTGCAGACTGAAGAAGGCATTGTATGGACTAAGGCAAGCTCCTAGAGCTTGGTATTCGAGGATTGATACATACTTGCAGCAGATGGGTTTCGAGACGAGTGAGGTGGATCCCAACCTTTACTTCATTGTGGTTGGGGAGGATCCTCTCATTCTTGTGCTATATGTGGATGATCTCTTCATTACAGGGGCAGAAAGACTCATAGTCGGTTGCAAGGAGAACTTTACTTCAGAGTTCGAGATGAAAGACATTGGATTGATGCACTACTTGGGATTGGAGGTTTGGCAGGAGCCAGGACACATCTTTTTGGGACAAGACAGATATGTTGTGGACAATCTGAGGAGATTCTAGATGGATGATTGTAGGCCCATGTCCACACCCATGATAACCAACTGGAAGAAGCTTCATTCTTCTGAATCAGAGTTGGTTGATCCCATGTTGTATCATCAGTTGATTGGTTTGTTGATGTATTTGATCAACACCAAACCAGATATTTGTTTTGCAGTCAACTCTCTCAGTGAGTTTATGGTGGGGCCTCGGAGAGTGCATTAGGTGGCAGCAAAACATGTGCTCGGGTACCTTAAGGGTACGGTGGATTATGGCGTGGACCATGAGAGAGGGGATGGAGTCAGATTGATTGGCTACACTGACTCAGATTGGGTAGGATGCGTCGTTGACAGGAAGAGTACAATAGGTTGTTGCTATCACGCATATTGAGGCAGAATTCATCATTAATGGAGGTCGTACGGTTCTAATTTCTGAGAGATCGTACTGTTGTTTGTGGGCACATAAATCAAGGTGAGGTACAACATATTTTCTGTGGTGATTTGGCATGCATTTCAAGGTTGTTGTACAGTACTTTTAGCACAAAAATTGAGAGCTTCAGTTCTGGCACGCATTCCTAGACAAATTGTATAGCTACAGGCACAAGAATCGAGGACAGTGGTGCATCTCGACATATGACGGGAATGAGGTCGGTGTTCCTTGGTTTTTAAGAAATAGACTCAGACTACATTGTGGGTTGTGGGGCTAGCATCAGACATGCAGTAAAAGGGGTTGGATGCATCAGATTCCAGCTGGAGTCAGGAGGTTTTCTGGAGTTGGTCGAGGTGTTGTTTGTTCCAAAGTTGCCAGTAAATTTACTCTCAGTGTCAGTTTTGGAGGTTGGTGGATGTGGAGTTGTGTTCTTTCGTGGATTGGTGCTTCTGTATCCAGAGGGAGCTACTCCGGACACCGCTGTATTGCTTGGTGTCCAACGTGAGAGGTTATACAAGTTCCTGGGACAGCCTGTGGTTGGATCCAATGGATTCTTGGATTCAAAACCTTTGTCAGTGTCAGAGAGTGAGCAGGTTGCTCGGAAGAGTGAGTTGATATCAGGGACTCAAGCCTCTTCTAGTACTCTTAGAGGACTCAGCTGGTATGAGGTGACACAGTTGAATGCTCACAAGAGTGAGGAGACTCCTAGGAGCATGCCTTGGATGGACAGGTCTCCGTATCAGAGTCTAGTACAGGTAGCAGAGGGGGCTTCTTGTTCAGAGGGAGCAGAGATTTCTAGTTCAAAGGGAGCAGGTACAGCGGCAGATGAGATGATGAGGTTGGAGACAGATTCTGGTGGAGGTTCCAGAAGTACCTCCCTTGATAAGAGGGAGTGTTAGTTTTTGTAGCTCGGAGGTACTTCTGCATTGGTGGTGCCCAACATGCAGAAGTGACCGAGCAAAAGTCTCTCTCTAATGACTCGACTTTATAAAGTGATTTTATAAAGCCAAGTGGGGTCCTTTTATTATTTAATGAGTAAAAGTGACTTTATAAGGTTGGGTTACTTAAGTGATTAGTGAACTCAACAAAAGATTAAGTCACATCCATTGATCTTGTGGAGAAAGATCAAATCTCAGCCATTGAGATCTAGGGTTAGGGCAGTTACTCATTAATGAGTGAATAAAGGCATCATTTGAGGGAGATGGGGCGCACAGTGCACTTTTCAAGGAGAGATTGAGCGGGAATATCAAGAGACACATTTTCCAAGAGAGTTTGAGCAGAAGGAAGAAGAGAAGATTGCAGCTAGAGGATTGGCATGCATCCCAAGGAAAGATTGCAGCAAGTAATGAGCAGGTCCGTACAGCAGTATAGAGGGCCGTACAGTACGGATTTGGAGTTGGCCGTACAGCTGTTTATGCACAGAAATTGAGGCACAGAATTCGAGGTGTTGTTTGCTGAGTTAAGACTGTATAGTCTGTAGTAGATAGTACTGTATATGTGCACAGAAATCAAGGAGTGTTTTTCTGTTGGGGAGGCCATACTGTTCAGGCCGTACAGCTGAAATCTGGGCACAGATTTCAAGGCAGAAGTCTGGTCTGACTTTTGTGGTCTTTGGCACATTTTTCAAGGTGGACTGTAGGAACAAGTTACGAGATAAGTACTGTGCATTTATTGCTGTAAACTCATAAATATTTTTCCTGCAAGCTCAATAAGAAAGATCTCTCCTTGGCTGGTTTTCCCTTCGGGGGTTTTCCAGGGGCATTGCCCAGAAATTTTCGTGTCAAATGTCTGAATGAATGCTGTCTACTGTTCATTTATTTCCGCTGCTGATTTTCAGAATGCTTAGCCATTTGTATTTCTGCTCATAGTTCTAGTTGAATGCATGTGTTAACTTGCATTATTGGTGAATGACTATTGGAAGTTGAAATCTTATTGTTGACTAAGTGTTTGTCTAATATTTTTCAACATAAACAACCATATGAAGAGGGGGTTTCAACATGGCCATTTGAAATGGGCCCAATTGGAGAAAGTGTAAACCATTAAGCTTTATGTTGCAAAAGGATCCTCTCGTATACGATGAAAGGGTCATCCCTAAAACCTTATTACTCTGCAAAATAACGAACTAAACAGAACAACATAAAGAAAGAGAAAAAAAATGCCTAAAAGCGAAAAAAGGTGTTCTTTCTTTTGCTTTATCTGCTTTCTTTACCTTTTGGCTTTAATTCTTGCAGCTCCCTTTTGGTGTTCCTTTTTTTGGTTCGAGCCTTTTTGTTTTCACTTTTAGTTTTATTTGCCTCAGCCAAACATAAGTCTCAGTGGTGAAGAATCTGCCTGGATTCACCCCAGAACATGTCTGTTAGTGCATTTCATTTATATGGTTGTTGTTAGTCTAACTCAATTACAGGTTGTTGTCGCCATGAAAGCAGAATCTGATATGCTTCGAATTTCACAAGGTTTGCGCCTGGGTAAGTTTGAATGTTGTCTTTCCCTTTCTCCATACCCACATGCAAAAATATTGCTACATTCTATTCATATTCTGCCCATTTTAAAAATAAATGCAAATGCTGGTATCTAATTGATCATGTCCCAGTGTTACTATTAATTTATCCGAAACCGTAGATTATGAGTTCACATGTCACTAAAAGCAACATGCCCAGTGAAGTCATCAGATTTTGACCCATTTTTTTGTCAACACACATACAATTGCAAATATTGCAATCAATCCCTAAACCTAACTCTTATCTTAAGTGACATTCACCCAAATTGCTTGAACCTCGCCATTGGTAGAATGATCTCACCAAATATTTACTTCATAGACACTAAGGGGCCCACCAACTAGTGTGCACTAGAGCTATAAAGATGTGTTTGATATGGCAGTCTTTCATGCTTACAACAATCCATTTTTGCATTTAATATGGCAATGATGCTTTCATGGTTTTATGTTAATGATGATAATGGTGTTGTGACATATGTCGAGAAATGCCATACGGTACGGCCGGCGGCGTTTCCCGGCCGTACCGTACCCATTTCAGCGTTTTGTACCGTACTGGGGCAGGAAACAGGGGGGGTAGGGGCATTTCCTGCAACTATAACAATACTTTCACTCTCTTTGAGGTACTTGCAAAAAACATTTGATTATGAATGCATAAGCTCGATTGCAAAGGTTGTATGGTTGACTGGGCAATTATCCACATGTTTGTCATGGTTTGGTGGCTCTCTTCTCTGCTTATGATTTGATAGCATACCTGCAAAAACAATAGTTAGTATGAAAATAAAATGCAAGTAGTGTATGCATAAGTGACCTATGGCACAAGGCTTATAGCATGAGAATGTCTTTTATGTGTTATATATGGCTAGGGCCAAGACTTGAAGGCTTGACCCAGCGTGAATGGCAAGCAATGTCAACCATGTAAGCTATGAGGACAGGGCAAATACAATGTGGATTTGATTTACGTGACAAAGACCTTTACAAAGGATCTCCTCAGGAGTCC
The DNA here is from genome assembly GCA_009831015.1 of Picea engelmannii. NCBI lineage: Eukaryota > Viridiplantae > Streptophyta > Pinopsida > Pinales > Pinaceae > Picea > Picea engelmannii. The sequence continues at coordinate 431,420 of ML778323.1, read as the reverse complement.
AAGGCTAAGTGGAATGTTCCACTTGGCCACCAATGTACCAGCCTTAATGCTTGACCTTGAATACCATATGTGCATGCTAGTTCATTGAGCACTGGCAGCCATTGATGAAGATCTAACTGTGGAGGTTTTTCACCAATTTTCTATGATTAACCGTGAACGCCCTAGCCCTAGCCGTAGCCCTAGCCCTCTTTGATCATTTTGATCATTTGCTTTGGCGCTCTGTGTAAACTTTGGCTAGTCTAGGCATGGTGTTTGGAGGTCGAACTGTTGGCTCAACCATAGCCCATTTGCATGAGCACTTATGATTACAGTGGCAATTTGTGCCTTGCTTCTCATATATTGTTTGATTCGAGCCATCCTCTACTCGTTGCATAAGACCCCTGCCTGTGGAATTGAGGGTTAAACATTGTGAGATAATCCAAGTTGGAATTCTATGATTTGTTGGGTGAATGCAGCCAATAGTGGAAGTATTTGGCCTTGAACATACGTGTGGTAGGAACGTGCTAATAAAGACTCTCGAGCCTATCAAGGATTCGATGCCCAATCCACAAAGCCCAAGCATCATGGAGAAAGTAAGCTCGAAACATGGTAGAATCCTGCATTTGCCAATCGTTGTGCGATGCTTGCATGGTAAATGTACGTAGGGTTAAGAGTTTAAGACTGTCTCTACATTCCCAGCCTTCATCTTGTCACCATTACCAGTTAATTTATTTCTATTCAATGATGGGCATAAAACCCTTTTGCAAAGTCTATCCCTCTCACTCTTTTGCAATGCATGAGGTGCAAAATCCAAGCTCTGCTTGTCTTTTTGCATTACCTCTTGTTTATGGTTGCAGTACCGGAGCTTATTGTTTGGACAACCTGGACTCCCGTCCTGTGTATAAAACAAAACCCCATAAGACTCGAACCTAGGTCTATGAGAAACAATCCATATGCTTGACCTTTCAATATGTAATGCATATGCAATTGGACCCAAACACATCAGTTCTTTTGGACTATTGTGAACTATGATGAAGAGTCGAAATCTTACTCCTCATTTATCCTTCCAATTCACATATTTTTTTCAACCCAAATCTTGTTTTCATCCTTCGCTGGCAGCACATAATGAAGGTCAAAATTCACCTTAGGTATGAATTGAATGTAGTGGTTTGAATGGTATTCACTCAACAGTTTTGTTGCTATGTTGTTAGTAACTAGTTGAGCATATATTTGTGGAAATCGTGGTGTGATTCTTTCCCTTGATGGTAGAATTGGGGACTATGAAAGGGATGAAGGGTTGACAATGTTCTTAGTTTGATTGAGTGCATTTCAGTTTTGATTGAAAGCTTGATGTGACAGCTTCCTTGAACACATCTAGAACCAAGATTGATCCATGCATTGAAGGTGTGTTAATTGAGAATGCATGCACCAGATTTTAATACAAGTTGTTCAAGGTCTGAATATGACTTTAATACATTCATCTGAGTAAAAAGTAGAATTTGACCAATGTTGGAGGTTAGTTTGATGAATTTTCAGTTTAAATTAGTTGGATAATAGATGTGGATGACCTAGGTTATGATTTCAATGGTAGATTTGGGCCCTGGGGTTTGGTATTGCACTTGAGCATGATAAGAGGCTTATGTGAATTCTTGCTCCAGTCCCTGACCTGTGCATGGCACATTTTGATACCTATACAGAATATATATGGAGTTTATTGCAAGTTTCAAAGATTGGACTGAAACTTGTATTTGATGTTGTTTGATGTCAAGACATATGAAAAGAACCTGTTTGCATTGTGTTATCGCACGAGGTGTAGGTTGAGCAAAGCCAACTTCAACCCACAAATGTGTGACAACTTGGGAGAATCTACCAACACTCCCCTCTTTTAGTGATGAAGAAATTCACCACAAGGGAGGAGTCCTAGGTGACCCTAGGGGGAATGAGGGGGAAAATCAAGCAGTGAAAGGAAAACCCCTATAGGTCATGGTATGAGAGTGCTTTGGTTTTGAAGAATGATGACTTTGGTGAAGGGAAGAAAGAGACTAATCAATAACCTGAAAAACAAATGTTAGAACCACTATCCCAAGACCCAAGATCATGAAAATAAACCCTCAAACACTAAGGGAAATAACAAGAAACCTTGCTGTCCCAAAATTGCAGCACACTGTAATTTGTATCAGAAAGAACAAAATGTTAACATCTGCAATAGATCACCGTCAAAATCAACAAGAAATATCTTGAAACAAAACCCCTTGATTAGTAGATAACATTTCAATATTCAAACAATAATTTTGACAGTTGAAAGGGCTATAAACCAAGTGTTATCAGCAATTTTATGACAGCCCCTATATGGCTGTAACAAAAAATTTCAGCAGAAATTCTAACCGTTAAAATCAGCAAACAAATATTCCAATGAAAATCCCTTAACTTGTAAATTAGTTTCCAATATTTGTACGCAACTTTCAGTGGTCAGAATTAAGAGAAAAACAACTTTAAGAGAGTGTTTTGCTTCAGCCCTAATGGCTGTAACATTAATTTAATTACAGCAGTAAGTAAATCCCCTTCAACGAAAACGCCTTGGCTAGGGAGACTAGCTTATGATGAGTGCAATCAAGCCAAATTAGAACGATTTCAAAATGAACTTATTTCATGTATTCCAATGCAACAATTTACGTTCTCCAATGCAATTAAAAAAAATTATCCTTGGGCAATGGATTCAAATAATAGCTAAAAGATCAAGAGGGAGAGCCAACTTGAACCTTGGTTTTGAACCCTTACAAAACCAAGCAGCCCTCCTTTCTTCAAGATTTTCTAGTGATTTAAATTGAACTAGGGCAAGATCTTCTAGGGCTGTAAACCCTCTTACTTCCTAGAAGATCAACCCTAGCCAAGCCTTTGCAACAGGGGTGTAGGCCCTTCTACATTTTATAGCAAAGCTTGAACAATTCCAAGACAAACAATAAAAGATCTCTAGTAGAAGGTGTACACCTTTGAACTTCTCCTAGGGTTTAAAATTTAAAATCCTTGGACAAAGATAAGTAATTGCAGAAATATACTCACAAAATCCAAGAAGATTGATGCCAAACCCTCGTCTTTACCAAAGATCATCCACATTCATCCAAGAAAAAGCCTCAAGAGAAATCGATTTTCTCCAAAATGCCAAAGACGAGCCTTTTTCCACAATCCACAAGAGAAAATAAAGAAGCCAAAATTTTCCTTAGAGAGGGAGAACCCTCACAAGTGGGTTATGTTCAAATAAAAATGACTTGCCCGTATTTAAAGAGGAAAACCCAAGTCATATTTGTCCACATTTACAATCAAATCCTTAATTTTAGGTCAAAACCAAAGTTACAATTCTTAATTAGTGAAATGTTTTGCTCTTTTTTCCCACATAGGCTACAATATGATGAAAAATAACAAAATAATGGCATGTAAGCCCACAAGACTCTTCTCCAAGGTGGCATGTCTGAAGGCAAGCCTCCAAAGGCTAGAACGGCATGCTAGAAATGTGCCACATCATCCCCAAATCGAGTAAAAGTGTGGGGTCACAAGCCCACAACACCACCAAGTGCACAAAATACACCCAACGATCTCCTCAATCTGTGACATCATGCTGCAAAAGAGGGACGTTTGGGTATAGGAGGGTGACATCATCTTCTCTTCATGGTTTCGAGCCTTGCTCATGTGCTAAAGACGTCATCCAAGGTGCAGCGTTCATCATCCTAGGCCTCCAATGTCACCAATGTGTGGGGCACAACATCCATCCAATGGGCTTTCAAGCCCCTATGAAGGTCCAAGTGGCTTAGTCCCTTCATGAATGACTTTCACCAGGCAAAGTCCTGCAAAGACAAGCAAATACACCCTCTAAGGGTCCACAAGTCCTATGAATCATGCCAAGTAACCCACATTTAATAAAAGAACCACCTAAATAAGTGCATTAAGTCCCCCCTTTTCAAATTAAACAAATGGTCAAAGGCCTTATAAACTTTGTCAAATTTAGGTATGGGAGGGGTGTCATGGTGCCCTATTGGGTAGGCCAATCCCCAAGTCAAGGAATGTTTCCCAAGACGACCCTCTCTAGATTGTGTAATGAATGTGAAGTGGATTGGAGAAGTACTCTTGGGCATGGGGTTCTTGACATATCAAGGGCTCATATTGTCTCATTTATGGGTGCCTTTGCGGAGGGTGCGTTGCATCCCTTCATTTGCAATGCAACATTTTTCCAAGCCCTTTATTTGCATTCCTTTTTTATGGTCCGAACATTGAGTGTTATGCGCAATGGAAAGAAAAAGAGCACTGCAATGCCACTTGAAGTTAGAACACATTGAGTGCAATGTACATTGGAAAACAAAGAACACCGCAATGCATTCCCCCATCAAGTGGGACACTTCTTATTTTATTTTCTTTTAAAAAGTCCTTTATTTTATAGAGAAGTGATTCATGGCTCTCAGGACTTTTAGGGCAAGCATCTAGAAGGATGAATTATGGCTTTTGACTATTACAATGCTAGCTACAACACCTCTGGGCCTTTAGCCCCTTCTTCCCATGAAATGAGATACAAACCCTTCTTGGGGTCGATGAACCCAAAAACCTAAAAGATGAGGAGACAATGGGGAAGAAGTATGGAAAGTGGTAAGTATGAGTGGGAATGGTACAATGACCCTTCAAGGAGACCCCCCAATAGTAACCATTTTCCCGAGGGTGACCAACTAACTAGGATACCATGTCAAAAGATATAATTTCCAAGCAAACGTTCCATAGTCAAGACAAAACTCTTTGCAACATGCTCAAATGCTTCAAATATTAAAGTGACACTTACCAAGAGATTGGACTTGTTACCTCATGAAGCAATACATACTGTCTTCTATGGACCAAGCTAGTGTGGTGGATGTTGCTATGTTGCTGACAATGAGTGGTGATGCATGGTGAAGAGGAGAAGCTCTATTTGCTCAATGTGGGCTCTGTCAGTCATCTAGCTCTAAGCACTCCATGTCTGCTACCTACGGGCCGTGAGACATCATCTCCTTAGTTACCCCTAGGCCTGGCCCCTGGGGCATAACACATTGCAAACTAGTCTATGCTACCGCTGGCAAAGTTTCCCTTCACCCGTCTGTTACTTCCAAGATCTACACAATAGATAAGTCCAATCACCACGCACAAATCCTAGGGAAACTTAAAAGTGCCACCCATTGTCACCTCAATGACCACTTCCCTCACTTTAGGCTGGTTCTTTTCCACCATAAGAGTGGTTTCCCTAATAGGATTTCCAATACACCCTTAAAACCAAATAATTAAGACCAGATTTGGAAATACAGAAATTTAAGGTCTTTAATATATATAGTGGTGAATTCAAGTAGATGAGTGCCTTATCCATTGGGCTCTAGAGTCAAAAACACTTAAATGAATTGGGAACTTGATTATGAAGCAAATTAAACCAACAAACATGCCATAAACAGCAGTGTTTTCGGTTATAACAGGTCTGCAAATTGCACTTACAGCCAACATACAGAGCTCAAAATGTTAATACAGCACTTTCGTTAAGCACTTGCCTCAAGATATAATATCAACACTGAATATATAAAGATAAAAGACAATCTTCTATTTAATAAATGCCCCCATACGTAGCACAATCCAGATCTGATATTAATAAGCCTTAAGAGGGAAACAGGTCACATTTTCAGGCCTCCTATGCTGGTTAACAAACCCTGTAACAACAGAAATATTTTCCAGCAAAGAAGAGAAAACAATGTACATAACAGCAGCCTTATAAAGCAAGAGGATAGCCCTGAATATGTCCACAATGAAGCTCCAAATATTGCAAAGATATCTTCAACTTTCAGCCCAATAGTCTAGGGTATTTCTCCACCATGAAAACACACCTTGCAAATGAAAACACACTTGGGAGCTTCTTCTAGATGCTTCTTTGATAAACCTTCTAATAAAATATCATAGAGAACAATCTAGAAGGTTACGGATCCATCATGAAATAGGTTCTAGAATTATCTTCAAGATAAGGCACACTCTTCATGAGAGATCTTCTAGCAACTTCCTCTCCAAAAATATCAATAAAAATCCCAAAGGTCAGGCCCTCCTCTTCTCTTGTGTGTTCCTCCTTTGACCCTTTGACCAATCAAGATATTATCAACACACCTTTTAAAGTGTGCACCCTTGAGAATGTGCAATGAAAAATCTTTGGAAAGTAGAGTGCTCTCCTCAAACAGGCTCCTTGACTTCGAACAATGTGCCTACGATGTCCTCATGCTAAACAAACAACTTTTCCATGCAACTTTGTCCTAGGAGTGTGAAATATGCCCCGACAATGACTCTAAATGGAAGATAATGCAACAACATATGTAGAGAAGTCTTCCAGCAGAAATCAAGATATGGTCCAAATTGACCTAAGGAGGGGTCGTCCAGAAAAAATCGATGTAGAATGGAGGGACTGCTTTTTCACTAGAAGTTAGATTATTGGAAGTTGCCATTTCGGTGTGCACCATGTCATGGGTGAGGGCACCTTTGAACAGATTGTAAGTCTCCTTCCTCCTATTGACAATATAAAAAGAGAGTTTGGCATAAGGTTCAAGGAGAGGAGAAGGGCTCAGCAACAAAATCCGAAGCCCTATAGGAGGATGGCACGAATGCTTCTCTGTCACTGTGTGATTTGGAAGCTGAAATCCCGCCAATACTAGATCCAGCCTCAAAACAAAAAGTCGAGGGGTAATTCCATAAGCCTCTCAACGTTTCAACTCATGTCCAAGGTATGTCAAGGACTCTCATCCCACAGTTAATTCCTCATACTTCTTCTCTGGATGTTGGAAATGTTGTGGGTAAGGGTAATGTTATCCACCAAGTTGCACTAGAATGGAATTGCATATGAGCCGGCAAAGATTGAACAATTACCAGTTCAAAATTCAGAGTTCAAAAATCTAGCCGTCCATTATGGCCATTTTTCAACTTTTTACCACATTCCCATACCCTGCGGGAAATTGTAATAACATGACTTAAGCATGTGATTTTTGTAACAGGCTTAGCCACCCAAGACTTAGACACTAGTACTTTACTCTAGAGTGTTTTTGTTACTTGCTAATTATATGTTTCTCTTTAAGCGATCTATAATTTTCGAGTTTTTTCACTCAATAACCTCCAAAGATAGGGTAATTGTACTAGCAGATATGACTTGGGGAGTGTTAAGTCTAGAGTCTTATGTATATAACCATGCTAAGCATTATCATAGAGTCTCATGGAAATGTGCTAAGTCCCCCTTAGGATTTTTTAAATTTTTCAGTTAATGAAAAATTTCCCGTAAAAAAGGTTATTTTAATTGTCATTTGAGTATGTATTAAAAAAGTGGTACTATGAGGCATTATATGCCTTGGGGGTGCTCATTTTTGGATCTAGAGCACCCACTTTACCTAACTACCCACTTTTATGAGTAAAATTAGTAATTTTAATCACTAAAAAGTTAATTTTGCTCACAAAAGTAAAAAAAGACATAAAAAATCAGGGAAAATCAGCAAATGCTATATTTTAGCATTCTTGCCGGAAACATGTTTGGACATGTTTTTAGTCAACTAGAGTCCCAAAGGCTAGGTGGCACATGAGGGGCAAATTCTATTGGTTGAAGCAGGGATGCCGAAGCATCCCCCCCCCCGATCCGAACCCCCGATCCGGGCTCCGAGCGGGAGCGTCCCGGAACCGCGCTCCCGGCCGCGCTCCGGCCCTCCTGAACCGAGCTCTCGGCCGCGCTCCGGCCCTCCTGAACCGCTCTCCCGACCCTCATTGCACGCTCCCTGCCCTAGCCCGAAGCTCCCCGCTCCCGCGCGCTCCCGGTCCGCTTCCCCCCACACTCCCACACCTGTAGGACGCGCTCCCGACCCCCCGGAACCGCGCTCCCGGAGCGCTCCCAGAACCACGCGGGCGCTCCCCGATTTTTGGATGAAAAAAGTGATTTTTTTTTTGTTTTTTTTATTTTATTTTTTTTTTTTTTGGCTTTGTGCATGGGCCCTAGGGCATTTTTAGGGTTAGAGAGGGGAGATAAAGCACAATCTCTCCCTCTTCTTCCTC
>ML778323.1:341478-420783 GCA_009831015.1 Picea engelmannii | reverse complement strand
AGTTTGTATGTTTGTAATTGCTAGAATCTATATGGTTTGTATTTGTATTTGTAAAATGTATTTCAATTTCTTACTTTGTATGTGTAATTGTTAGCAGCTAGATGGTTGATGCTTGAATGATTATTCATTAATGTACTACGTAATATTCATGGAATGATGGATAATATGGAATTTAGATGGCATTTCATATATTGGAAGTATCACAAACATACATGTTTCATAATTTTTGCATCTAGTTTGGCATTCTACATGTTTTTTTTTTAATATATATATATATATATATATATATATATATATATATATATATATATATATAAACGCTCCGGAGACGCTTCGCTCCTGCTTCCCGCTCCCGCTCCCGCTTCTCTCCCACGCTCTGGCAACAATGGGTTGAAGCATGAGTGCGATGGAAGCCATAATTGATTTAGGCATGTGCATAAGGGAGAAGTGCGCCCCTCTTGCTAGGTGGCGCATTCTAGAGTGGGCTGCCCACCTCTTGGGAGGTGGCGGCCCTCCATCCTTCATCTCTCTCATAAGTGGCAAGTTTGAGGAGTGTGGGGAGAGGTGGCAGCCATCTCCCTCACACTTGGCTCCCTCTATCTTACAAGTGGTGTGCCCTCCTCTTAGCTATCTTCTCTTCCTGTTATAAAATAAAGCACTCCCCTCTCGCACAAGCCACTTGGATCTTGGATGATATTGCTTGTTGATGTTATTGTAATCTTTCTTTCTCATTGGAATAAAAAGGCTTTGGAGGCTACTACATGGTGTAAAGCAATCTTGTGTGGATCATCTATGTTCAATTTTGTTTGAGGTATATGATTTCTTGTTGATTTCTTGCTTTTGTTGTTAAATCTTGGCCTTGGAAGCGGAGCTATCTCCCAATAGGATAGAAATAGAAAAGTTAGCTTGCTTAATATTTCTATTGATTCATGTATGTTAGACAGTTTGAATTGCATGCTTATTTAGCTTAATATTCATGCTTTCATGATCCTATATTATATGACACCGTTGCATTTAACCCTTTTGCAAGAAGTTTTAAGTTGTGCAAGATATCTCACTTGAAGGATAGGTTGAGCTAGCTTGCATCTTCCTCATTCTTCAAGATTGTGGTGAACAACATAGTCACTCAGTTTTCCACCAAAGCAAGGAACCACATTGCCCAAGGCTTTTCAAGGGATCAAGCATTTTCACTCTCTCTCTCTCTAAATTCTACAATTTCATTTCGTTATTTCTTTGTACATTCCAGATCTACCATATTTCAATCTAAATACATAAGTAGATCAGATTTGTAGAAGTATTTGTTTAGATCTTAGCTTAGTTTCAATTTATCTATCTTTTCAAGCAAGATCTAGCAATTGGAAAGTCTCTTTTGCAAGTTAAAACTTAGTTAAATCTAAAGGCTTTAAAAGAGATCTTTGGTTTCATGCTTAAGCTTTCATATCTAGCAAGTTTAGTGCTTTAAATTTGCTGCTCTTTAAAAGCAGTCAAAGACCCTAAGGAAACAAGCTTTCTAGCTTGTTCTCCTTAGTTCCTTTTTTGCTCATTATCATATATTTTAACTTAGAAATTTTTGGGTTTGTCTACTAATAACCAAAGACACTTTTAAAGTGTTTTTGGCCATCTTTTGCATTGTTTTGTTTGCTGTTTTGTGCAGGTTTGTGAATAAACAAGAGGAGATTCTGCCAAAATTTGGCGGATTAGGAGCATTTGAGACTTCCAGAAGCACTTTATACCTTCCTAAACCATTTTGAAACTTGTAAACCTCTTTGATCCATCATTATAAGGATCCAAAATCTGATTAAAAGAAGATCATTGTAACTGAGGCAATAAAAGAGTGGGCTACACAGTGCCCCATTTGCGTTTCCCCCTAGGGGGGGGTGTCTTGTGGCGTGATTCTGTATTTTGCTTTAGTATTTCATTTTATTTGTTTTTCATCTTTTAATAAGCATAAAACACATCAACAACAATCGCATAGATTAGATTTCATTTTGGAAAGTAATCTTTAATTGCTAGATTAGATTTCCCTTTCAGCATTTTTTACTTTTTGGGCAAATAAACTTGTCCCCTCAGCTCCTCTGCAAAGAGGCTGGTTAGTAAGGACTTTAGTAATTACAAAAACCTTTATTTTCTGGTATTTCAAATTTGCAGCAAATAAACCCATCCCTTCAGCTCCTCTGCAAAGAGGTTGGTCAATGTGGACAGTAGCTTAATTAGAAAACATTTACTTTTCAGTCCTTTATTTTGTTTAAAATAAACATTTCCCCTCAACTCCTGGTGTATGTTCTTGACACTTCCAATTGTGAGCTAGCCTTAATCTTTTGGAGGTAAGTTTCAAGCAGAATCGGGCTGGTAAATGTGAAGTAGTTTAATAGGAAAATCTTGATAGTTGTTATTGCTTGGTTTAGAAAACCACCTAGAGGGAGTGTGTGAAGTTTTACGGAATACTTCAGGCTTGTTCCCCTCCGTGTTGGACATCCAACACCTCTAGTGGGCTTGTTGGTGAAACCATTGGGTTTCGGCAAGTTCTCAGCAAATCTCTATACTAAAAGGATAGTCTCTTGAGAGGCCAAACCTAGTGTAAAATTGCTTTCTCACAATCAAGCTTTCACTAAAATAAAACCCACATTAATTAAACTCTAAAAGTAATCTCCATAGGGTACCTTACACTTTCAGTAGCATAAACACAGGATCTCAATATTTGTCACTGGTCTTTTTCCTATATCTTAAGAAGCCATTTGCTTCAAGTATTTACTTTTGCAAATCTTTAATTATATCTTGAAGTATCTAATTTGTTTATGGTTATTTCACATGCAAGCATCTGTATCCTTTGAATACTTTTTTATGCAAGTACTTTTTTAATTGAATATCTATTTCCATAAGCTATTTATTTTGTGAATGAATGATATATGTTGCTAGTTTAGAGTTACTTTTGTTGTAGTTGTTTTTATTGCAATAAACTCCTAGATTTATTTTTTGTACTTAGATTAGTTCAAGCCTTAGTATTTTTGTTAGGGACAACCCCCTTGGCTTCGCTAGGAGTTGGCCTAGATGGAGGAGTTGAGGATTAAGTGACAGCACCTTAACTCGAACTTTCCCCCAAGCACACACCTAGTGGATTAAAGGTTTCTTCCACGTTATCTGAGGTGTGTATAAAGGCGGCAACAGGTAGTATCTTGTCTACATCCAATCCTTTGTGTCTCATCCGCACTGCCCCCTATATCCCATTCTCAAGTTGTGGAGGTTTTAACTTTTAACAATTTGGGAGGGGTGGTTTTGACTTCTAATGGAATCTAGTCAAACCTTTGTGAAGGTGTCACTCGGGCCAATCTACCTAAATAATCCTTGCTATCTAATTATCAATTACAGCCTTGAAATGTTAATCAATTGGAGGATAATGGATGATGTGGAGGGAGGCTTAACCTCAGTTTCTATTAAACCTTTTCCTATTGGTAGAAAATCTAACGTTTCCAAAGCTAAGTCAAAGACATCAAAAGGTTCTCGAGGGTAAACAATTGACCATTAATGGGGTGCTTAGAGCAGGAAAACCCCAAAAATTGGTGATCCAATGATCATACTCTCATTAAATTTGAGAGGGATCAGGGGTGCCCCAAAAGTGCAAGCCCTCAAGCGAGTCTAGGTTTTGTATAAACCAGATGTTGTTTTCTTTCAGGAAACAATTTGTTTAGGTGGAAAGGCCATAGATGTTTTGTCTTCTTTCTTCAAAAACTGGAGTTTTTGTTCCGTAGATGTGGAGCGTTAGTCCAGAGGTCTTGTCACTATGTGGAATTCAAGCATTGATGTTATCTTTGTTGGATATTTGCAACTTCAGGCAGTCATTCTCCACACGAAAGCACAAGAAGGCCCATCTACACCATTACAGAAGCCCCAGGAAGAAGTTGAAGGCCTAAGAAGAGAAGTCGGACCCATAGGAAAAATAATAATAAAATTGAAGACCCAAAAATAAGAAGTCGGCCCCAGACTAGCGCCCAGATAAGTATAAATACAGGACTAGCTCATTTCATTTTGACAGTCAGACAACTCCTTTTGCATTGCGCACAAGGCAGTTGCAGCTGCAGTTTTGGCCGTTTCGCTATTTCTGGGTTACTGGTTATCTTGGAGAGTGTGCCACACTTGGAGAAGCTCTTTCTTGGTTATTCTTGGACATATTATTGAGGAGCTAGGTCTTAGTGATGCTAGCCTTGGAGAGGATCTTCTTTGTATGGTATTTTGGTTATTGATGGTGATGTACTGGTAATATCTTGGACTGAATTCTTCTAGAGAAAGGTTGTTGGGTTTTCTCCCAAGTTTGGGTTTCCCGGGATACACCCTTGTGTTCTTGTGTTGTGTTCTTGTGTTTATTGTGCATGGTTAATACTTCTAGATCTTGTTGTTTTCACTGCATTGTTATAGTTGAGATTTTCAGTGAATAGTTATTCTATGATGACTGTGATATAAAAGTAAATGGTGTTTGTAATCATAGGGCAATGGCTATCAAATCTGAGAATCATGAAAATACCACCAATCTCTACACATGTCATCTCTACAAGTATCATCCTGGAAGGAAGAGCTAAGGCACTTGGGTACGTTTTCAAATTTGTAAATCTTTATGGTCCTTATGGGGGCAAAAAAACCTTTTGGGATTTGTTAATGGATCAACAGTCCCTAAAAGGTGACGATATAATTGTGGGGGGCGGGGGGATTTAAATCTGACCCTAAAATCCAAGGAGGTCTAGGGAGAGGCTGGTAGGGTTGACCAATATTATTATCTAACTCACAATAAATATTATTATCTAAATCATAAAAAAAGGTGAAGATTCAATTTTGTCAACTATGAAGAAAATGAAACTCAAAGGTTTACTATAGATATCATTGGGGAGATGATAGAGTGAGAGCTCTAGGGTAAGCCTGTCAAGGTTGTGGTTGATATACACATACTACCCATTCGAAGGGTTGCCTAATTATCTGGAATCTAGGAAAGAATTAGAGGGTGGGATCAACCCTTCCCGAATTGTCTATGAAGTGCATGAGTGCTTACAAAGAAAGCAAAAATCCCAAGACTCTAAATGAGTGAGAGAAATACCTAGTCAAAACCTACAAGGTTTGGGATTTCTAGATTTGAAATGCCTCTGACAAAGTGGAGGTGAGTGGCAAGCTAATGGGGGACTTGAAATATAATTGCGATGGAAATCCCCATGTATGTGAAAGTAGACTTCTCATAATGGATATATATATTCGCAACCCAATGACGCTTTTGAAAGCAGATCGAATCTATGGTAATCTTTGAAGGCTTCTGAACTTATAATCTTCAAAATCTCATTTACCCCATTTACTTGGAATCATGTGGCTTAAATGCTAAATCAAACTTGATCATTAGTGGGATGTTGATGAGCCATTCGAAAAATGTGGTATTAAATAATATAGTGCCAATGGGCTCAAATGCATCGAGACTCGACACATACTTGAAAATCAACAAGTTTCAAAAGTTAACGAGGGTCCACAAACGAAAAACACTCTGAAACATCCTCCAACCTACAACCTATGAGATGTAGAATATAGCAGCAATGTGAAGTCTTACTCTCAGCTTATGAACCTGAGAGAAAGCCCCTAATAAAGGGTTCGTGGTTCCAGCCTGAGACAAAGGCTAGGAATGTATATGGCCTCCTCCATGACGTGAGAGAGAAGAACTCCAGATGATTATCCGATGTAAGAGCAATCTGTTGAGTTAGAGAAATCTTAAAAAGCGTTGGGCACATCATCATGAGAATAAAAACAAAGATGATGTGATGGCCTCCTCTGAACAACAGCAAAGTTGATGTGAAGACTCCAGATGATCCTCCTATCGGTAGCAGCAGGAAAGCAGATCTGTAGAGAAGACGTGACTATGGCTGAGCATAAGTGCACGTGTGAGGACCTAGCTCATCTGTGTAATGTAGTGACTCGGGTCTATGACATCCCTATGGATGTGGCCCCTAGTGGATGAGCACTAGAGGGTGTATCAGATCCTTTGCTATATATTGTTCAAGAGTCAGACCTACCTGTAACCCTAGTTATTGTGTAAAGGGTATAGGTCGGCCCTATCTTATTGTGTCTAAAGATAAACTGCAAAAGATAATTAATATTAATTATTATAATAATAAATAAATAAATATGTCTAAGTGAGGTCGGCCCTATTGTGCCAATAGACACTTTAGTTAACAAGACAAAGTCTAATATAAGTAAGATGAAATCTTTCATTTGTAGACACACACTCACTTGCAAGTTTTGGAAATTTCAGAAAGAACATTTCTTGGTCAAAGTTGTGCACCTCTCTTGGGCGCTAGGGTTTCTAGGTTTTTTGCACCCTCTTGTGTGCTAGGATCTTCTTGGTGGTGAAAAGGTCTTTCTCTTGAAAAGTATAGCAAAGGATTTGGCTGGGTTTTTCTCGCTTGTTTGAGAAGGGTTTCCCAAGATATATCTTGTGTTCTTGTGCATGATGCTTCTTCATGTGATCTTGGTTGTTGCAGCATTTATGGTTATGGTTAATTGTTAAAATGAAATGAACTTCATGCTTAACCTAAATGCCATGAAAAACTAACATGGTATCAGAGCATAGGTCATGAAAGAACCTATTGCACAAGAATCCACCAAGTCTCATCCCTTATCAGCATTCTTCACAAAAAAAAAGGAAAAACGTCACTGTTGTCGTACATGAAAATTAGGGCTTTTTATTGAAGAAAATTTTCAGCCTCAAAACCTTCTAGAAAAGTGCGCCCTAGCCCAAGCAACTCTTTGGCACCTTCAGCACACCTTTTCAATGGGTAGATCTCCCGGAAAGTGAAACCCTAGTTTTCACAAAGTACCAGAAAACCAAAAGTACCAGAAAACCAGAAGTACCAGAAGCACCAGTCCAGAAATCCGTTGGTCAAGTTTGAGGGGGTTAAATTTGGATTTTCAGAAATCTGACTACATCAGCTTACTCGGCTCAGCTCAGCACATCTATCCCCTGGATCAGAATTTCAAAATTTGAAGTTGGAAAAATTAGGGTTTCCTCATAAAACCCTAAGTTGCAGTTGCAGTTGCAGTTTTAGAATCAGTTGCAGTATCAGTTGAAGTATCAGTTGTTGTACCAGTTGCAGTCACCCTTGAAGTCTTTTAAAAGTTATTATCGTTGCTACCAGATGGTGCCACTACCTACAAATACTATCAGAGGTATGTACTCACATATGTTTAAATTGTTAAAACTTTAAAGGGTATTTGCAAGAGAAGGGATCTCTTGCCATAAATTTAGAAGGATCTCAAGATCCAACACATTCAGAAGAATAATGCAACCCAGGTTTGATTATTCTGATATGCATCTATTTGTTATGACATTTATTTGATCTAGGTTGCATGTTGAAGCTATGACCATCATACTAACCTTTGGTCAAAAATCAAAGTCAAGATATTAGATGGATTAAAGTTGAGATCATAGAATTTGTTCTCTAACCCAACCTTCTGTCAAGATAGAATATTGTCCTAGTACAAAAGACAGGTTGAAGAAAGTCCTTGTTATCTTGAGTGAAGGAGACTTGGAAGAAAAGCAACACACTGGAAGTGAAGACTCTGATTGTTGTAATTGTCATTCCTCTAACTTATATTTCTAAAGTTTGCTACTTTACAAATAGGTGTTGTAGCTGTGATAACAATCCTTAAAATTGTTTTGATTCTAGAGATGTACTCATTATTCTCCTTTAGGAGATATTATTGTTTTGGTTCCTCTTGTTTTCTTGTTCCAGAGAGGTCAAGAACAAAGGAAGATGCTTATCCTTCAGAGGGAGTCACATTGACTCAAAAGGAGTCAAAACTATTTGAGAAAGAGGAAGAATAGAACCATCCTTGAGACAATCAATGCAATAATGCATGATCAGAATCTTTCTATGATTTCATGGGCAGAAGCATGCATGACGCAGGATATGTCCAAAACAAGATTCTTCACCAAAATAGAAGCCTTCACCAAAATGAAGCCTGAGATTGAACACTTCAGGTTATTTGGGTGCCCAGTGTATCTTCATGTACCCAAAGAGAAGAAGTCCAAGCTAGATCCTATAGAAAGAAAGGATACAGTGAATCTTCAAAGACATTCCAGATCGACATCCCTGATCAGAAACAGATCAAGACAAGCAGAAATGTTGCCTCTAAAGAAAAGATGATCCTTCAAAATCTCAAATGAAGGTTGACAATAAGACTGTACCTTTCTCTCCCTTCAGCAACTCAGAGGGAGAAAGACATTATTCCAGTTGACCCAGCTACTCAAATTGATATGATCAATGATATTACAGCAAGGCATAAAATGCTTATCTAGACTCACAATGCAAGATGCAGAAAAGCATACAAGCCTCTCAAGGCACCTTCCAAGATAGCAAAAGGAGTTTCTCAAAGCTATCCTCTAGTCATGAGACACTTCATTGATGATAAGACTCCATGTCTTAAAAAAGCAACAAGAGAACCAGTATGGCAAGATGCCATAACAGAAGGATACCGGTATGTCCTAAAAGAATCATGCATAAAATATTATTCAGGGACTAGAAAGGAAAGTTTGTCGTAACTTCCAAGTGGATCTATAAGATCTAGCATGCAGCTGATGGAAGTATCAAGAAATGCAAAACAAGATCCATAGACAGAGGTTTCTCATAAACAGAGGGAGTTGTCCATGATAAGACACTTGACCCAATGAACTGATTCACTTCCATCTGTACCGCCATCCATGAGTTGGTATCTATATCAGATAGATAGGTTCTTGATGAGTTTGGATTTCAGCAAAGAATGTTACTGATAAAAACCTATATAGTGTTGATGACTAGAACCTGATCCTGATGACTTATTCAGAAAGCCTTGTTGTTGAAAACAAGCAAACAGTGACTTCTGACTTTCATAAAAGATTTGAGTATGACACACTACTTCTTGGGACAAGAAGTATGACAGAGGACTGATGAAATTTTTTTTATACAATAAAAATATTAAAGAAGTATAACTGAATGCAAATCCACCGTGATGAATTTAAAGAAGAAGATTGATGATGATTCAGACGAGACTAATCCACAGTTGATTGGATCATCATTGTATTTAGTTAACACCAGACCAGATTCATGCCATGCAGTGAATCTGATGAGTCAACCAAGACAAGACTCACTAGAAAAACAACAAAACATGTATTAAGACACAGTTGGATATGATCTAAGGTATGCCTCCAATGTGAACTTGAGTTTGCAGAATATACCGATTCAGATTGAGCAGAAAGTACAGTGGACCGAAAGAGCACATCCGGTTGATGTTCTACCTTGAAGTCTTCCGGGGTTTCCTGACACAGCAGCAAACAAAACTATGTGGCCTTGAGTGCACCAAAGATGGAGTATATGCGAAGCAATGTGGCTTCACAAACTTCCGACAGATTTACTTGATCATGAGATGGATCCTATGATCACAACTAAGAGTCGTGTGATTCCAGTGTTTCCTGATGGTTCAAAACACGACGAGATGAAATACCCTCATATCAGAGATATGATACAGAAGAAAGATGGTATGCTTGCAGTACCTTCCTACACCTAAGAAGACTACAAACATTTACTTGGTGAAGAACTCCTTCCTAGATTAAGAGGGAGTATGGATAACCTTAGCCAAAAACAAAACTCAGAGTACATCGGTATGAGACTTGGCTTGATGGAGAATGCCTCCCTAGCTGAGAGAGAGTGTTAATGTTTTGCAGCAATAGGAGACATCCTCCAGCCTACAACCTATGAGATGTGGAATATAGCAACAATGTGAAGTCTTACTCTCAGCTTACAAACCTGAGAGAAAGCCCCTAATAAAGGGTTCGTGGTTCCAGCTTGAGACAAAGGCTAGGAATGTATATGGCCTCCTCCATGACGTGAGAGAGAAGAACTCTAGATGATTATCCGATGTAAGAGCGTTCTGTTGATTTAGAGAAATCCTGAAAAGCGTTGGGCACATCATCATGCGAATAAGAACAAAGATGATGTGATGGCCTCTTCTGAACGACCAACAGAGTTGATGTGAAGACTCCAAATGATCCTCCTGTCGGTAGCAGCAGGAAAGCAAATCTGTAGAGCAAACATGACTATGGTTGAGCCTAAGTGCACGTGTGAGGACCTAGCTGATCTGTGTAATGCAGTGACTCAAGTCTATGACATCCCTATGGATGTGGCCCCCAATGGATGAGCACTAGAGGGTGTATCAGATCCTTTGCTATATATTGTTCAAGAGTCAGACCTACCTATAACCCTAGTTATTGTGTAAAGGGTATAGGTCGACCCTATCTTATTGTGTCTAAAGATAAACTCCAAAAGATAATTAATATTAATATTAATATTAATTATTATAATAATAAATAAATATGTCTAAGTGAGGTCGGCCCTATTGTGCCAATAGACACTTTAGTTAACATGACAAAGTCTAATATAAGTAAGATGAAATCTTTCATTTGTAGACACACACTCACTTGCAAGTTTTGGAAATTTCAGAAACATTTCTTGGTCAAAGTTGCACACCTCTCTTGGGCGCTAGGGTTTCTAGGTTTTGTGCACCCTCTTGTGTGCTAGGATCTTCTTGGTGATGAAAAGGTCTTTCTCTTGAAATGTATAGCAAAGTATTTGGCTGGGTTTTTCTCCCTTGTTTGAGAAGGGTTTCCCAGGATATATCTTGTGTTCTTGTGCATGGTGCTTCTTCATGTGATCTTGGTTGTTGCAGCATTTATGGTTATGGTTAATTGTTAAAATGAAATGAACTTCATGCTTAACCTAAATGCCATGAAAAATTAACAATATATGCCACCCCCAAGCACACTAACCTTTACTTAGATAGATTTTGTTCACAAAGCAAGTCCAATCAGATAAACCCTAGCACAAGTGATAGCTCAACCAAAAATACCACCACCGCTGCAGCAGCAGCAACATACAAAGGTAGCGCACAAGAGAGAGATACCAAAAGACTGAACAAGAATAAATTGTGCAGCTGCAGATACTACGTCACCTCCTCCAAACTTACGCCTTGCTTCTATGTAGCTGGGAGAGTGTGAGTGAGTGAATAAATGAGCCAAGACGTCCTCTATTTATAGTCTTTCTGGCCACTAGACTGGGCCGACTTCTTCTCTGGACAAGTGTCTTTTTTATTATTACTTTATTCTTCTGGGCCGACTTCTCTTCTAGGGTATTTCAATATCTGTTCAATGGATCTCTTGCTTCCGAAATCTTCTCTGCATCTAAGAAATCTCATCTAGGAGGGAAAGATCCTCCCACGACTACCAAAACATCAACAAATATTCTGCTTTTGTCAATGAGGGGGCCATTGCATGTTGCTTCTTGTTGGTCCATGTGACTACACTCGTGCCAAGGCTAAAAACATATCTAGACGCTAATTTTCTATCATCCACACAAGCCCAATCTAGATCTGTAAGCCCACACAGCCTAGGATCTTTGCTTCTGTTGTACAGAATGCCAAAGTCAAGTATCCCTTCACACATCTCAAAACTCCCTTTGTTGTAGTCCAATGTTGTTCCTTTGGCAATGTCAGAAATCTAGTAATGAAGCTCATAGTGTAACTCAAATCAAGCCTAATGGATGTAAGATATATCAAGCTCCCCACTAGCTTCCTATAGATTGGCTCATTAACTACCTTAGAGTTGTTAGATTTTCATTAGTTTTTAGTAGTAACTGATTTGCCAAAGTATTTAGATCTTCTTTTAACATTTAATAACCACATACTCAAATATATAAGCAACAGATAAACAAGCACAAGAATACACAAAGATTTATCCTGGGAAAACCCCAAACTCGGGGAAAAACCCAGCCAACTTTTCTTAGAGAATATTTCTGATAATACAACCATGAACAAGCTCTCTCCATAAGAGCAATCCAAAAATGAAGAAACACTGATAACAAATACTTATCTCTTCTTGTCAAACCCTAGCGAGGGTAGACAACTGAGGAGCACCACAGAACTAGCACAAGATAGGAGCACCACAGAACTAGCACAAGATAGCGAACCACAAAACTGGCACAACTGGCAACTAGTAACTCCAATTACAGCTATAACTGGCACGAAGCAACTGGGAAGCACCACACAACCTTAGCGCAACTCTTCCAGAGGTAGCGCACAAGAGAGATCACCAAGAGTCACCAAGAATATCCTTCCCCAAGCGGGGCACACTCTCCAAGAGAACCAAAAACCAGAAATGGTGAAACTACCACAATTACAGTTGCTAGCTGCCTAGTGCACACTGCAAAAGGAGAATTGTTTGACTGTACAAATGAAATGATCAAGTCATGTATTTATACTCATCTAGGTGCATATCTGCGACTGACTTCTTATTCTGGGTCTTCAAATTTACTTTATTATTTTTGTGGGCTGACTTCTCTTCCTGGAAATTATATTTACACTTTATTATTTTCTTGTGGGCCAACTTCTCTTCTAGGGTGTTCTTCAACTATTCAATGGTCTTCCTTTGACTTTTCGAAGTTTTCTTCTCTATGAAAAGTTGTCCAGGAGAGAATACCTCCCACTGCTACCAAAACATCAACAGGAGTCTATCTTCGTTGAAAGCTTCAACCCCTTTTCAATAGGTGTAGACAAGATTTTGCAATCTGTCATTCTGAACCTGTCAAGCAAACTTCTGGCATGTTTTGTTTGAGACAAAAATGTTGCTACTTTTTTGCCAAACTTCTACACCTATATAGTAATGTAGGAGGCTTAAATCAATCATGTCAAAAGCTTTACTCATATTAGATTTGATATGTTCAATAACACTTGCCTCACTACCTATAATAATGATAGCATCTACAAAAATTACCAGTAGAATGATATCATTACCAACGCTTTTTCCGTAGAGATTGGAATCTGAAGGACTCCACTGGAACCCTTGTTCATCCAAGTACATGTCAATCTTAATGTACCATGCTCGAGATGCCTGCTTCAGGCCATATAGGGCCTTCTTAAGTCTGCAAATAAGATGCTCCTTCCCTGGAACTAAAAACCCCGATGGTTGATACATGTAGCCCTCGTCCTCCAAATCTCCATTGAAGAAGGCACTCTTCACATCCATCTAATGGACCTTCCAGGCAAATTGTGTTGCCACGGATATAACTAATCGAATGGTGTTCATCTTTGTTGTAGGAGCAAAGGTCTCCTCATAGTCAATGCCCTCTTACTAAGAGAACCCTTTTGCAACCAACAATGCCTTGTACTTGTCAAATGTACCATCTTCCTAGTGCAAGAGCTGTGAGATCCCAAATCTGATTTTTCATCAAACTCTCATGTTCAACTGCCATGGAATTCGCCAATTTGGTTAAAAATTCGCCTATTTTTCACATATATATGATTAAATTGATCAAATTCACCAAAAATTTACAATTTTAAATAGTAAATAATATGTTTTGAATTGAATATTCGCTTACATATCTATATGTATGATTTTTCAAACCAAAATAGTTTCCTAGAATATTGTACATAGATATAATATTTGAATCCTTAAAAAATACCCTACCCCATTTTTGCCTCCTATTAGAATTTAAGGGCAAAAAATGTAGCTAGCTAAAACAGAAATATTTTCTTTTAAGTTCCAAACATTAACTACTATAATTTAGGATCAGCAAGATATTAAAAAAATTCTGATGCATAATCTTATAGCATAAAACAGTAAATAACAGAACATTTACTTAACTATTACCTTAGCTGAAACAAGGAACAAAATTACCTGATATGTTGTTGTTTATCCTCCTTGATGTATACTCAGAAAAAGCTTTAAGGGATCATGGATCAAACCCTCAGGGTAGATCTCATCATGATCATTAGGACAATTTCCAAGAAGAACTTTTAGGGTAGTAGACCAGAAAACTAACCAGCTGGCTGAGAATCAAGAGGCCATGCCACTGTCAAGTAATAGGGCTAAAAGCAGGATACCATTGTCCAGCCTAGTGGCTGAAAAGAGGCCACAAACAGCCTTAATATTTTCATCCCAGAAAAATACAAAAACACTACTACAACAAAGGCAGAAATACCAGCAGTTCCATGGTGGCCCTAACAAACACTTACTAGAGCTACTTGCAGACAAGGAGAGGCAGCAACAAGGGCGGCATCAGCAGAAGATTAGGGCGGCACCATTAAGGCAGCAGGGCTGCACAAATAAGGCAGCAATGGTGGCACACTAAGATGGTACCAGAATAGAAAAAGAACTCTCTTTACGGCTGGCTGGAAAGACATTTTTAGGTCAGAGGCAAGCTAAACAGAACAAGGCTGAAAGGGATAAAACCCACGGTGGCTGGAGCAGACCAGAAATACACATAGGTGGAGCTAAGAGACCTGTCCAGAAAAGCCGCAGACACTTAGCAACCTGATCAAGAAGAGCCGCAGAAAGACCTCAGTCTAAAACTCGGCTAAGAGAGTGAGTGAATGTCAAGTGAGGAAAGGTCACTCCTTTTTATAGTTTTAGGTAGGTAGGTTAGGGCTAGCAAGTTTAGATTACTTGCCATAACTTTAGAGTTAGGTTTAATACCTAACAAATAACAAATAATATTTTAACATTTAAAATATTAAATAACAAATCAAAAAGGTCAACAAGGAAGTAAAACAAATCGACGAGAGGGGTTTCAAGATCAAGGCAGACAGCTTTCTTTAGGAAGAAGTAAAGAATCGAACCAACACGCAATCAACAATTAACTTATTAAGGGGGGACATAACTCAAGCAAGGGGGTTTCATTAATAAACAATAAGACAAGGTCAAAGGTTAAGTCCTCCTTTAGTGGCAGTTTTGTCCACATGAATCTCATGATATAACTTATAAGCTTTTATCATCCCAGCATACGAGGAGGGTCAATGATCTGATCATGCCCTTCTTCTTAACTGCTCCTAGGTCACATGGACCATCCCGAGAGAGAAGAAGGTCACACATCATCTCGGATTGGTACTTAACCAAGAAACTACCAGGTCCCAGACCAGGATACCCTAGAACACATCTGGGGGCCCTAGATAACAACTAGGGTCTTATCCACCAAGGTACACAACCAAGGATCAATCCAAGCATCGAGCAAGGATTCCCTGGAACACATCCAGGGGCCCTAGAACACATCTAGAGACTTATGCCATCAAACTGCTTGGTCCTTGACCAAGAACCCCAGCAATACACTGGGGGCCCAACTAGGGTCTTTTACCATGGCTCTAACCGCTTGGTCCCAGACCAAGAACCCCAAGAGTGTACTGGGGGCCCTAGATATCAACTAGGGCCTTTTCCATCCTCCCGAAGAATGTCTCTTGCAGTTGCATTAATTTTAACACCTCTTCAAACACCTATGGCTCATATACTTCCTGAACATTGACAATTAGAGCAAAGTTGACCGCATTAGGTTTCTTGCTCTTGTTTCCCGATGATCATCTCTCGATCATTTCATCTATCTGGACATCTTTAATGGTGTTGTGCCAACACTTTGGTCTTCTCTTCGGACCTTCCCTATCGAACTTGTCGTTGTGATCTAGAAAACATGTTCCTATATTGACATCATCAAAATCAAATCACGAAAACTCCTTCGGTTCAAAGTCCTTCCCCCTTTCATGTGGAGCTCCCTAAAGCTTGATACATAAATCATTAGAGGCATCAGGTTGTTGTTCTATGATTTTTATCTTTGAAGAATCTAGAAAGGTCCAACATCCTCATCAACTACAACATCTCTGCTAAAACTCAACGGTTTGGTGTTAACTTCAACCAATTTGTAGACATCATGACTATTAATGTACCTTGTGATCATCAATTTCTTGTTCTTCGGGTCTACCTTGGTTCTCTTCTCATTTAGAATCTAAGCATAAGTAGTAGAACCAAAGACCTTAAGATGACTAACTCTAGGCTTCCTCCCGACCATACTTCCTTGAGAGTCTTTTACTTCACCACCATCATCAAAGATCTATTTAGCAAGTATACTACTGTGAACAGTACCTCAGCCAAAAACCTATTTGGAACACACTTGTTCTACATCATACACCTAGCCATCATTTTGATTGTGTGGTTCCACCTCTCAACAACTCCATTCTACAGTGGAGTGTAGGGTGTACTGAACTGTCTTTCAATCCCATGTTTAGCATAGAAGTTATTGAATTCTTTGGAACAAAATTCCTCACCAATATCAAACCTAAGAGTGGTAATGTGACAACCTAACTCTGTTTTTGTTAAAGCATTGAACTTTTGAAACTCATTATACACGTCGGATTTCAATTTCAAAAAATACACCCACATCTTCCTACTATAGTCATCAACAAAAAGAAGGAAATACTTGGCACTAGTGGCGAATGACGTGTTTTTTTGGTCCACAAACGTCAGCGCTATGTTGCTTCTCTGTCTAGCAAGCTCCGCACACCCTGGCTCTGCTACTGATTATCAGGCAGTCCATCTACCAGATTCTCTCAAGCCAACTGAGAGTGGTAGGTCAAGTTAAGGTGCCCATACCACTAATGCCAAATTGTAGTGATGTCTGATGCACCCTTGGCTACCACTACATGATCCTTGACCCCAATATCAACCAATCTAAACAGTCCATGATCCTCCACACCAAGAGTAATAGTCTTCTTGGTCCCCTGGTCAACTATATAGCATTTGTGATTGCTAAAATTGACATCTAGATGGGGGTAGTGCCTCGTAATCTGACTCACTGATAGTACATTACGCTCCATACCTGGCACATAATAGTAAATACACATTTAGGAAAATCAATGTTTTTCCTCTAAAGGAAATTTGCACATTCCCTTTGCCAACTAATGTGTACTCTACCTCACCACTGAAGATTATCGAATCCTTTGAGAAACAAGCAATGTACAATATGAACAAGTCCTGCGTGTTGGTGAAGTGTCATGATGCACCTGAATCAATGTACCAGGAAGATGACTTGTGTTGATCGGCTTGCTTCTTGGCCATGAATGCAAAGAAGCCTAACTCCTTCTCCTCTATATGCTCTGCAACATGAGCCTTTTGTTGTTGAGGCCCTCCTTGGTTAGTTTTTTGATCAACCAACTTCTTTTTACAATGCTTCCTCACATGGCCCACCTTGCCATATTAGTGATAGGTGATGGTCTTCAGGCTCTTGGTTGCATCTTCACCACTACCTTGACCTTCTTCTTTTCCCATTTGCCTTTGCGCTTAACGTTGGCTACAAAGGCCTGTTCCGAACCCTCTATCTTGTTGTTGCCACCAAATGGTTTCTTCCATCTATCCTGATGTAAGAGAGTATCGCATGCCTCATCCAACTTCAAGTCAACATTCGTAGGGGTGATGTTCAAGGTTTTAGTAAAGTGCTTGTAAGCACATGGTAATCTTTTCAGCATGATTACGACCATGTCCTCCTCTTCCATCTTTCAACCAATGGCAGGGAAGTGTTCTCTGATATCCTTGATCTTGAATAAATGCTCCTACAATCATGCACTCTCATCCATTGCGATCGAAAACAACATATTTTTCGAGAAGAATGCTCTGCCCTTGTCCAAAATCTCATGCAACTCTTTCAACCAAATCTCTGTTGAAATCTTCCCTATCTAGACATTGGGAAGTATTTCATCTGCCACAAACAACTTAAGCAACATGACTACTTCTTTGTCTCGCTCATCAAACTTGTTCTGGTTTTTACTCAACTTGTGGTCAAGTATTGTTATCTAGGGCAATAACATCCAAACATCTGTACTCAAAAATGGCCAACGTACATTGTTTCCACATATTGTAATTTTTGCTAGAGAACCTCTGGCTACTTCAAGCATGATGTTGGGTAAAGAGGCCATAGATACAAGTAAAAAATGCAAAAAGATATATTGAAACAAAGAAAAAACACATGATCTTTCCTCCCTCAATCTGCAATCCTGAAGTAAAAACACCTAGATAATGGCTCTAGTAAAAACAACTAGATAATGGCTCTACTCAAAAACAGCCCAATAAACCATAGATCTACTCTCAAATAGTTGAAAAACACAGATCTTGATAGATCTACTCTCAAACAGCTCTACAACAGTCATATCTGCTAGAAACCATCACCAAATCAGTCAATTTCTACGTGGATATGCTGAAAAAATAACAAATCAACAACCAATTCTTCCAAATTACAAATATGGGCAGCAATACAGGCAGAAACAACTCAAAATTGCTTCCAAATCCTCTGTAATGTCAAGAAATTAGAGAAATTAGGCTAATTTGACTGTTAAACAATCTGTACAATCAAAATTTCGATGATAAAACTCCCAGCAGCATTTGTATGGCTCTAATTTTCAATCACTGCCTCGTATGATCAATCCGCAAAGTCATACGACTAAATTCGTTGTACAACAACTCGCGTGCAGGTGGGTTGTACGACGGCTCACATACAGCTGGGTTGTACGATCATTCAGCTAAGTCCGAAATCTTTAAACCTGGCTTTTGAATCTGAAATTCAATCGATCCTAGCTTCGAATGACAAGAAACCCTTTTGGCTCTTTGATGTGTCCCACTGGTGATCCCTCGATCTGTCTCTGCCAACAACAGTCCCTGGGTCTTCACACTCTCACAGACTCTGTGCCACCCAAAATGTGGTAGTCACAAGAGTGGAAACCTTGTCTTTCAAAGGCTTGAGACTCTTGATACGACTTTGAGAATGTTCAGCTCCGATACCATATAAAGATAACACAAACACATAAAGGAAACCAAGATCGCATTTCATAATGAGAATGTGAAAGCTTCTTTACAAAGGGTTAAAAGCTAGCCAAGTCAATCCACTTTATGAATGTGTGATGGACCGAGAAACACACTAAAGTGAAATAAAGCATTAAAGCAAAAAATAATCTAAAGTCGAAGTGACTTTATTAATGCCTATGTCCAATATCTAATTGACCATTATAATCCTATATTTATTTTAACAAAAAGCACTATGGAATGCAACTTGATGGTCATGAGGAACACAACTTGAGGCAGCACTCCCCTTTGACACACATGTTGATGCAATCTAATATTAAAAAAATGATATTTGTCAGTGGTTGCCCTCATGATAAATTCATTTGGGTTATCTAGCCTTGTTCACACTCACACGTGCCACTCTTATTGACCATTTCATTGACTTGGCACATATGTTGAGCAGGTTGTTGAGTTTGCACAGTTTTTTCAGGTTATTTATGCATGCACGCTATCCATTTGTCCACTTTCACACTCACCTTAACCACTTTTCCACTCACTTGTTGATTCAATCTTCTCGGCACTCTCTCCTAGGTGGTGTGCCCCACTAGAAGGTCCACCTACACCTTTGAATAAGCCTTGTTGACACCATGTATTTGACTTGGAACTAGTGCACCCTTGCTGTTTTTGGAGATTCTTCACATGGTTCGAGATTTGCATAGAGAAGCACCACTTGGATATTATTTATTTATTCCATTGACATGGTCTCTTGTTATGGAGTGGCACAACTTCTCTTGGTCAACATTTACATTATTTGAAGTATTTTGTTCTAATTTGACAGAGTCTCATGCAATTCTTCGAGGGTGCATTTGATGGAGGTTTTTATTCATGATTTTTTGAGAATGGTTTCAACTACTTTGCACCACTCCCTGATGGGCACCTCTCTTGAAGATTATTTTATTATTACTTGTTGGATAAGCACTCTTACTCATGCGCCCTAGCTCCTTGATCCTCTCATGGAAGGATTAATATATTATTTGATGACCAATTCAAGAGAATTGTAACATTATTTTATTACTTGTTTGACTCATCAAACAAAATCACTATGATGTTACTTTTTTTATTATTAGGAGGTTGAGCCTAGAACTCTCTAAATAAGAGGCTCCCCTCATTTCTAATGGTTGTTGATGAGTGAGCTATAGTTAAGCATCTTTTTTCTTGGAGAAAATATTTTGAAGATATTTTCTTTTATGAAATGTGAGGCCATTGTATGAGCAACTTGTTGTAGATTGATGATTTCTTTATACATGCATAGGAATTGAACCGGGGCCATCTAAGTAAAAGACAACTTCAAATGGTGGATTTAAACTAGGTATGGATGTTCTCCCTTGTTTATTTCTTTTCCTTGTTTTAGATGTTTCGTATCTAGTTTCTCCAAAGAGTAGCAACTAGACTTAGTAATATTTAGGCAAGCAAACGCTTAGGTTTGATTTTGAACTTGATGCATCATTTGATCATTTCTTTGCATAAATTGTACCTCTAATTTACAACCATATAAGATTTTTGTAGCGTGCTTTAGGGAAGCCCTTAAATCCTTTATTATAGATAAATTAGGCTCCCTTCATAATAATAGGTGACTCCATTAACGCAAAGAATTGTTAAGCACTAGTCATCCTCATTCATCCATCCATAAAACTTCTAATTTTCTATTTTCTAGCTATTTTTTCATTTTGTTTAGCTTACTGAAAATTGGTTTTATTTCTGTTTTAAGTAACTAGTAGCTGCTTCTTTTTTACTTTTTTCAGAAAATTACAATTTCAGCAACCATTTTAGTGTAGGATTTCAATTTCTTAACTTTAAACTAGGCTAAATTGTTATGTATGCTTGTTGGAATTTTGTTTTGAAATTCTATTTTAAGTTAAGTGCATTTCCAGCACTTGAATTAATTCAGAAATTTGAATTTCCAACATAGCATAGTGACCTAAGACCTCATAACATAGTGATCGTCTCCTCAAGAGAGGCTTTGTAGGACCCTCTATGTGCCTACTGTGCCAAGCAAGTGAAGAGACAACGGAACACCTATTCAACAACTGTCCGGTGGCTAGCTCGATGTGGGATGCAGGGGCAACTCATTTCAAACAGATCGACCTAGGTACAATATCATACTCACTATGAACAATTGGAGAATCTCTCCCTTTGTGAATCCCATGATCAACAAAGTATGGAATGTTTTCCCTGGCTTCCTGCTATGGATGCTATGGAAAGAAAGGAACCGTCAATTATTTAAGCAACTCAATAAAAAAGATGAGGATATATGGCAGGGCATCCAGGACAGTATCAGAGAATTAATTAGCACATTCCCCTGGCCCAGGCAAGCTGTTCAGGGGTAGAGAAGTGAACAGGCTATCTTTCATAACTGGCATCTCCATAATCTCTCTCCTATCTTAGGACACTATACTTTCAGGCCCAAGCCGATCTCCCTGAAGAGCTAGACCAAGCCTCCTAATTCCTTTATCACACTGAACTTTGACGGGAATTCAAAAGGCAATCCTGGACCTGCAGGAGCGGGAGGGGTCTTTCGTGACGAGACAAGGAGCACCATTCTCATATTTGCCTCATACCTGGGAAAAACCACCAACAATGCTGCTGAACTTGAAGCCCTCAACCAAGGATTGCAGCTACCTGATCAGCATGGCTTTAATAAGCTCTTAGTTGAGAGAGAATCTCTCCTTAACATTCAAGCCTTGAAGAAAATTCCGTGTGGGACTAATCCTGAAAAATTTTCAAGGAACTGGTGCCTCACAGAAAGATTCGTCCAAGTCTCAATCCTGTTAAACTCTATTCAGATCATCATCCCATCCCATGTTCATTGGAAGGCTAACAGACTAGTGGATCGGTTGGCCAACAAAGCAGTGGGACTGCTCTCCGGAGGGCTAGTGCTTCCATGGAATAACAGAATCCCAGAGAAGCTAGCCAAGGAGTGCTTTGCAATCAACCTGGAGGACAACAAATCCCCGGATGGGGTGACACATGGGAGCCAAATAGCTCTCCATGCCAATGTGTGACATGACAAACTCTGTACGAGGGCACAGTTGCGTTTCATTGTGCCTGGTGTAGAGGAGAGGGGCCTGCTAGTGCAAGCACAATGGTACAGGGTCGAGGTTTATGGCTCGTCCGGAGCGTTTCAATTTTTGGTAATGCGTTTGGGCTAATGAATACCCAGGTTATCATGACAATGGGAGGGACCTTGCACGCTTTCTATGATGCAAAGGCCAACCAGCTTGACAAAGGGCGAGTCTAGCATCATTCGGGCTCTATTGGATTCAAGGGACTGTTTCATTTGCTCGTGTGGGTTACTCTGACTCCAATTGTCTCAAAAGTTTCCTCGGGTGTGATTGGTAAGACTAGCGGGGCTGGTGTCGGTTAGTGGTGGTGTCTCCTCCTCGTGGTTGGTTGGCTAAGAGAACCTACTGCTATTTTCAATTTTGTTGATTCAGACTATCCTACCTGCCTTGTCTCCAAGAATCAATTTGGTTGCCAAGGAGTCTTAGGGGGTTGGCTTCAGCCTGGCTGAAAAGTGAGGTGTGTTGTTCAGTTCACTCTGCGAGTTTGTGAGCGTCCTGTTCCTCAAAGCTTTGGTGGGGTAATGAACCTCTATGGGGTCCCTTTTTTGGTCAAGGTAGCTTTCTCCAGAGACTGGGCAGGGTGCAACTCCTTGGGTACTTACGCATTCGAGCTCAAGACTCTCGAGTGACATGGAGGGCTATGCTGACTTGGAGGGCCCGGTGTCCAACTTGAAGGCTTCTGCTCGAGCAAAGAGTAAAGGCACCACCCCTACTGTCGCTAGGGCTGAGAGGGCAGCCAAGCGGGCCAAACAAACCATCCATGTGAAATTCCTTGCAGCTGTTAAAGATGAGATTGGAACTTTAGAAGAAATTGTCCAGCAAAAGAGGAAGCTGGTGGCTAATGAATAGATTGACAGATTTTGAGGGCCAGTTTTCTAACTCTAGTCTCTCTAGGAGCAGAAATATCAAGGTTTTTAAGGCTACTGAGCATTACTGGCTCACCAAGGCCCTCATAGCCTAAGTGCTAGAAAAGCAGGGAGCCAAGTATGACGACCTGCTAAACAGATTTATGCTTTTCGAGTCCAAATTCAAAGTCGTCTGTATGATGGTCTTCGGCATCATAATTGAGGTGGCAGAAGAGTAGGCCGAAGGCAAAGATAGCGCTCCGCATCATCCGAGAACTTCAGTCAACCCAGTTATATTTGAAGAGGATGAGGAATCGACACTCAACACAGCTGCCTCGGATCCCTAGGTGGACGAGCTCCTCAGGCCATGACTGATAAGTTTGTAGGCTGGCTTTGTCTGTAGCATCCCCATTTTGTCATTTTCTATAGCCATGTTTCCTTATGTTATATTGTTGTTGGTATTTCTAGAATCTGGGTGTTGTTTTAGTTTTCAGCAGGTCCTGAACCTCTGCTTGATATTTAGATTCTAACATGAAAACTCTGATAACAATGGGCCCGGTTCTTTGATGTTCTCTATGGCCTGGTTCCCTTTTTTTGGCAGCCCACAGAAAACCATGGATGTAATCCTTTTTGTACTATGTTAATGTGTATAGAACTTGCTTGCAAAAAAAAACATTGCATAGAATCAAAAGAAAAGAAGCCATGTAACATCAAATAATCAAGGACTGAAACCAAAAGGAATTGATTATGGATGGATGGATAATCATCAATGGCAGCAAAGGAGTCGATATACAAGGAAATATTATACTTAGTTTCATCACATTTAAAGCCCTTCATAACAAAGTTTCAAGGACAAAGCTTTTCAAAGGGGGAACTATGTTATGACCCTAATGGGGCATATATGGGGTTAAATGTATATGTAATAGTGGGTCAGCTTGGTAGTAGGCCTACATGGGGAATGAGTGAGAATATGTATATATAGAGGTCAAAAGAGTCATAATTGACACATGAACTTATGATTTGGATATATGGAATTACTTGACAGTTATTTGGGATTATTCCCCTAATTTATAAGTGGTTATTCTCTAACTCATCATCATTATCACTTTGGGAGCTGTGCTCCACACCTATATAGTTTATTGTGTGTACATTGTGTGTATGGAAGTTTATCATGCTATTTTAAGTATTTGGTTGATAACAGAGTTCCCATGCAGCTAGATGGAAATGCTTTTGGTTCTACCGGAAAAGAGGAGAAGGTAGTTGCCCTAGTGCAGAATGCTCATCCAGCTACAATGTAGTCCTGCTTCCTGCAAGAATGGCAGCAACCATGGACGCAGACCTGGTTTCTAACTGGGAGAAGGGCTTGTTTTGAGATGATAATGATATTCCAGAGTTACTAAAGAAGAATGGCATTGTGTAAAAAGCCCTGAACTTGGATTCTCCCAATTTCAAAGGAGCCTTCTGTGTGTGAGAAGAGTGCACTGGACAGACTCCAGAGTGAAGAAAAGACAATAGTCTGAGTTTTTCATTCAAGGAAGCAAAAAGAGTCTTTGATTCCACCAATGACAACAGGCTTACTAGCAAATTTAAAGTTAAGATAGTGAAGATCTATGCTCAGGGAAGAGTTTCACAGGCTTTTTGCATGGAGGAATTAGCAGACAATCCACAATTTAATGTAATATCAGTTTTTCTTCAGGAAACTTTCGGTGCTTCATTCAATATTACTTTCATATGTAGAATGGTTTTTGGCCCAGATGTTCATCTCTATTTAACAAGATGTAGACGACATCAACTGAATTTGAGGAAGGTTGTTCTTTATTTGTGCTGAATGGTAGTCCCTGGTATTCGAGAGGTGGCATATTTTTTATCAAACATTTTAATCATGATTTTAACCCAACTTCAATGGTAAGGCTACCAAACCTGAAACTACATGTGTATATGAGGTTTTTGAACATGATGGCAATGCATTTGGAGACTTTACTCTCCTAGATAGCTCAAACGTTAAGAGTGATGAATGGTTATCCCTCGTATTGGAGAGGTGGCACCTTTTTTATGAAACTTTTTAATCATGATTTTAACCCAACTTCAACCGTAAGGCTAGCAAACTGAAACTACATTTGTAGTCATAGGAGGCTTTTGAACATAATGGCAATGTATTTGGAGACTTTACTCTCCTGGATAGTTCAAATGTTAGTACTGTTGCTAAACAAGCCAGATATATTGAGTGGAACTAGGTCTAAGAAAAGGATTACCAGAAGAGATAAATCTCAAATTGCTAGGCAATTGTCGGAAGCAAATATAATTGTTCAAATGTACTTACTGCAATGAGTTTGGCTATCTGGATATAGCTTGTCAAAACAAGCCTTTCAAAAAAGGTACAAAGCAAGGACATATCTCATATCACAAATTAGATTTTGAAGGATTTCAGAAGATGAAAGTAACGAGGAAATGGTTGGCTTGGCTTAGAAAGTCTAAATATTTTCAAACTTAGTGAAACAAAGAAGCAGATGTCAGATAAAGAAAGAAGTAGCAGAGAACTGTTGATGGGTTGCAGTCCAATAAAATTTCTGAACCAACAAGTTGGATATTGGAGTGGAGTTAAACAAACTCCAAGCAAATGACCAAGAGATGACAATAAAGGGAAATTGAACTCCAACAAAGAAAAGATAACACAGTTCAAGCTCTACAGTTGAGACACTGTATGGCATAAGAAACTTGGGCCCTGAAACAATGGAATGAAATTTCAATGGGGACCCAGAAATGCATACAGAAATTTCAATGATTGAAATTGAGGCTTCTAGTAGATTTTTTTTTTCTGCTACATCGATGGTAGTTTCATGATTTTTTATTTAATATAAAATCTAGTATATTTAATTTTCCCTACTACAAATAGAAATCCACGTGCTTTTTATTTTAAATTTTTAAGATAACATCTAGCTTCTATTTTAAACAGCCAACGGTGCTTGAGTTTAACCAGTACCTGCTTATTGGCTATATCCCTGGGGCCAATTTCAATACGAAGAGGAACACCTTTAAGCTCCCAATGAGAATATTTCCAGCCAGGGGAATAATTGTCTCGGATATCTTCTTCTATACGAAATCCCGCTGCCCGCAATGTCTGCACTGTCTCAATACATGCATTATAAATTGCATGTGTGTCCGCATCTTTGAAGGGAACTGGAACCACAATAATTTGCAGTGGTGCTACTCGAGGAGGCAACACAAGACCTTTGTCATCCCCGTGAATCATTACCATGACACCAATCTAGAAAAAAAACAGTAAAAGCATTAAGCTTGGTCTTACTGCTCCCTGAAATGCAGAAAACATAATGACCACAAACTACAAATTTGCATCTAATTACATAAGAAATTACAACCAGAAGGAAATATGATATGCTTTTATTTATATGAAATTGTATGGTTTATGTCTAGTATTAGTAACTTCTAATTTCCTCTCTATTTTTCATGAACTATATAGCATATACTATAAAGTGCAATTTCAATTAGTAAAACTCTGATCTTACATGGATTTTAGTTCTGGGACCATATAAATAGCATTATATGCAGGAAAAAGATTACTTCCCTATTGTTACACCAGCAACACTTCCCTAACTCCCATGATTAGTGCAACAAATGTGCATCCGTTTACACAACAAACATCCCATGGTATACAAATTGCAACCCCCCAGTCCCATATTTAGTGCAACTGGCCTTCCACGTGTTGAACAAACAACATAAACAGATCACATCTCGACTCCCATGGTTAGCATACCCGATAACTGACATGTTCACAAATGCCGTTCACTACTAGTAAAGAAATTCATTCCCCAGAAAATAGTTCCCAAGTATATCCTAACTAACATCTCTCCTATTATAAAACTGGCATCCGCCAGATTACAGATCACAAACTAGTGGTATTCAAAAGTCACTCAAGCATGTACTTCATACTTTAAGGAAGGAGGAAATTGGTTATTTTTAAGAGGGTCGTGTATTACAGATAACAAAAGGTATTACCAGTCTCCTAGCTAACCTGAATCTATCATCGCCATATAAACAAAACACGAGACTCTTAAACAACACACAATGCATGCTTAGATATATACACACCCTATCATATTGTCATCACCTAGAACATCTATGTTTATCTGGTCACTGAGGACCGCGAACTCCTTTGTATCGACTACATTTCCTACCAATGTGCATTTTGTTGGGTATTTGTTATATTCTTTGCACAACTAGACCTGGTGTCCGCATTGCGCCGAGCACATTGGGGGGTCACGTGGGGGGTGCTAGCCCCCCCAAGCAAGGGGGTTGCAGGGGGGATGCAGCCCCTCCTGCCCGGGGGATCACAGGGGGCTTCGCAGGGGGGCGGGAACCCCCTTGTGCGGGGGTTTGGGGGCAGGGCACCCTGAAAAAAAATTGGAATTTTTAGCATCCGTTTTTAGCAGTTTTTCGGCACATGGTTTGTGCCGATGGTTTTCTAATTCCGGTTAAGGAATTATGGTTGTTGACTAATCCGGGTCAATGGATTAGGGGTTTGGATGCCACGGGATCCTATATATATTGTATTGTAAACAACAAAGATAAATATGATGAATAGAAGATTAGAGATGCGGCTCTAAACAGATTGTTGTTTTTCCCGGTTTGGGTTTCCAGGCTAAAATCTCTGTGTAATGTGTGTGTGCCATTGTATCTTTTCTGTTTTCATTAAGAATCTGTTTGCAGTAAATAATTGTACAAGGTTAAAATCTACACATTTTAATGGATTCCTCCGAATGGACCCACATGTATTTGAAAGCAAGCAACTCATCCCCATAGTTTCCACAAACCTCCTTCCCTTTGATGTTTAGTTACTCTAGTCTGTAAGTACCATGTAAACCAATTCTTTGAAACTTGATTGAGATCTTTAAACAGATCACATTTGTAAATTAGGTTTGATCAATCGGGCTTGCTATCAGTTTTACAAAATAAACATAGAAATAGATCACTGCTTATTTCAAAAATATATAGTTTGTAGATATATGTTAAGCAATAGTCTTTAACCTACAAAAAATAATCTCAGTTATAATCTAGATTTCTAGTCAAAATAAGCTTTCCTTGGCCAATAGGGTCATGGTTCAGCAGTAGCATGCTCAGCCAGCCACCAAGGTCTAATTCCCTAGAAGCACTAATAAACAATTTATCGCCAGGTGCGAGCCCTAGTTGATTTTGATGGAAGAGTACCCCCTGTCACTGCATCTTAATCAAACGAAGACATTTGTGATTAATTGTTCGTCCTTCAAGGTCTGTCTTGCATGTGAAAACAGGTTGTTTCTGGTGCACAAGTTTAAAGGAGGCACTTTCTTGAAAAAAAACCTTCTTTGTTCAAATTGAACAACTGACCAAATATAATTTTCCACTTAAAAAACACAAGATACAGAACCATATATCTCTGGCTACAAATGGATGAAATTAATAAAGTGGCAGACCAAGAAAGAATTCTTGTAACATCCACTACCTGGCAATTGTAACACTTGATCCCATCAAGATGAAATGTATAGCAGAGGACTCCAACATTTTCAAAAAATAGATTTAGAATGGATAGTTCATATATGTAGTGATAACATTCTAACATATAAGCAGAAGTAATCGAACTATTTTGTTGGGTGTGGAGGCATCAGGAAAAAACCATGTATGATAGAAAGTCAACCATATTACTGGTAAGATATGTTCAAAGTTCAAACAACAGTATTTTCAAAAGTTGAACTTTGAATCATTATTTAAAAACAGGATGAGACACATTGATTTCCAAGTGTCCACACAACATGTACCATTCAAGCTTGACTCAAATAACTCAAGGTAGGATAAAAGTAGAGTATCTAGGACAAAACAATGCAACCAATCTACATGTCCCCAGTTTCAAGTCTTCACATGGAAATGGTCATCCATGAAAGCATAACATATCCATGACTTTTCTAAGCCTCTATGCCAACTAGCATTCTAAGAATCAACCTTAATACTTGAGTTCAACTAAGTGACCACAACTTGGACGACACATTTATCACAACATCTTGCTAATTTGGTGTCTCTAGCATTTAAATATTGTTTGGATATTTTAAAAATAGTACATACTTCCAAGGTACGGGTCAGGCAAGCTTCATGCCGGGATTCAGATGATGGATCATATCCTCACCCTGCAGACCATCATTGAGGATATGAAACATCGCTCATCGAAAGTCTTCCACAGTTTTGTAGGCTTCCAGAAAGATTCTGACTCAGTTCCAAGGGAAGCCATATTTTAGAGGCTCGGAGACATTGGGGTTTCAAAGATTCTCATCACTGTTATCATGCAACTTTATGAGACAGTCCTTTGTTTCCTTCGTACAACACATGGATTATATGATTCCATCAAGGGCACCATCGAGGTGAAGCAGGGGTGTCCCCTCTCACCCATATTATACTAGATATACATAGACAAGTTGCAATTTTTTTTGTATGAGCATATCAAACCAAACAACGGGTGTCTCCTCCATAATTCCCTGATATCCATACTCCTATCTGTCAATGATGTTGTCCTCTTGGCCTCCACACCTGAGGATCTACAGAGATAGTTGGATGCTCTTGTGATGTTTTGCAACCTTTGAGAGTTGACGATCAACATAGGCAAAACCAAGGAGATGATCTTCAACTGATCAAAGAAGTCTCTTTTAGTTTTCCACTTTTACTTTAAAGGGGTGGAGGTTAAGATTACCAGTACATACACATATCTGGGGGTTTAGTTTTCCAGACCTAGGTTTAGCTTGAGGTGGGCTCTCCAACCTCAAGTGGATAAGGGGTATGGGTACCTTGCTCATATAGAGAGACTGTGTTTTCAACACCATTTTCAGGACATCTCATCCAAATTGGACCTCATGGACTCCATCATTAGACCCACAGTTTTGTACAGTTCTGAGGTATGGGGGCGAAACCGCTTGAATTGGATCGGGACTAAATCGAGAGATTCATACCCTCCTACTCCACCAGATGCAAGAGGACAATCCCCAAGTCCATCATTCGAGCAGATTTTGTGGTGCACCCTTTCGAGATCAAGACGGTCTTCAGACTAGTTGAGTTGTTGCATCACCTCAAAAGATTTTCTGCCTTGACAACAAGCAATGATTGGTATCCATACCTTGTCTACTGATCTTCGAACACTATCGTGTTGATGTTTTGGTAACTGTGGGGGGTATTAACTCCAAGTGTAACCTTTGTACTTAGAATAGAATATTCCGGAAGTAAGAGAACCACTAAACAGATGTGTGGAAACGCTAGATGAGAAGTCAGCCTCAAGAGAATATCAATAAAGTAATAGAAGGATCCAGAAAGAGAAGTCGGCCCCACTAGGTAAAGTCACTTGGACAGGCTAGTATAAATAAGGAGGCACCTAGCTCATTTGCACTCCCTCACTCAGAAAGAAGGGTGCAAGTCTAAGGAGCAGTTGCAGTGGCAGCTAGGGCGCAAGTCTAAGGAGCAATTGCAGTGGCAGCTAGGGCGCAAGTTTGAGGAGCAGCAGCGGCAGCTAGGGCGCAAGTCTTTCTGGTATCTCTTGTGCGCTTCTCCTGTTAAAGGTACATTATCTTGGTATTGTGTTGATGCTGCAACAGTGGTGTTTCTGGTTAGAGTTTATCTGTTGGTTCTAGTGTGGACTTGCCGGATCATTCTATCTAAGAAAAGGTTAGTGTGCTCAGGGGTGGCATAGTGAATGTCTATGTTTGGGTGATAATGATGTGACATTGTCTATGGTTAAACGAGCATACCAAAATTTTAACATGGTATCAAAGTTGGTTTCCTCCGTAATAGTCTAACCGTTGGAAGGAAGATCCTTAGTTTTCCCCACTGTTAAGCTCGTTGAGCATTTACCGAACCCTTCAAGAAGGTTGCCTAAGTAGGATGCACCTTTCCCCCGGATCAGATCTCCAAAATTCTGAAATTAAAAATTAGGGTTTCCTCATAAAACCCTAGGTCTACAGTGCCAGTTGCAGTGCCAGTTGCAGTACCAGTTACAATTGCTTCGTGCCAATTGCAGTTCCAGTTGCAGCGCCAGCTGCAGTGCTAGTTGCAGTACCAGGTGCAGTTCCTCTGGACCAGTGAAGTTTATGTGAAATATTGGGCCTAATTTTTGGTTGTCCTAGTGCGCTTTACCCTAGCGCATCTCCAGCTACCTTTAGATTGCAAGTTGGAGCACCTTGAAGGTTTAGGATTCGTCATTTCTTGTTGTTGTTTGTCGCTCCTGTGGAAAGGTATGTACTTGTATGTGTTTAAATTGTGTCATTATCTTAAGGGTATTTGCAGGAGAAAGGATCTTTTGTCCAAGCAACAATTGTATATCCAAAGGGATTTCAGATCCAGCACATTCAGAGGAACAACGCACTCAAGGTTTGATTGTTTTTTATATGCCTCTAGTTGTTATGGCATTATTGTGATCTTATGAAAATCTATTTGTATTTTGATCTTTTGAAGTTATGATTATCATACTAACCTTTGGTCAAAGTTAAAGTTACAAGCTGACTCTAGTCAAAGTATTAGGTTAATTAAGGTTGAGATTTTTGAGTTTACTTGCATTATATTCCCTAACTCAGATTTATGTCAAGAAAGCATATTGTCTTAGTATAGGGGACAGGTTGGAGAGAATACTTGTCATCTTGAGTGAAGGAGACTCGGAAAAAAGAAACAACACTCATTCTTGAAGATAAGACTCCAAGTTTCAGGTTTGATTGATTAAATTGATAAGTTTCCAATTTACACATATCAAGCTGGATAATTGCTACATTACAGGTAAACACTATAGTTGTGACAACAATCCTTGAAAGGTTCTATTACTGCTAGATACAATGAATACTTGGTAGCATGTGAGTACTATTGATATAAATGCTTATTGTACTTGTTTGCAAGATGAACTAACATCTCCTCTAGGAGATACTTCTTGTTTTTCTTCCACGTAGGTCACTTTGGTAATGATATGTTGATTACCATGAAATTGTCTTTTATTCTTGTTAACATAGATATGCTCTTATAAAAATGCTATTACATTGGAAATGCTTTTGCTCTTGTTGCTCTTGTCTCGAGCAGGTTATCTTGTAAATTCCATGGAGGTTACCAAGGAAATATTGTTGTTCATGTATTCTTGTTTCGGGTAGGTTACAATAGAGGAATGATTGGTCACAACACTAGAAGAGGGTTGTTCCTATTTCTTATTATTGTATTTTTTATTTTGGCTCTTGTTCCAGGCAAGTCACAAGTGATAGCTCTGAGAAGGAGCTACTATGATGATTGTTCTCGTTCTTGTTTTTATTATTATAAGAGCATTATTCTTGTCTACTGTTTTCCCCTTGTTGTTCTTGTTCCTGGCAGGTCACAAATAATGACTCTGAGGGGAGCTATATTGACAGTTGCAGGAGGAAGCATATTAGATAGTCTCTAGTTTGAGACATGGAGCAGACTATCCAGATAAGAAGTTGTATACACAACCATATACATCCATGTACCAAAGAAAAAGAGGACGAAGTTAAAAGCTTCTGGCAAGAAGGGCACTTTTGCGAGATACAGAGTATCTCATATGGAAATTGAGTGTAAGGAGTAGAAGGCTCCAAAGATGACCGAACAGATCCCTCTAGTTCAGTTGATCACTCTTCAGATCATCGAGAAGAGTTAGTATAGCCAGAAGGGCCTACCCAGAATCGTTGCAGTAACCAAGAAGAGACCAGCATGGTCCCGTGACACTTTGCAGGATGCAAAGATATATAGCATTGATAAGCCATATCATGAGGAGCAGATGGCTCCACCAGTGGTGGGGCAGGCAACCCCACCACGTACCAGCTCAGAAAGAGCTAGAGTTTTGAGGGAGTCAGCCCTCACGATCTAGTAGGAAGGAGCAACCTCCCCAGGACCATTCATAGGAGACTTCAGAGAAAATCATCACATACAAAGGGAGCAGATGGCTCCGGAGATTATATAGACTCTAAGGGAGTCAAGCTTCAGAGGGAGCATGGAGACTCAGAGTGAGCTTGATCTCAGAGAGAGTCAGTGGCCTAGAGACTTTCATTAAGAAAGTATTCCTCCTCAGATTCAGACGAGAGAGAGAGATGTCTTCCAGGACTGACAAACAGGTGCCATGAGTTAAGGAGACTAGATCGAAGCTTCAGAGGCTTCAAGGAGATATGAGACCTACAAAGATTCCCTTGCTTCAATGACAAAGGAGGAAACCAGTCAGAAGGACTATGAAATGGATTTTTTTGCCTTGAGACCAAAAGGGAAGTCATTGGTGACTTCCAAATTGATCTACAAGATCAAACATGTTGTTGATGGCAGCATAGAGATGTACAAAGCCTGATTTGTGGCCAAAGGATTCTCCTAGCAAGAGGGAGAATATTATGACGAGACACTTGCTCCAGTAGTCAGAAGAAGTATACATAAAGCAGCCACAACATACATGAGAGGGAGTCTCATGTCTGCAGATTGAAGAAAGCTTTGTATGGGCCTAAGCAGGCACCCAGGGCATGATATGCCATATCAGACAGTTTCCTGATGAGCTTGGGCTTTACCAAGAGTAAAGCAGATTCCAACCCTTACTACAAGGTTGTAGATGGTGGACCAGTGATATTACTATTATATGTGGATGACATGTTTCTAACAGGGAACGAGAAGCTCATCGCTAAGTGCAAGAGGAAGCTTGCCGCAGAGTTCGAGATGAAAGACCTGTATGATGCACTATTTCTTGGGTCTAGAGGTATGGCAGAGACCGAGTGATATTTTCCTTAACCAAGGAAAATATGATGTAGTGATTCTGAAGATATTCAGAACAATGGATTGTAAAGCAATGCCTACACCGATGGTGACAAATCTTAAGTTATTAAGAGATACATCTTCAAAGATTGTGGATGTCACCATGTATAGACAGATGATTAGTTCGTTGATGTACTTAACGAACACAAGACCAGAAATTTGCTTTGCAGTGAACACTTTGAGTCAGTATATGGTTGAGCCAAGACGTGTTCACTTGATTGCAGCGAAACATGTGATGAGGTACCTGAAAGGTATAGTTAACTATGGACTCAGATATGCTTCAGATCGTGAGATAAGCATGCAAGGCTTTACTAATTCAGATTGGGCCGGTAGTGTTGCAGACCGAAAGAGTACATTTGGATGTTGCTTCAGTATGGGATCAACTATGATCTCATGGTTCAGCAAGAAGCAGACCAGTGTGGCGCTCAGTACGGTTGAGGCAGAGTGCAAAACAGCATGTTCAGCGAGTAGTGAAGCAGTGTGGCTTCAAAAGTTGCTTGCAGGATTGTTTAATCTCGAGTTAGAGGCGACGACTTGTATCTGGTGTGACAACTAGAGTTGTGTGAAGTTGATAGAGAACCTGGTGTTTCATGACAAAGTCCAAGCATATCGAGATCAAGTACGATTATATCAGAGATATGGTGCTGAAGGGAGCAGTGAAGCTCCAGTATGTCGCTACAGATGAGCAGATAGCAAACGTGTTGACCAAGCCTTTGTCGAGAGTGAAGTTTGTAGACTTCAGAGGCAAGCTTGGTATGCTCCAGAAGGACTTCCCTTGTGATAAGGTATGATGTGTTACAGATGCGACTCCAGATAGCAGCATGGTATATTGTTACTCCAGTGAAATAGTCCGGTACGCATATCTACTCCAGTGAAATAGTCTGGTATGCATATCTACTCTAGTGAAAAAGTCTGGTCCGCTGAGATATTGCTACTCCAGTAAAATAGTCTGGTACACATAGCTACTCCGGTGAAATAGTCTGGTACGTTGAGATATTGCTACTCCAGTGAAATAGTCTGGACTCTGGTACGTTAAGACACTGCTACTCCAGTGAAATAGTCCAGTACACACGTTCGTCAATGTGGCACATGACCTCGCACAAGGTCAACAGATGTCGAGCCTTCGGGGCTGGCGAGTTACCCAACTTTTCAAGCTGCTAGGCCAACCTGTGTGGTTGGAGGTGTTTCCTAGCCTTGGGCTAGATGGGTAGTGTGTGCGCACTACATCGCCTAATCCTTGTGATTAGATGGCTGTCACTGTGAACCAGTTGCCCGATGTGCCAACCAG
Source organism: Picea engelmannii (assembly GCA_009831015.1). Taxonomy (NCBI): domain Eukaryota; kingdom Viridiplantae; phylum Streptophyta; class Pinopsida; order Pinales; family Pinaceae; genus Picea; species Picea engelmannii. The sequence goes on along the minus strand of ML778323.1, from coordinate 386,091 downwards.
AGGTTACTAGTCATTTTTGAACTAGATGTCAGATTCTGTGTGAGCTGACGAGTTACTAGTTCTTTATGAACTAGATGCCAAATGCTATGTGAGTTGGAGAGTTACTAGTTCATTATGAACTAGATGTCAGATTATGTGAGAGTTGACGAGTTATTAGTTCTTTATGAACTAGATGCCAGATTCTGTGTGAGCTGGCGAGTTTCCTAGTTCTGTATGAACTCGCTCATGCCCCGTGATGACATAAAGCCCAGAAGGATGATGAGACCTAGATGCATGATTGTGACATGATCATAAGATAGTTTGTGTGTGCGACTATGACAAAGCCTGTGTGGCTATGATGGTGATACTTGTGACATGATTTGTTTGATCTTGAGATAGCATGTGTGGCTATGCTACTTGTTACATGATCTGTTTGATCATGAGATGGCCTATTTGACCATGCTACCTATGACATGATCTATTTGATCATGAGATAGCCTAAGAGGCTATGGTGATGCTACCTATTGACTGGTCTGCAAGACCATGTCAATCTTGGCCATGCCATGTGAGATGGATGGATGTGTTTGAGACCATTACATGAAGAACATCTTAGTTAATACCTCCCTAGCTAAGAGGGAGTGTTGATGTTTTGGTAGTTGCGGGAGGTATTAACCTCCAAACCTTTGTACTTAGAATAGAATATTCCAGAAGTAAGAGAACCATTAAACAAATGTGTGGGAACCCTAGAAGAGAAGTCGACCTCAAGAGAATATCAATAAAGTAATAGAAGGATCCAGAAAGAGAAGTCGGCCCCACTAGGTAAAGTCACTTGGACATGCTAGTATAAATAAAGAGGCGCCTAGCTCATTTGCACTCCCTCACTCACTCAAAAAGAAGGGCGCAAGTATAAGGAGCATTTGCAGTGGCAGCTAGGGCGCAAGTCTAAGGAGCAGTTGCAATGGCAGCTAAGGTGCAAGTCTAAGGAGTAGTTGCAGTGGCAACTAGGGTGCAAGTTTGAGGAGCAACAGTGGCAACTAGGGCGCAAGTCTTTCTGGCATCTCTTGTGCGCTTCTCTTGGTAAAGGTGCGCATCTATTAGTAGAGGTACGTTCTCTTGGTATTGTATTGTTGTTGCAACAGTGGTGTTTCTAGTTAGGGTTTATCTGTTGGTTCTAGTGTGGACTTGCTAAAATCATTCTATTTAAGAAAAGGTTAGTGTGCTCGAGGGTGGCATAGTGAATGCCTATGGTTGGGTGACAATGATGTGACATTGTCTCTGGTTAAGCTAGCATACCAAAATTTTAACATATCGCTCAATCTACCACCCCTCTAGGAGATAAGATAAGATAATTTTATTAATGTCCAATGAATGACCACACAAGTAGCTCAATGGGACTAAAGATTACAAGAAGTATGAGTACAATGTGGGAGTGCAAATGCAACTCCTAGATCATGCTAAGAATAACATAAAGAAAGAAACCTAAAGTGGTGTAGACTCATAAATGTATAAAACTGTGTCAGAAGTGTTGATATTATGGTAGTTGCAGGAGGTATTAACCTCCATCTATAACCTTTGACTAGAATAGAATATTCTGGAAGCAAGAGAAACCCTAAACAGATGTGTGAAAACCCTAGAAGACATGTCAGCTCAGCAGAATATATAATATTAAGGTATTATCCTCCAGGAAGACAAGTCGGCTTCACAGGAAAAAGATAAACAGAAAATATAATTACTAGAAAGTCAGGTTGTCCCAGCCAGAAAAGTCACTGGACAGATTAATATAAATATAGGGCGTCTTGGCTCATTTGTTCACTCACTCTCATTCAGGAAACCAGAAATAGTGCGGAAGTTTGGAGGAGGAGGAGCAGCAGCAGCAATTGTACGGTTTTCTCTTTTTTTAGTCTTTCTGGTACTTTCTCTTGTGCTCTACCCTTGGAGAAGGTGCGCTCCCTCGGTTATCTGTTGGTTATGGTGTGGCTTCCTGGAATCATTCTTTCTATCAAAGGTTAAGGTGCTCAGGGGTGGCTTTTTTCCTATGGATGGGTGGCAATGGTGTAGCATTGCCTATGGTGAAACGAGCACATCAACATTATTCTAACAAGTTATGGGCCCACACTACCTTTAGAATAGTCTAACCATTGAAAGGTAGATCAGGAGTTCCTTGTCAAGCTCGTTGCAGCACCAGTTGCAGTTGTAACTAGGGTTTCTGATTTTGCAGCTGCAGCAAACCCTAAACTTAAATTCTTGAGCACTTTCAGTGAAGCATTGGACCTAATTTTTGGGTATTCTAGTGCACCATAGCCTAGCTCTAGTGCACCATAGCCTAGCGCACCCTCTGGTGCCCTTAGCCAACAAAAACGTCAAGTTTGAGTTTTTGGGTCAAAGTCAAAGTCAAAGATTGACTCACCAAAGTCAAAGGTTGACTTTTGATCAAAATTGATTTTTGTGGTCAAAGTTGAAATTTCAGGGTTTCTAGCTTATTCTAATCATTGAACCTTTTTTATTCAGTTTCTAACCTCTTCTTGTCAAGATGGTGTCTAGTTTCAAATTAGAAGACAAGTTGAATGATACTACAAATTTCAAAGGTATGCACTTGTATATTCATTTCAAGTTATATCATCCAACAAAGCATGAGTGTGTTTGCAAGGGATGTACAAGAGACATTGTCGAAGCAATGATTTTGAATTCAGTACATTTAGAGGAACAAGCGCACCCTCCCTAACAGTAGACTCCAAGTTTGATTATTTAAAAATTGATATGTCTCTAGCTGTTATGGCATTATTATGATCTTATGCTGCATCTTGATCTATTGAAGTTATGATCATTATACTAACCCCTTAATACTAGAGATACACGTGTTGATCTCCTCTCTAGGAGATATTCTTGTTCTTATGTAAATGCTTATTGTTTACAAGATGAAGTTGATCTCCTTTAGGARATGTTCTTGGTTACTGACCTAGACTCCAAACAGGATATCTTCCATGGTGGATACCATGGAGATTTTGTTGTTCTTGTTTCTTGTCCTAGGCAGGTCATAAGAGATAAATCTAAGAGGGAGTCGGACACAAAGGGAGTCAGTGATCAAGAAGAAGCCAACATAATTTCGAGACACTTTGCAGAATGCAAAGGGGCATGCAGCGAACGGAAGCGTGGTTCGAGGATTCTCTCAGATAGAGGGAGTTGATTTCAAAGTTTGAGATGAAGGATCTTGACCGGATATAATGGGATTGGAAGCGTGGTTGGCACCGGATGAGATCTTCAGTGAGGAGACTAAAGAGGTTTAGCATGATGGACAAGAAGCCCATGGCCACACCTATGACAACACATCTAAGGAAGTTGTGTGATGGGATAGACATTTGCTTTGCAGAGAGCACCTTGTGCCAGTATATGGTTGAGACATGACCGTATTATTGGGTTACAACACAGCATGCATGTACCTATGTTGTATAGATAGATATGATTGATCTCTGATGATTAAGTATGGCTGCCAGGATATACAGTTTTTGGATTGGAAGTGCAGAAGACGGATCTAGCACCTAAGGTGCTACTTTAGCTTTGGATCAAGCAGGATTTCCAAACAAGCAAGGAAGCAAATATTTGTAGCACTCAATCATATATCATAGCCAATGATGCAAGATATCAACCAGGGTGGCTTTTCGAAGGATCTTGTAGGACTTCATCAAAGACATGGTGCAGAAAGGAGCAGCGAGGGTCCATCAAATATCCACAGATGAGCAGATAGCTAACATTTGCACTAAGGCTTTGTCTGGGACAAGCTTGGCAGGAATGCAAATGTTTCCCTGGGGGAGTGTTGATGATTGCAACATCGTGTCAATATTCCAAGATTGATCAAATGGACTTGATCATGTGGGAATAGGCCCAAATGTAATCCTCTATGGACAGAAGATTCGAGTTGTTGCTAGATCTCCTATGTGTGAATTGCATCGGGCCTTGAAACTCTCACGAGTAGGTGAGTAGCCACGATAAGCATCGGGTCGACTCTATCTCCACATGAACTAGGTTGCAGACCAAGGTAGATATGGAACATCTACATCTGGAGTAGATGTGCCCCGACGTAGTCTTCGACGAACTGAAGACTCGAGGTGCTTGAGGTGCAATTCCACGTGTCTGATAGCATCGAGTTGAATGCATTCACGGAGTGATCCTATGAGGGGATCACCATGAGGTGTTTGTGGCTCTGATCTGGTCATAATTGTTGTCATGGTAAAAGAACGACCCAAGGTGCTAGACACACGTGTCTAATAGCATCGAGCTAAATGCATTCAGGGAGTGATCCTATGAGAGGATCAACTATGAAGTGAATGTGGCTTCGATGAGGTCATGATTCTTGTCATGGGACAAGAATGACCCAAGGTGCTAGACACATGGTGGTGGAGATGGATCATCAATATAGCTAAACGAGGCTCATGGATATTGTGATATTGTTTATGACAAAAGAATACCAAGAACAAGTAGGACGATATGTTTTGATGCTAGATTGCTACCAGATGATGCTGATAGTGATGATGATACTCGTGACTTGATCTATGATGATGCTACCTATAGAATGGTCTACAAGACTATGTGAGTCTTGTCCATGCCATGTGAAGATGGATGGATGTGTTTGAGACCATTAATACCTCCCTAGCTAAGAGGGAGTGTTGATATTATGGTAATTGTAGGAGGTATTAACCTCCATATGTAACCTTTGACTAAAATAGAATATTTCATAAGCAAGCGAAACCCTAAACAGATGTGTGAAAACCCTATAAGACATGTCGGCTCAGCAAAATATATAATATTAAGGTATTATCCTCCAGGAAGACAAGTCGACTTCACAGGAAAAAGATAAACAGAAAATATAATTACCAGAAAGTTAGGTCAGCCCAGCCAAAAAAGTCATTGGACAGATTAATATAAATAGAGGACATCTTGGCTCATTTGTTCACTCACTCTCACTCAGGAAACCAGAAACAGTGCACAAGTTTGGAGGAGGAGCAGCAACAGCTGCAGTTGTACGGTTTTCTCTTTTTTTAGTCTTTATGGTACTTTCACTTGTGCGCTACCCTTGGAGAAGGTGCGCTCTCTTGGTTATATGTTGGTTATGGTGTGGCTTCCTGGAATCATTCTTTCTGTCAAAGGTTAAGGTGCTCGGGGGTGGCTTTATGCATATGGATGGGTGGCAATGGTGTAGCATTGCATATGGTGAAACGAGCACATCAACATTATTCTAACAGGAAGTACGATGATCCAAAATAATCCAAAATATATGTGAGTAAGTCCGACACAAAAGTTTGTCCAGAGAGAGATCTGACGATGAGGCTGTCAAGGTCTCCCAAGTCTGATATGTTGGTATTCATAGGTTTCTTGTTTCCTTCAATCAATTGGTATATTGATAGACCACTTCCCACATTCAGGTACTGTTTGGATGATGTTGGTCACCTCTTGCCTAATAAGCAAGGGATGAATGGGATTATCAAGGAGGATATTTACAGGTAGTATGTCTAGGTCACTTGGATGCCCNGCCCCCCCCCCCCCAGGGGTTTGTCACCCAAGATGGCCTTTTATGCCAAGCACTTCCTAGAGATCAGATATCCCCTCATAGTGCGACCCCCTTACATGTTTCGACACTAAATGCATGGACTCAATAGTCCCCTAGGCCAATTCCAAGTGATTTCTCACTAACTTCGAGTGGAAGCAAAACAACAAATACCACCAGAGGATAGGTTATGCCAAATTTTCCATTTATAGGAAACAGAGACAAATGTGCACTTTATTTTCAAATGCCTCATTACTATGAGATACATGGTCAGTTTGATTGCCTAATCAAGGAGTTCCATAAGTCCCTCTCCACCTTTTTCCAATACAAAGACCAACGAAGCATGTCCTTAGAATTGGGAGAGACCCTCAAGCTCTGAGCTTACACTCTTCGCCAACCCCCTCCCCCCACAAAATAGGACACTACTCAGATGATCATAACTTTCTTCTAGTGCTCCCTAATCGAAGCACCAAGAGGTAGGCAAAGTGCAACAATATTATAACTCCCACACTTGTTAGACCCTAAGAGGTTGACCAACCCTTGACAAGGAGACACTTACAGAGTTGTTGTATGGGGGCCTTGAGATAGCTCACACCAAACTAGTAGGCAACCCCCTTCTACCACCTCTTGAGACAAACAGACATCCCCCGGACCAAATCCATCGCCTCCAACGAATTTTCTATATAGATTTTCTTTCCTTTGGCCTCAAATGGTAGGAGAGATTCCCTTTCGCTCAAGGGGAGGATCCCCTCTCTCCTTTGTCCAATGGCAAGCATTTGGAGCATTGAGGCTCTTTCCCTTGTACTCAACTCTAGATCATCGTATTTCTTCTTTTTTAGCATTGTGATAGTCATGCTTAGATTTTAGAATAGCATTGGTTCTTACTTTTATAGGAGTGGCCTTTGCACTCCCACTTAGTATTGAACAGTCCCATTGACCTACTATTGGTCATTTGTTGGACATTAATACACTTATCTTATCTTATTGCCATAATACTTGCAACATGTCTTCTTTTGTTTTTCGCACAACTAGGAATAAGATAAGATCATATCAATGTATTAATATCCAACAAACGACCAAAAGGTAGGTCAACGGGACTAAAAAAAAGTATAATAAGCACATGTAGTAGTGCCTAATGGCTACTACAAAAGCATAAAGTAAGTTAATCTAAGTGATACAATAGCTATGCATGAAAAAGCATGATCAAGTAATGTTGAAAGAAAGAAAAGAAGCATGGACTAGCTATAACAATAACGCCCTACCTCAATACGAGCATTATAGATGAGAAAACAAGTGGGGGGGTGGAAGGAGAAGGGCAACCACCATCACCCTCAATCACTGAGAAGCCATCAATATGAACCCTCATGATGTCATTTGAAGACGTTGGAGAGGATCTAGGAGGTCAAGCTATGAGAACCTCGGAGGACAACGACCATCCCTTGAAACTCCCCTAACATTAAAGGCCATTGGAAACAATCTAATAATAGAACACTAGCTCATAGGTCTCGTAGAGTTACAATGTATGACAATGCAGTGGTGTTAAGAATGTGTATAATCTTCACTTTTGGCTACATGCCAAGCTGACCTGTGGTTAGGTGTATACCCATTATTACACTTTATCATATTTTATTGTATTTGACGATAAGATCAGCCTAGTCTCCCCCTTGGGGCAACCACCTTAGCCCTAGTGGAGTGGTATAAATACACCACATCCCTCATTTGTAATATCATCTCATTCAAGTGAATTCATTTATTATTTTGCCTAAGGACATCTATAATTTTTCACTCTACTTGTGCGCACCTTCTCTTGCTTATGGTTAAAGTATCTTTGCGAAGTCTTCTTGTGATCTGTGTCAAGTGCTTGGAGTAGGGTTTGTTAAGAAGATTACATAGATCTACTATCTCTTATAATCTCAACATGGTATCAAAGAAACAATGATTCTTTCTTCCTCATTCACCATGGTATCAAAGCAACTATGACTATTTCTTCCTCATTCACCTTTGTGTCAAGGCTACTACATACCTGAAATTAGGGATTTTTAGCACACTATTTATGTGACCGCAACTATTTTTAGAGTTTTTCCTTGCCCTTGTCTTCACCGACGAGCTTCTCCTTAGCAGATTTGTCTATTTTTTGGCAATATACGGGATGCTTTTGTTGTTTTGTGTCCCTTTTTAGGGCAGCACACTCCTTACCCTTAATTTGAGTCCATTCCCACTACAGATTTTTCAGAACATCTAGTAAAGTGTGATCCATGGGATGGCAATTGTTCCAAACTCAAAAGGACTCTCCATGATCCCAAAATAGGACCAAATCTTCTTTCTCTATATGACATCATTCACACCGACAAAAAGGCTAAGTTCTAGCCAAATCAATGGCTTATCAAGGACATAAATGATGATTTTAAGGTGATTTCTTCAGGTTATTGTGACAAATCTGATCATAAGTATAAGTTGGGGAAATCTTAACCTACATCAAAATGAAGTGCATTCTCTGCAATGGTTGTCAATACTGACGACACCAATAAACTATGGCATCAAGGCTTGGGTCACACCAACTTTGGGACCTTCCATCATATGAGTCGTCTAAAGATGGTAGATGACCTTCCACCAACTTAACCACCTAGTATTGTTTGTGAAGGATGTATGTTGGGAGAACATCATCATGAATCCTTTCCCGCAAATTTAGCAAGCCAAGCCTCTCACCCTTGTTAGTTGGTCCATACTGATATTTGTGGGCCTCTGACAACTCCTCTTGGTGCGGCTAAATATACCCTCACCTTCATTAATGATTTCTCTCTCTTACTTTAGATATATACTATTCAATCCAAGGATCAAACCCTCAATAAGTTCAAGGAATAATCCTTGGTGGAAAATTGCAGAAATCACAACATCAAATCTATCCAGATTGATTGTGGAGATAGACACTATGATAATGGCCTTCATTCGTTTCTCACATCTCATGGCAATATTTCGCAAAAGCCAGTCCCTTGACAAGATCAAATTGCATATCGAAGTAGAACCATTATGGAAATGGCTTGTTGTATGTTGCATTCTCATCAGATGGGGTTTAAGTTCTAAGGAGAAGTAGTCATTTGTGCAGTTCGCATCATCAATCAGATGCTTACTCAAGATGTTCGACATACGACTCCTTCAGAGAAATGGTATGGTTACAAACCCTCTATTGTCCATTTTAAAGTCTTTGCATCTTGTGCATGGGCCCATATTCCCAAAGAAAAGTGCAACAAGTTAAAACCTAAGAACTAACCTTGCATTCTAGTGGGCTACAATGAAACCTCCAAGACATATCACTTGTATGATCTTTCCACTAATAAGGCGAAGGAAAGGAGAGATGTTGTCTATGAAGGGGTTCTTTCCCATGGTTCGCCAAGATCAAAACCCCACTCTTATTGCAGAACATTCATCTAAAATCGTTTCAATGGATTGTTCTCTTTCAAGAGTTGATGATGATCCTTCTCCTTCTCGTGCTTCTTCCAACACCTCTTCTACACTAATTCAATCAATATTCCATGATGAGGCTCATATTGATGACTTGTCCGATAACAGTGAAGTCTCTTCTACTCATGTGGCTCCCTCTAATCTCTCATTGGTTGATCTAGTTCATTATAGTGTCACTACGGAACATTCTGCTTATTATGTTTCTTCTTCCCCACTGGCTAGGTCATGACCAATATCTAAACAGGCCACATCTACTTTGCACGACACTATTACTAACCTTCCCCGTGAAGGAGAACTTGGACGCCAAATTTGACCCCCTATTTCACGAGCCATGGTTGCAAAGCTGATGTTGATCTTGCTACTTTCAATTATGCAAAAAACTCTCCCTTGTAATTTTTGAGCCCTTGTTCAATGGGTTTGGAACCTCTACCCTCAGTCGTTGGGTACCCAAGGGTGAATCCTTTGGTGGAAGGCTATTGTGTATCGTACAGTTAAGTTCATGAGAGGATGGGGGGAGATGATAGCTCGCAAGCAAAGGAAGGAGTTGCAAGTTACTTGACAAGGGTTGAAGAAGGTTCACATATTTTTCGAAGAGGACATTCACAACATTGCTCTTCAAGAAGAAGCAGCAAAGTTGGAAATGACAACAACACGAGGAGAGGATTATATTTCCAAGGGTGCCAAGGTTTGTTCTCATCTCTAGTGGATCCAAGACGGGGATGATTGTCCCAAACTTTAATTTGACTACCCGAAGCATAAGGGGATTGCGAACAAGTTGCTTGGTCTCTTACTAAGGTTCAAGATACTTTTAGATCCCACTTCTAATCAATTTTCTCTCCTTATGCTTTGGCACATGGAGTATTGGCTACTTGAGATTCTTGTTGTAGGGTTGTTCCTCACAAGGTCTCTACGGGTGATTGGGATGGGTCGGATCGAGACTTTAGGAGGGATGAGCCTTATGCATCCCTGAATTCCATGCAAAATAGGAAGTCTCCCAAGCTAGATGGTCTGCCATGTAAATTCTACAAGTCTATATGGGATTCCATTGGTGATGACTTTTGTTGTATGGCCTCAAAAGTGTTTGCCTTCAATTGCCTTTCTACGTTTCTTAATCAAGGGTTAGTCAAGTTCATTCCCTAGAATATAGCAAAAGATTTCGTTGGAGGTTGGCATTGTATGACTTTGCTCACAATTGCATACAAAATCATGGCTACAACTTTGTCTATAAGAATCTCATCAATTGTTAGATATGTGGTGCAACAAGAGTAGACCAGTACTATGTAGGGGATGTTCATACTTGATATTATGGTTTCTGCCTAGGAGGCTATGGAGTAGACCAGGGAGACTAGTCAGCAATGCCTCCGATTGAAGATAGACTTCAACAAGGCATATGACCGTTTTGATTAGTACTTCGTCTCTGAGATGTTGACTTGTTTTAGTTTTGAATCCCATCATCTAGCCATGGTTAACACTCTTTTCACCAACACCTCAGCCTTTGTCTTTGTTAACAATTGCTTGTCCCCTCAGATAGCTCTTCATCGGTCCATTCAACAGGGGTGCCTTTTAGCTCCATATTTATAGGTTTTGAGTGAAAATGCCTTTAGTTATTTGTTGGAGGTGACTCATATTGGGGGAAAGGTTAGGGGTATTCTACTCTAAGATGACTTAGAGATGGTTAATAACCACTTTACAGCTAATTCCCCTCTCTCTGTGAGGGTCGAGTAGGAGTTACTTAATGGGGCTCTAACTTGTTTAGATACATTTTGTGTTGCTTCAGGGGTAGTGGTCAATGCTCACAAAACTGACTTTTGGCTTTTTAGGTTGGATTCCCCTTCTGAGTGGATCCATGTTGCCTAAACTTATATTCTCCCCATGGTCATAGTCAAGTCCTTGTGTATCACCTTTGAGGTTGGGTTGTTGTCAGTAGCCATGTGAGATTGGTGCCTTTGGAAGTTGCAGAGTAAGTTAGATGTCTGGCATCATAAGGACCTCCACATTGTATGAAAATTTATGGTGCTTGGATGTATTATTCAGCCCTCGCATTTTCAACTTGCATTTTCAACTTTCAACCACTTGAGCAGATTATGAGGGCTTACTTGTGGTCTAAGTATGGCAGCTTGCATGGTCTTCCTTTGGTTCCATGGTATGTCTACTCTACACCGAAGGACGAGGACCTTTTGCAGCTAAGGGAATCCCATGACTTATTGATCATGAATGGGATCCCTTGTTTTCCGAGCTCAGGTGACTTTACTTGCTTCCCCCATAGTTGGGGGCCAGTGTGGTTGACTATGTTTTGGTCAACCTGGATCTCCAACTGCATATCCAACACTTCTTTATATCCCACCTCCCTCTGGCAGACCATGCCCTCCTCACCTTCTTCTGCTGCAAGCGAATGGTTCCGCAACCCATTATTCAGGAAGAGTTTGGCATACATCCATTCCACCTCAAGGTCATTTTCCACCTAGTTTGTTTCCTTCGTAGAGTTAGATCTTTTAGTAACTCTACCATCAGGAGGGAGTGGTACCACTACCTCGCTCTTTGCTCCTCGAAGGCTCTTGCTTCGGCTCCCCCTTTAGTTCATGCACGTGGTTGGTTCTCAGAGGCGTCTCAACTTCTCAAGTCGATGACTATCTCCCCAAAGCGTCTACCCCCATTCAATGTCTCCCTTGATGCATTGTGCCATCTCTTGCCGACTAGACAGGTAATGAATCAAGCTACCAGAGAGGACATATACAATTTATATGCTGATGTTTCTGGTAGATGCGGGAGGTTTTCACCTCTGAATCTTTCTTATACATAAAGTTGCCAAGACATTAAAGGAAAACCATTGGAAGTCAAAGATGATCCCAGAAGCAAAGTCGGCCTCACAGAAAATAATAAAGAAGAATTATATTGCTCCAAAAGTAAAGTTGGCTCCTGGAAAAGATAAACAGAAAAATACATTTTCCACAAATTCAGGTCGGCCCTGCCAAAAAAGTCACTAGACAGATTAGTATAAATAAGAGTGATGCCTCCCTCATTTGACACACTCACTCACTCATCTACAGCACAAGTTTGGTGGAGAAAGTTGCAGTTGCAGAAGGAAGAAGGTCGCATATGGAGGGTCTATCTCTTTTGGTCTTGGTGATGTGTTGATGGAGGCCAGCCACTCTAGTGCTCTGGCTAGAGTGGGTAGCAACTGCGTCGTTGGTTTGTCTTGGTGATGTATTGATAGAACCACTCTAACACTCTGGCTAGAGTGAGTTGCAGCTGCATAGTTGGTTATCTTCTTTGTGGTTTGCTCTAGTGGATAGAGCTTGTTCTTAGTTATTTTGTCTTGGCAAGGATATTCTCTATAAGAAGGCTACAGGGTTTTCTCCCTTTGTGTAGAAGGGTTTCCCAGGATGTATATGTTATGCTCGAGGTGGCGCGAGTAGGTGCCTATGGTTGGGTGGCGATGGTGCAACATCGCCTATGGAGAAAAGAGCATGCAAAAGATGTTTAAATTGCTATGGTAAATCTAATGTTAATGTAATTAACGAAAATTCAACATGGTTTCAAAGCTTCGTTTCCTTCAAAACAGTCTAATCGCTAGAAGGAAGATCGTGAGATTTACCTTGTCGTTCCAGTTTTCCGCAATACCTTTCTGTTGCACAGTTTTATTTTGTCAAGCTAGTTGGAGCACCTTGAAATTTTAGGGTTTTCCGCTGCTTACCGTTGTTGTCGGATGGTGCTACAATTTCTGAGGTATGTACTTGTATATGTTAAATTGTATAATTATCTTGAGGGTGTTTTGCAGGAAAAGGGACTTTTGTCCAAGCAGCAAATCATAGATCCAGAGGGATCTCAAATCCAGTGCATTCAGAGGAATAACGCACCCTCCAGGTTTGATTGTTTTGATATGCCTCTAGTTGTTATGGCACCATTGCAATCTTATGTTTTTATCTATTGGAGTTATGATCATTATACTAACCACTTAATACTAGAGATGCATTTGTTTATCTCCCCTCTAGGAGATATTCTTGTTTTGTTGTCTGTTCTGGGCAGGTTATATTGTTAAATTCCATGGAGGTTGCCATGGAAATTTTGTTGTTCTTGTTTTTCTTGTTCTAGGCAGGTTACCTCGGAGGCATGTCACTAGTGATAGCTCTGAGAGGGAGCTATAATGACGGTTGCAGAAGGCAACTTATTAGATGGTCTCTAGTTTCAGACATGAAGCAGTCGGCCCAGACAAGGAGTTTGTACAGATTGACAGTTTGACCAATTCTTGGTGCATGATTCTATCATTCTGAGTGAATCATGGCATAAGAGACTTGCTCATTTGCATTATAGAGCTCTTTCGTCTCTGGACAAGATGGTGACGAGTCTTCCAAAGCTTCGTATTGAGCATGATGGCATCTACAGAGGTTGTGCTCTTGGCACGAATGCCAAGGGATCGTTTCCGAGCAATGAGGCTCCAACACATATCCACAAATGAGCAGGTAGTTGACATTTGCACTAACCTCTGTCTGGGACAAGCTTGGCAGGAATGCAAATGTTTCCCTGGGGGAGTGTTGATGATTGCAGCATCGTGTCGATATTCCAAGATTGATCAGATGGACTTGATCATGTGGGAATAGGCCCAGATCTAATCTTCGACGGACTGAAGATTCGAGTTGCTGCTAGATCTCCAGGAGGATATCGGGTAGACATTCCAAGATTGGTCAAACAGACTTGACCATGTGGGCATGAACCCAGGGTAGTCTTCGATGCACTGAAGGCTTGGGACCCTGGTATAGTCTTCGATGGACTGAAGACTCGAAGCCCGACGTAGTCTTCGATGGACAGAAGATATGTAGTTCTCTATGAACTGAGGACTCCTCCAATGTGTGTGAATTGCATCGAGCATAACACTCACGGTGAGGTGAGTGGCCCCAATAAGCATCAGGCCGACCCTTCTCCCAGTACTGGGCTGAAGACTAGGGGAGATAGGGAACATCTACATCCGGAGTAGATGTGCCCCGACATAGTCTTCAATGGACTGAAGACTCGAGGTGCTTAAAGTGCAATTCCACGTGTCCAATAGCATCGAGCTAAATGCATTCACGGAGTGATCATGTGGGAATGTGGACATTACAGGATCAACTATGAGGTGAATGTGGCTCCAATGTGGTCATAATTCTTGTCATGGGGCAAGAACGACCTGAGCTGCTACACACATGGTTGTAGAGATGGATCATCAATACAGCTAATGAGGCTCATAGATAAACTTTTCTATGACAGAAGAATACCAAGAACAATACAAGATATGCTTAGAGAATGCCTTCCTCATTGAGAGGGAGTATTGATGGTTGCAGCTTCGTGGGACATTCATCTGTGACGATATTCCTTGATGGATTGAGTTGAGTATGACACTTATCAATGGACTGATAAGTTGTATTGGGTTGGTGCCCAACGTCCCTTGGGAGTAGAGACCAAGTGGACACGTCATGGGCGAGTAGTTCCTTGACAATGCACTACAGGCGAGTAGGTCCTAGTGTATTCTAGTGGTGATGAGGCCCTAGAAAAGGTCCACATCAGGTGTAGCCATGTGCGACATGATGAGCTACCAGTAGCATGGTCTGTGTGACCATGGCATGGTTGGAGGACCATGCCATAGCCTACGAGGCTATGAGGACCAGAGGAAAAACATCATGGAGAATACCTCCCTGGCTAAGAGGGAGTGTTGATGTTTCTTGTAGCTGCGAGAGGTATTCACCTCCGAGATAACCTTTCTTATAGATGAAGTTTTCAAGACGTTAAAGGAAAACCATTGGAAGTCAAAGAAGATACCAGAAGAGAAGTCGACCTCACAGAAAATAATAAAGAAGAATTATATTGCTCCAGAAGTAAAGTCGGCTCCCAGAAAAGATAAATAGAAAATATATTTCCAAAAAGTCAGGTCAGCTCTGCCAGAAAATTCACTAGACAGATTAGTATAAATAAGAGTGACGCCTTCCTCATTTGACACACTCACTCACTCACTCATCTACAGCACAAGTTTGGTGGAGAGAGTTGCAGCTGCAGCTGCAGCAGGAAGAAGGACACATATGGAGGGTCTATCTCTTTTGGTCTTGGTGATGTGTTGATGGAGGCCAGCCACTCTAGCGCTCTAGCTAGAGTGAGTTGCAGCTGCGTTGTTCGTTTGTCTTGGTGATGTATTGGTAGAACCACTCTAGCGCTCTGCCTAGAGTGAGCTACAACTGCATAGTTGGTTATCTTCTTTGTGGTTTTCTCTAGTGGATAGAGCTTGTTCTTGGTTATTTTGTCTTGGCAAGGATATTCTCTATAAGAAGGTTGTTGGGTTTGCTCCCCTTGTGTAGAAGGGTTTTCGAGGATGTATATGTTATGCTAGAGGGTGGCACGAGTAGGTGCCTAAGGTTGGGTGGCGATGGTGCAACATCTCCTGTGGAGAAACGAGCATGCAAAAGAAGTTTAAATTGCTATAGTAAATCTAATGTTAACGTAATTAACGAAAATTCAACACTATATGCTCATGTCACTTGGACTTCGCCTTCGACGACCCTCAGCCCGAAGATGTCATATCGAGAGCATTTTTTGGAGCTGCGGGATGGCATCGTCGTCTGCCCCCATTATACACGCAGACATTGGATCCCCTCACTCAAGGATCCCTTTGGGTTAGCTCTGGGTCGAATCCCTTCAGCTTCGGATTGAGACAGACCACCATATACCATGGTCCGATAAGATCTGCCAGATGTGCCACTTACAGGAGCCAGAGACGGAGATACACCTCATCTTTAGATGTCCTATATACTATGGGATCAGAGGACGCTACCATTGCCTATATAAGGACTCAGTGGGGCTCACTCTCTTCATCGGGGAGATATTATGCCTCAGATCTCAGTTCTCGCATGCCACACCCCACATTGGGATGACCAGCATGATCACCTCATACTTTCATGCTAACCCATCAGATCAGAGCAACAAACAGAGGGTTGAGTCCCAAAGTGCTTTGGACAATAGATTGGTGAGACCTCATGTCCCTCCTCAACCCCTCCCTTGGGGCGACAGATCATCACAAGACCGATACGGAGGTGTCGTACAGTACATCGGTCCATACATCTTCAGAGAGTTAGAGGGATTAGATCTAGACAGACCCAGAGCAAGGTGCCTCCCATCTGTCAGACCACCTCCCAGATTTAGACGAGCTACAAAAGTTCTATCCAAAGTTTCTTTCTTTCGGCCTCAGATGCTAGGAGTATCCCCCGCTCTGAAATCCCCCCCAAGGTCAGACAGTTGGACCACATGATAGTCCCTGAGGACTCCAGCAGTGAGCCAGTGCCCAGTTCACCCCCCTCACCCTCGGCCATTCGATCTGGGAGAACTCGATAACCTCATTGTCAGACCTCTCTCACACACTCTCTTGATAGACTTTTGAGTTGGGTATACTCACTTAAATTTTGGATCACCTTACATCTGCCATGGTTATATACTTTATGAAACTACTCTACTTTATATTTCTTTCTTTATGTTATTTTCGACATTATCTAGAAGTTGTGATTGCACTCCCACATTGTACTCATACTTGTTGTAGTTTTCAGTCCCATTGACCTACTTTTGTGGTCATTTGTTGGAAATTAATAAAATTATCTTATCTTATCTTATCTCATTTTATTGATTTTTCTTCACGAAACAATGTTCTAGAGGCCACATGGATGGTGAGGTCTCTTGAGGACTCTACTCCATAGCAAGTTCTGTTTCACGATCAGATGCTTCCAATGCAGTATATTAGCAGAGTTTCAGGTGTTTTTGGCTTATATGATACCATTTCCACTCCTCATCTCTTCTAGGTTAAACACTTGCTTATTTTCCGAAGTATTTGGTCCACTTGAAAAGTTATGGTAGGTTTGGTCCATTGACAGTGGGAAGTCGGTCAAGCTAGTTGGGACCTCGCTTGCCAGCCCGATTTCGAGTTGGAGGAAGCAAGTTCATTGTATTGCGGAGATGTCATGCTTTCGGAGATGTAGGTTGAGCCATAAGGGAATATTCTTCTAGTGTGATTTGTGGGATCCTAGTGCTCTTCCTAGGAGTAGTGGTCTATTGCTCAAGTGTATGGTCTTCTCAATGCTAATCGCCTCTCAATCATGGAGTTGCGAGCCCTTATTCCAAAGTCTGAGTTGTTCAACATGAACATTGGTATGCCTGGGCCATTTTGGAGGGACTACAGGTGGAGCTTTGGCAACCCACTTCTTTGGTATGACTCTTACCATATGACTCTTACCCACATCTTCTTTCCCCATTTCTTAATGCGTGAGAGGTATCTAAGGATCCAAAGGTTTGTAGGGTTTATTGTCTTCACGATGTTTATGACTGAGAGATTGTGATCTCTAGTCACGTGTGTGTGTGTGTGTGTGTGTGTGTGTGTTGGAAGCAACTCTACCAGGGTTTCAAGTTATGACTGAGAGATTGTGATCTCTAGTCACGTGTGTGTGTGTGTGTGTGTGCACACGTGTGTGTGTGTGTTGGAAGCAACTCTACCAGGGTTTCAAGTTATGACTGAGAGATTGTGATCTCTAGTCACGTGTGGTATGATCGTATTGTCTTTTTCAACATTGAGTGTGGCCTTGTTGGCCTACCAAGCCAACAACCTTTGTCATAAGGTAAGGCGTAATCACCTCACCTAACCTGGCCTTGTTGGCCTACCAAGCCAACAACCTTTGTCATAAGGTAAGGCGTAATCACCTCACCTAACCTTTCCATCGTCATTCATAGTGGCAAGTCTGGACCAACCACTAGTGATGGCACCCAAGGCTCCCCAAAAGTTAGTCGCGAAGGTGTACCACAAGGTAATGACTCTCCACCTAATATCGACTTCTTTATTCTTGAGTATGCTAGTCTCTGCCATGAGTTTTGGGAGGTATTCATTCTTGGTTATTTTATGTGAAGGGTGTACCTTGAGGCGATTATTCGAAACACACGCACACCACCCTTCCCACGTGAAGGAGATTATGAATCGAGGCCCCTAGGTGTAAGAATACCTTGGTGGTCCTTAACCATTGGACCCCTGAGTTCTTGGCTGACAAAATGGCACAATTTCCCTACCTGGTTTGAGTAGACTTCCCAGGCCTACCTGTGGAGTTTGGCCAAAGTTACAACAAATTGCCTCCCCTTTAGGGGAATTTATTCATGAAGAACCTGAAATATTTTTCAACCCTTAGCCTCAATGTCCCATCTGTGCATGGGTTAACCTCTCCCAACACTTGAGCAACTCATGTAGATCTAGATTGGTAGTCAGATGCATTACCAACCAATTCGCTATATAAATTTTCCTAATACCTACTTCTTTTGCCTAAAAGCTCGAACCACGACATTTGGGATTCCTCGCTCATGGCCCAAGCCAAAATCAAAATGACCCCACCCTCACAATCCCATCCCGCTCCATGTGCTTTGTACATGCCCAAAGCAAGGTAGGGTGTATGCACAAAGTTCTGTGTAAGGGGAAACGTCTTAATGCGACCAAGATTCAACATGCAAAAACCCCAACTCCTAAGCATTCGTCCTTCACAATCTTATCCACAGTCATCCCTAGTAAATCGTTGGCTCTCTCGTCATTCAAGACTTGTTATCGATCATTGCATGCAGGAGGCCAAAATGTTGGAGGATTAATGACCCCGAGATAAAACACATTGTCCACCAACTATTGACTTCTTTGGGTGAGACAGATATTTTTTGTTTACAATTGGTTAAAATTGTGGGTTTGATGCTTCGTACTATCTTGTCAATGATTTGGCCTAGGGAAAGTTTTTAACTTAGATCATACTAATGGAAAAGATGGGGGGTCACAATCCTTGTCTCCTAAGTTTTCCAATCGTTTATCTGAGTGGTGTACGAACCCGTCCCAATGACTTGCGCAAATTCAAATTAACTTGGTGGGTAGAATTCTAGGATTAGTTGATGTTTAAGCCTCCAACAATGTCGATGAACATGCAACAATCTAGGGTTGGATGGTTGATGACTTCTCTGATGCCCTCTAGCTTATTTGTGGGGATTGCAATATAGTGGAGTGCCAATAAGACAAAGAAGAGGCACTTCCTATACGACTACTAGTGGGAGAGAAAGAGGCATGGTGTTCTTCAAGTGCTCAACATGAACTCTATGACCCTAATCATAAGAAAATATAAGATTCCTCTAAGCTATGGTTCACACGAACAAATTACTGCAAAGAGACTAAAGGAATATATCAGTAGTTAGACAGATCCCTTCTATGGAAGAAAAACTCCATTTTTTTTACTCAACGAGAGGTCGACCAATTCATGTGGACAGCATTGCCACTTTAGTTGACCACTAACCCATTTGGTTTTCTCTGTCTAGGCGGTAAGAGCAACTGCATATGCCTTGACTTTGAACCCTTTATATTTTGAATGTCTCCCATCCACAAAACCTAGGTCGTCTAGTCTGCATTCGCAAGATGTGGAATCTCATTCCCCAACCACACAAGGATTATGGTTGGGTGACGTGGTGTGTTGAATCCTTGATGATATTTCTTGAACTGTGGCCTTCATGCGAGGGTGTGGGTACCAAATACCCAAAATTCGACAGGCTCACAATTATATTATATGCCATGAGTTATATGGCAATATGAGAGACCTACAATGGGCTGCATATGATGAAGACAAGCAAACTCGAGCTATGAAGTTGCGCCACTTACTAATATCCAATGAGAAAGAGAGGCTCGGTTACATGATTTCTTGTGCTAGCTCAAAATAGGGGACCAGCCTACCAAACCAATCTTCAAAACCCTAGCCCCCAAGGAAATGGGGAATCTATTTCTTTTTTGAAGACAATGATGGGTGATATGACCAACCAAGAGGAAATTGAGCATTAATTAGTGGAACACCACAAGATGGTGCTCCAATCATAAGGAATATCGATGGAACAAGAAGCTACCCAAAAATGCTTGGACATTATTCCTAGTAAGTTCTTAGATGTGCAAAGGAGAGCCTACGAGGTCAGTCTATCTCTCAATTAGCTAAATGCAGCCCTTCATTAAATGGTTGATGATAAGGCCTTGTCCCAGATGGCTTTCCCTATGAATTCTACAAGGCTGCATGGGATTTTGTTGGGTCCCTTTTACAAATTTACAATGAAGCTCCGCACAATTAGTCCCTTAGGTTTAGGGATGAACCAAGGCCTAATTTGGTTCATACTTGAAGTCGGACACCTAGAAGTTATCACAAATAGGCTATCATTGTGCTCCATACTTCATATAAAATCTTGGCCAAAGCTCTGGCCCAAACAACTAAAGCATCTACTTCCCAAGATTATGCGGCCTGAGCAAACTGGCTTTATCAAAAATAAATACATTCTCGACAATGTTATTGTAGCCTGGAAACGAATGGAATGGATCTAAACTTTAAGGTTAGATACCTTGTTAATCAAGATTGACCTTGAGAAATCATATGACCAAGTTGAGTGGCCCTTCATCTTGGCTACACTTAAAACCCGAGGGTTCGGGCCATCTTTTCTCACCTGTGTTAAAACTGTCTTTGCAAATGCCTCAACCTACCTCTCTATTAATTGTTGTAAATAAGAGAAAATTGCATTGTTCAGATCCATTAGGGAAGGATGGTCATTGGATCTAGTGCTATATGTCATGGTCACTAAGATGTTGGGGCATTCATTGAATTCCAAAGTCAATATGGGTGACATTCAAGGCATTCCTTTCCTCAAAGTTGGAGTCTATCCAATTAGTTAATGCACATTTTGTCGATGACACTTTTCTAGCTATCTTTGAAGCCCAACAATCATAGACTCATACCATGGAGTGCCTAGCTATTTTTGCACTTCCTCGAGGTCAAGTATACGATGGACCAAGACTCAATGCTACAAAAGCAAAGCCAATGCCAGTGCCTAATCAGTTCATCTCAAAACCGGACTCGCATTCAACCAAGGGAAATCTTTAAGTTCTTGCATATAACCTTTGCCTTCCACAACTCTCCTAAGGAACTATAAAAAGTGGTGGGGAATCAAGTAGAGAAGAAGATAGATGAGTACATCACTAGACTCGTGGCATTGGTGGCCAAATTCCAAATATATACCAAAGAGTTGACAACTACCTAAGTTTTTTACTCTTCTTTTTGGGTCTTGTCAAAGTTAGTGTACAGATCCCTTGAAAAGGCTCTTCACAAAACTTTGTAGGCTAAACATGATCAAAGGTCAAATTTTCATTGAGCCAATTGGGAGTTGTGTGGTAACCCACAAAATTTTGAAAGGTTGAGTATAATTCGAACTAGGATGCCAAAGCATTATGTGCCAAGTGGATGATTCCAGTTGTGGAAGGCAAAGAGGCCTAGAAAGTGCTTCTCTAACACCGCATTAGGCAAGGGGTATGGTTGAGCATTAATGTATAACAAGGCATTTCTGAGTTTCTCTTCAAACTATCTTGATAAACCCCCAAGGTTAAAATTCCAGGTACTTTTATTGTACAAAGTATATGGAGGTCTGGGAATCACTCAAACCCTCACTGGCATGGAATGAACCCTCTCTTAGAGTCGACCTCTCTTTTAATGCTCACTACTTATGGTGATCGTCATGGACTCTTTTCCTAGGAAAGTTGTTCATCGAATCCTCCTAGTTCTCGGCTCTAAATATCTTTCGATAAGGCATTCACTTCGCTAATGATCTATTTCATGGCTTGCCCCAAGATTGGATCCCATGGGTCGAGCACAAAAGGAATTTTTCCCTGGACAATACTCATAAGATTATTATGGACCACATCCACAGCTCATTCACGATGCTTGGTGTTAAAACTTGGCCATCCAACACCTCATGCCTTGTGGCGAAACTTGAAACGGGGTATAGCCACCACCTTTCTCAAATACAAGTTGGCCAAGCATTACAAGTGCCTTTGCACCAAGGCTTTAGTCGAAGGCTGGTCGAACTAATTTTGGCAGTTGAAATTCAAGCAAATGACCTAGTTATTTCACTTAAACAGCATATGAAAACCTATTTTTTAACCAAAAAAGTGTTTCTTGTCTAAAGCCTGGTGGTGGGAGGCCTCCCTATGAATAAAAGGCTCACATACACGACAATAAAGGAAAAAAGAAACGGTGCTTAGGAGAACAATATTGTAAAGGGAAAGAATTAAAACTGTAAACACCAGCAATGAAAACCATGAATTAGGAAGCTATTAAAAAAACAAGTATTTAAGACATGTAATGTGCAAGGCAATAACCACTGACAAACAATACCTAAGACGTGTATGCAGTAAAAATATCTAGAAAGAAAAGGGCAAGGAAAGAGAAATGGACTACATTTTAGTGGCTCACAAAAATAGATAAACTCTTATTCCTTACAAGTAACTCAAAAAATTTATTACACTAAGACATGCAGAATAAAAAAAAATGAGAGTTTGAGGATGGAACAAGCAATATTGCAACAACTAGGGATCTGAAAATCTGAAAGTAACTATGCAAATTTACTCCAAGCACGGGTTTGAAATTCACAACTAAAGAGCATCGCCAAATGACCAATGTAGCAATGAGACTAAATCTCTTTCTGGTGGACAGTAATAATTGAGAATTATCATTTATGGATTCACTCTACACTGGGCGCAAATTGTCAAATGAGTCGGGCATCAAATATTGTTTCAGTCATCTAATGTGTTTGTGCTATGTGGTATTGACAAGTTTATATAAACCATCAGACTTACTAAACTTGATAAACTACTGTGGGTCTACTACAGACATCAACCCTAGTACAGGAGAATCTTGATCAGCACCCCTATCCATATGGCACGATAAACTGGGTACTATAATAATTTTGGTTGGCTATTTTCTCACTTAATACTCCTAACTTGCCCTAAAATTGCACCAGAAGGCACTTCTACAGCCCAGTAGAGTAGAGATGTTGTCACATGGGTAACACTGGCGGCTGACATCATCATACGTCAGCTTCAAACAAAAAAATAATACTTAGAATAGATAATAATAGCAATACCATATGTTAGCCAAATATAGATACAAAAAGGTAAAAAAATATCCATATATATATGAAAAAAGAGAGATTTAATATGTACACAATGGACATGATATAAATATTATAACTGTTATATAGAGAGATAAAAGAGAGATACCAGATTTACACATAAATAGAAATACTATAGATATGATGTTTACATAGAAATACTGCTATACTGCAAATATAAATATGTTAACAATAATCAAAATTGTGTTTTTATATATCCATGTCTCCATAAGTTGTCAGTTGTGACTAGTGAGTACTGCGGAGTTGAGTGAGACTACAACCAGCCTAGATCCATCTTAAATAATCAAAAGATTTACACCTCAAGGGATTTGATTCCTCTCAGCACTTGAAAGATCCAGAGTTAACAAGGATCTAAGCTCATGCAGGTTCAAGTACAGATGATGCGGCCTGTAACATCTAAAAATTTAATGACGGTTCTTCACATAATTAATATCTGCGCAGAGATAATTTGGGCTTTAGCAAAAGAATATAAAATTTAATGCACAGCTTTACCGGTCCATGAAGTCGGATATTCTGAAAATTCTAAAGCAGATATAATTTAGTACACTTAAAAACTAGATAGCTTCCTCCAGTAAAGATGTTTCTCATTTTTGTTTTCTATTTTTACAGCTATTCTTGGCTTAAATATCTATTAAACTAAGCTTAAATATATTTTTCGGTGGAGATGTATCAAGCAGTTCCTTTTTCCATGTACTTGACATGCTGCGTTGTATCAGTCCCATTGATTTTTTCTTGGTCGTTTGATGACATTAATAAACATTCAATGTAAGCTTTAATTTCTAAGGCCCCCATAATGCTTAAGCCTAAATTACCCAACCTACTCCCCCCCACAAAAGAACTTGTGCACCAACCCAAGCAGCTAGAAGTTTTACCGTTCGAGTAGTGTATGCCCATGAATTCTGCCAAACCATAGCCCTTTCTCCTCTCTCATTCTCAAATATTATCTCAAACATCTTTGCGAAGTTCTGTCCAAGACAATGTGATGTAGCACCCTGTATACCACGTCCTGTGTTGGGAATAAAAGCCTGACAAAGGAATGAACTTATTCCTATTAGGACTATTAGTTGAAAAAGCATTCTCATATTTAAATCTACACCAACCAATATAAAATAATGCTTATTCTCACAATACTGGACAGAATAATACCTCTACAGTAGTTGTGTAAAGACCACCAGCAAACTTTTCTACCTCACTTTTCTTCCCTTTAATAACAGGAACTGCTAGAAATTCTTCATATATTTTGCGATATAGCTCCAAAATTGCAAGAACCTACAGTTCAGTAAGAGGATACATCAATGCTAAGCAAAATCTACATACAAAACTTCAGTTAGCAAAATTTTCATTCTCTTTAACATCTAAATAGAGGAAAGGGCAAAGCAAAATCAGAAATGAAATGACAATGTAAAATAAAATCATAAACAATCCCCTACAACAAGGCAAATCTCTCTTGTAATGCCACAGCTTCTCTCAGAAAACAGTGATGAAGGGTGCCATTAATAGTCGGAACCAGATATCTGGCTTAGCACAAATCTAAATCATTTTAGCGTGTAGAGTGATCCCCACAAGCGGCAGTTTAGGGAGAACAAGAAAACAATAGTATAAAAATCTAAGTTTATCTGTCTTAAAAGGGTGCCATTACTGCCAACTTGTAACTGTTTCAGCAAGATTGTGGTTGCATTGCTATATGAAACAGAATTCCTGAGTACAGTACATTATTACATCTGAGTTATATCTATCTTTCAGTCGAGCATAGGTGCACTCTATCTCATAAGAAAAGCTCCTCTATTCTGGTTCAAACACTGACTACTATGTGAACCACCACAAATTGAATAGAATTGCCAATGCAAAAAAAATCTCATCAG
Organism: Picea engelmannii; assembly: GCA_009831015.1. Classification (NCBI taxonomy): domain Eukaryota; kingdom Viridiplantae; phylum Streptophyta; class Pinopsida; order Pinales; family Pinaceae; genus Picea; species Picea engelmannii. The sequence goes on along the minus strand of ML778323.1, from coordinate 361,248 downwards.
ATGTGGCAAGTTTGTTTAACTGTTCTCTTAAGACTTGGATATATTTGATGGTTCAACTATCAGACTTATAGAGTTTGTGACTCTAGAGTGCTACTCAACACTGGAAAAAGTATTAGTAATGCTAGGGTCATCACAAGGAGGAACTAGCACCAGCATCCTCTCATCCGCCCTTAATAAAACCTGAAGATAAATGTCAGTCCTGTGATGAATCATTCCCATTAATTCATGGTTATATAAACCCACAACAATGTGACTTAGAAGACACACAATGAACACCATACTAAATCCATCACAAAGTTAATGCAACTCGTCACGAAACTATAAGTAATATACCCTATCATAATGCACAAAAATAATAGATAGAAACGTTTCTTTCTGATCAAGTGGACAGAAACTATAAGTAACATACCCTGTATTTATTATAATTGTTGTAATTATTTAGTGGAGAGGCATGACTAATTGTCAAGTCCTTCCTTTGCATGTAATTGTATAATGAGACATCATATCACCTTATTTAATAATCAAATATCTATATTTATTCTTATTGATATGACAACCATGTTTCTTCTTACAGTTAACGCAAAGCAGAATGAAGTGTGAAGCAATGTGGGGAATAGCAATGAAGAAGTGGGAAGAAAAATAATACAGTTCAAGCTGCTGGAGAATAAACACTGCCCTAATGCTGCAAACAACTAAAAAGTTAAAAACTGGCCGCTGAGATCACAAAAGCTGCATTTCAGAGACCCTATTACCTAGACTCTGAGGAACCGAGGCGACATCAAAGCAATACAGATAAAATGTTTCCATAAACACTGGAAACAGCCAAATAAACTTCTGTAATTGTACTGGTCCACGTGGAGAACACAGCCAACACTGCCTGGAATATTCTCGCTGCATAAATCATAACCACTACCTGGAATAATATTGCTGCATAATCCTAAGAATAGCCAGCATTCAAAGAGAGTTGTCCATTAGAGAAATCCTTTAAAATTTCATTTTTATCACAAAGTTAGTCAAAGGAGAAATTAAAAGTGGAAGACATTACCCTTTTAATCAAAAGAGATCATTAAGGTTAAAGTGTACAGACCTTTTATTCAAAACAAATGCAATTAATTTAAGGCATCCAATATAAAATATAAAAAGTGGAGAATAAGGTGGAACCAAAGGAGGAGAAGACTTGGGATAGTTCTAATAAGAAGTTGCCACGAAATGATCCAATTCCCATGAACACTAATTATGACAAATTTAAGGAAACAGTGGAACAAACTTTCAACAAGATAAGTGGCAAAAGAAGAAAGCATACAAATCAGTGCCGAAATTTGACATTCACCCTTGCCCATCAAACTCAAAATTCATGATGGCCAAAAATTTTCACTGCCCTTCAATTTACGTTCATACAAACTTATAGAGTGTACTTAAAGTTGATAATATAGGTCAGAAAATGTTGAAAATATGGGAGAAATGAGTACTTACTTCAAGGCTATTGAAGGTTGAGGCTCAGAGACAGACACTGTGACCCAACAGGTTGAAAATTTTGTCTTTACTTCAAGTTCACATTTCTCTGCTCTCTAATTTTCTAATTTCTCCTTCCCGCCCACCAAGTGTTTGCAAAGGAACTAAAATTTGATGATATATATATATGAGTGAGATCTATATATAAGATATATCCATTGAATATTACATATAAGTCCGTTTAGCAGCATTTAGTGTAATTTCGGCAGCGTCACAGCAGCCCCATATTGTACAGTTGTACATACTATAGTTCAATGTCTCTAAGGTGAAACCATAAAACGTAGCAAGCCTATCAGGGGAAAATGACAGGCAGCTTGTTGGCCAACCCATAAAATCTACGATTTAGGCAATTTGCTCCATGTCAGCCTTGATGATCTTCCATCCAAAATCACATGTAAAAACTGTTCAAATTGAACATAAAATTTCAGCACGGGTACCGAAGAATGCAACCATATTGTAGAAATGCTTCAATGAGATCAACGCAGTTAAACATCATTCTAGTCTGACTCTCTAAGTGGAAATGGCTCGGCAGAAAATTAAAATAAAAAATCTCCTCCTGCTCAAAAATTAAATATTAAATTGGAACTTCCAAGTGCTACAGAGTTCACCAATCAAAAGCCCTTAATTGGGTTAACAAAATGCAGCAAACATTTCACGATAAATCCTCTGAGATTCCCAGAAAAATCATATTAACTACATCTTTACAATTGGAAGCTTGTGCTCACTTGTCGTATCTGGGGTGTAAAAAGTCAACTTGGGCATAGGTATTTTTCATAGACAGATTCTTAATGACTCCCTTCAGAGATTTGGAGAACTGCACGCTGACTATTTTAGCAACTTAACACATCATCGTCAAGGGGCGGCAGGTGCGGGGGGAATGCTTTACGACTCCGAGGGATCAGAGATGCTTTCTTTCACGTGGAGACTAGGCTATTCTTCCAATAATCTAGCCAAGGTATCGGCAGTCTATATGACACGAAAACTTATAGGGGAAGAACAGAACAAGGATCTTGTTGTAGTATGGGACTCAGAATTGGTCATTAATGGTCTCCAATTCCCGCATAAATGTAGGAATCTGAGTTTGTTGAGGAATTATCAAAGAATTACACAAGGGGAGAAATTTTAATCTATCAAATATTATCATGTCCTTCGGCACCTAAACACCAGGGCAGATTCACTTGCAAAGGAGGCCCTATCCCTAGAGCAAGGGAAAATAAAAATAAATGGTGTTCTCTCAACCCACCTTATTCCATAGTCTGATTCTTATGGTTCTTGCAAAAATTGGAACATTAGGCTCAAAGGAAAAGGCGGTGATCTGACTCCCCACGCAGCGAATAGGACACAAACGTCATTGAATGAACTATGACACCACGCAGCCATCCCATATCTAATATTCATACCGCCTAGAACATGTCCTATCTCCAATATGTGCTCACTTTAATTGTGCTCCGAGATTTAACAGCTAAGGAATGTGGGAGCTACGGAATCCATCATTCATTCCAGCTCCCACGCAGTTCAACCATGTGGACACCCTGGCAAATACCACGCCACCCCGTCATTTTTATCAGCGCAGACATGGACGCCGAACCTCATTTCTCTTCCAAATCAGGCATTTCCTTCCTGTGCAGCCGGGTTCTAATTCTCAGTCATCTGTTTGAATGTTTCAGAGATTCTTTTGCACGCAGAATGTCTGGGAGCGTTGTGTGGAGACGCAGTTCAGAGCCATGCCACTGCTCAGCCTGTGAGGTCAAGGAAATTAAATCAGTTGTTGGGTCACAAAGGTGCGAATTGGACATTCAGAAATGCAAGCTTGCCCAGCTCGAAGCCAAAATGGAGGAGCAGAACCTGAAGCACGATAAGGAAACATCCATAATTCTCAGAGCAGTAAACAAACAGGCCAAGCAAATTCACTCTCTCAGGCAGGAGAATCAAGAAATTCATCAGACTTTGGTGTAGAATCAGGCAAATATTCAATGCCCCGCTTCTTCTCTAGGCTCTATGGTGCAGAAAGTAGATCAAGAAGCTCAACCCCGCAATGGGAAGCCAATGAAAATTGAACAGGCATAGATAGTGGACACAACTTTAAAACTACCTTAGTCAGGTTTTTATGCTTTGCAAAGTAACATTTCTATTGCACTCGTTTGTAAGAATCTATACATGGCATAGGGATAAACTGTTATATGCACAGGTAGCACATTTTGACTGGCCAGATCAGAAACTCCCTCTTTTTAGTCAGGTGGCCTTCCATTTTGAACTCTATGAATCCCTCAGCTGATTCAGCCTCTTATTTTAATACAAAATAACTGTTCTTGTTAAAAAAAAATCTGGACACATCATCGTCAAACCAAGTCAGTAGATGTGTATCAAGAGAATGTATGAGATTGGCAACCTATGTACCTGGAGTTTGAGGAGATCATGCAGTTCAATCTTATATTGGTCAACAAAAACTAATATGGCATTTGGTAGTCGAAGGAAGGATCAAATCTCAGAAATGTTAACCCCTCAAATGTGATATCCAAACCTGTTGGTTGAGAATAGAACAAAAGAACACTGATTTGGGTAGAATAATATTAGAAGTGAAAAAATCAGACACGATAAATCATAAGACCATGGAAAAGAAAGGGAATTGGGATAAAATCTTCAACAAAAGCAATGAGGATAGTACAAAAGAACATTGATTGAGGCAAAATAAGATTAGAATTGACAAAGATCAAATAAGATAAGAACATGGGAAATAAAGGGAATCAGGATAAAATTAACTTCAACAAAAGCAATAACCCAAAGAAATTATATATGTGTGAAGCTAGAATTGAAGAAGACAGAGTCAAAAAGTCTACCCAAAGTGTAAAGATGAAGTCAAGGATACTTGTGACTCGTGAGGATGAAGTTGAGGATGCTTGTGAGGATGAAGTTGATGATGCTTGTGAAACCACATTGGAATTAGAAAAAGAAGAGTCTATGATGAAAGTTCCCTTGGTCATAGCTACAGGTACTACCCAAACCAAAACCCTCAAGGTGGTAAGGCATATCAAGAAAGGTAATGTCACAATATTTATAGATTCTGGAAGTACGCACAATTTCATTAACATTAACCTTGCCAGGACATTAAACTTGTTTGTCTATCCAAATAAAGATTTTTAAGTTAAAGTTGCCTAAGGAAATACAAGTCTTGTATGGGAAAATGAAACAAGGTAACATTATCTATACATGATTTCACCATTAAATCAAAATTATTATGCCTAATGTTTCAAAGCAATTGATGTTGTTCTCGAAGCAGAATCAATAGAGAAGTTTGTTGTCTTCACGAGCTTAGGATACCAATTTTCCAAGTTCAACTGTGACGGTCTTGCCCCTCCACACCCACTAAGTTGGTATCTTTCGGAAGGGAACCCCAGTGTGCACTATCAAATGCTATCGTGTGGAAATATTAACTGCATAAGAAATAGCCCCTAAAAATCAAGAAATTAATCAAATAATCAGGAATCAAATTCCCAAAAATTGCCATAAGGATTACCCCCCCTGGTTGTTTGCATGAGCATATAATTGAGGTAGAAGTTAGAACCTTGTTTGGCCCTTGAGAACATTAAATTGTATCATTATACACACCATTATACAATGTAAATAGAACGACTGGTTCCAGAGTTATAACTCATAGTAAAAGTTCGTACTCAAAATTATAATCCTCATCAAGAAAAAGTATGGTTCACCTCGATTGTAAATCAAAATTATAATCCTCATCAAGAAAGAGGATGGTTCACCTCGATTGTGTATTGATTGTAAAGGATTAATTAAGATTAATACAAATGAATAGATTCCCAATTCCCTTTATAGATGAGGTGCTTGATGAACTACATGGATTAGTGCGTTTCACTAAAGTGGACATGTGCTCGAGGTATTCTTGAATTCGGATTTGTTCAAAAGACATTCCAAAGACAGCTTTTAGAACACATTAAGGACATTGTGAGTTCAAACTTTAAAGTAATGGCCTCCAGATTGATGAATGCCCCTACAACATTCCAGGTCACAATGAACCAGATTTTTTGCCCTTATTTAAGATAGTTTCTGTTTGTTTTCTTTGATGATATACTCATCTACAGTAAGACATGGAGGGGCCACTTTAAACATGTGGATCTGGTGTTAACCAGCTTAGAAGACATAAGTTATGCAGAGTAGTCAAAATGAACCTTTGGCGAGAAGGAAATTCAGTACATTGGCCATAAAATATTTAAAATGTAAAACTAGATTTGAATAAGATTAGAGAAATCCAAGAATAGCCGACCTAAGAATCTCTCTAGATTTAGTGGATTCCTAGGCCTAACAGAATACCACCTAAGATTATTAAACATTATGCTCATACTGCATCACCATTGTCAAATTTACTCAAGGAAGACTCCCTCCAATGGAATGATGAAGCAAAACATTGTTTTCAAAGAATGAAGCAAGTAATGGCTTCAACCCCAGTGTTGGCCACTCCATATTTCTTCAAACATTTCATCATCAAATGTGATGTGTCTAGATTTGGAACTGGTGCAATAGTAATACAAGATAGTTGTCCGATCAGCTCTTACAGAGGGAAACTTAAATCTAACGAGCACTTGAGGTTTATGTATGACAAAGAAATGCTTGTCATTATGCACACCTTCACCAAGTGCCATAGATATCTATGCAGATGCAAATTCGTAGTTACCGACCAAAACAGTCTCCAGTACCTTTTGCAACAAAAGACTTTACCAATAAAAATGTACAGAAAAGATACTGCACAAGAAACCTAAAAGATAACATTGTGATTTATGCCTTATCTCAATGTGATGGCGAAGTTACTACATGTTTTGTTTTTGTAATTATATTTGATTAGATTGAAGTTTGTGTAGAGTATCTTGAGGATCCTAAAACACATACAATTATTAAAAATATTGATTTATAACCAAAGTTTGCATTGAAGAATTATATTATACAATAAAAAGATTGTATTTATCAATAACCACCACCATCCAAGTTTAAATGGCCAAGTCTTGAAAGAGTCACACTACTCCTCATTTGTAGGACATGTGACATTTCTCAAGATTACAGTAATGTTCATCAATCATTCTTTCGAAAATGGATGAAGAATGAAAGACATAAGTATCTAGCAAATTGTGATTTATGTCAAAGGAGTAAGAATGAGAATCTTCCATATATCCTTTGATTCCACGAACGTCCATGGTTCTACCACCTACTTCCATAGGAATGAGGATGTCAATTTGAACCTTTTATGTCTTGCTCACAAACTTTCTTGGTAATGATGATGTTGATATGGTTCCACCTTTGTTGATTTTGCATCTCAATCCACAAACTGATCTCTTCCTTTCTAGTAAAGTAACACATTCTAGCATATGTACTTGGACTTCTATTACACTTGCTTGAGAGAATATGTCAACAAGTATTTTCTTCTGTTTTTAAAATTTAGACTTTACCTCCTCAAATTGGAGTTCAACCACATCAATTATTTTCTTATAACCTTCTTTTATCTTCTCTTCCTTCTCCCTATGGCACTGAAATGTGAGAATATCCATCAATTTCTCTAATCTTTATTAAATCCTTGTTTTGCATTTTTTATGTGACCTCGTCTCTATTTAAGGCTTGTTACCCCCCCATGCCTAGGGGTAACTAGAGGAGATCATGTCTCATGGCCCGCAATAGAGACAATGATCCCAACCATGATGATGATCAGCATGTCCAAAAATGGCAACCCAACAGCCCCCCTCATTTGCCTCTACAGCTACAAATCAGCAAAGCGTCATCACATCCAAGCAATTCAGTGTATTGGAGATGGTAAGCCAGCGTCACCATGAGGTATGTTAGTCCTCCTTTCATGCGAAGTGTTGTGCTTAATTTGCCGGGCATGTGAATGAGGATCTTTGGTTGAAGTTGCATAATGGATCACTGTCTTGGGAAATTGTGTTTTTTGTCTTGTTTCACCTCGGTGGTCAGCTTCTATGCCCTAGTCCCGTGTTGTCACCACCCACAAAAAAGGGGTACTATTGAGGGGGCCTCGCAAGGGTAACGTCTCGTTCCCCACCATACTTAATACCTTGCATCCTAGAGCCTCTCATAGTGCACTAAACTTCGGTAATGGGTCATGGTCCATCCTCTCATGAGAAGAAGGCGATGAAGGCGCAGAGGTTGATGCAGCGGCTATATATATGCTATGTAAAAAATGATAAAGGCCACCATAAAAGCCACATGCCAGCTTGAGCTCTACCCCCTCTAATGGTAATTGCCCCTTTTCCTTATGCAAATGAATGCACAATCATAAAGGACCATAGCCTAGTAAGAAAATGAAAGAATAAAAGCTTGAAACCTATAAAGGGGACTTGAAAAATAAAGAATGGGTATTAAAAAGGCAATTCAGGGGTTCGGAATGCAAAAAGTACCAAGGAAAGGGTATCTCAAGTAGCAAGCACTCCCTCCCAAAGGCGGTCATAGAAATGGATTTAATGACACCATAAGCCATGAAGTAAGCCCAAACTTCATATCATTATCACACTTACTCTTGAAGGGTTTTTTTCTTTCACTGCTTCCCTCAGGACCTATCCCTCTACCTGAGCCTTTTATTTCCTGTCTAGGTTGGCACACCTAATAGGGTTGGATGAAGGCCCTCCCATATTCAAACTTGCCAACTCACATAAGGTCTAGGGCTGGTGTGATTCTTGTGAAGGGGATACCGAGGTGAATTGTTTACATGGCTTTTATCTTAAGTAATAGCTTACTTTGCATGACTTAAGGACAAATATCTCTTATGAACATTGGTTTACCTTGTTTTATATTCTACTTTGTTTTGGATGGCCCTGACATGGTTCTTTGAGGGACGTCCTGAGCTTTCACCCAGGATGTTGTGCCCTTATTGCAGGACTTTGGCACGTGTGATGCAGAGCAGTGAGTCGTCCAATGACTCGCCACCTTCTGACATGAGCTCTCACATCCTCAAGACCTTGGACGATGGATAGATGGGGTTGGTTTGAGCAGATTTGGTCAAAATGGCACACAGATGTGCTGAAAGCCCACATGCAGGGCAGTGTACCCCCAAGACTTATTACTCACGGGATGGAGGGCGTTGCAGTAGCAAACAGCCAAACACCATGCAGAGACAAGATGCAATTCCTTCCACCTTAGAAGTAGTACCCTAAGCCCTTGACATCATCCTCCTCTCGATGATGACATCACATTCTAGGGTTTGATGGACACTTGGTGTACCAGTGATGATTTGGCATGACCATGGGTGAGAAGACACACCATTTCCATTACACCACCTTGGATGATGCCACGTGGCCTTGGGAGGCCTTCTCTTAGCCTTGGAAGGCTTGACGTCACCACATGTGTGGCACTAGTGATGTGTTATTTGCATTTTAGCATTCTATAAAAGTTACTTGAGAGGTTGGCCCTACTTCCTTTTGTAATTTGACTTGTTATGTGGACAAAGCTTTGTGTTTAGCCTCATATATAAAGGCCAACGCTAACATTCATTTGGATCATCACTTTTCACCTAACACTTGTCAGGAACACTTCTAAAATTTTTGCTATTTTAGCCCTCTTGGGCTCTTTTCTCTCATGCGCTAGTCTTGGAGGAGTTTCTTAGTGGATGTCTTGCTATTTTTGGATGGATAATTTCTACAATTAGGGTTTGAATTATCTTGGTACTTGGATGAAGTAAGTAATTTTATGAAATTTTTCTTGTCTTGCTAATGTTAATGGTTAAATTGCTATCTTGTTGCAAGTATTCTTGTTTTATTGAAACCCTAAGAGGAAGACATAAGTGCTTCTCTTCCTCGCAAAGTTTTATTTGTCCAAGTTTGTGAAGCATCCTTGCTAGGGTTAAAATCCTAAGGCCCAAAAGTGCTTGCACTTTAGGGTTTTAACCCTAGACTTTGATCTTTGACCTAAGTGAAGCTAGAGGAAGGGGAAAACAGCACCTAAGGAAGGGGAAAACAGCACCTAAGGCCCAAACATGCTTGCACCCTAGGTACCTTCTTCCTCAAAGTCTAAAGCCTAAGGCCCAAACGTACTTGCACCTTAGGGTTTAAACTCTACCTCTTTTGTTTCACCTAGATCAATCTTCAAGCTAATGCATTTGAGACTTCATAAGCCCTAGAGGACAACGGCACTGATCTAAGAGTGTTCTTGTGGTGAAAGTAGTTGTTAAAATCAATTTTCTCACTCTCTCAAACATCCTACTAACATTACTAAACCTAGCCCTAGCAAACTTCCATTATTTCTTGCTGCTGTTATAAAAGTTTGCTACAGCCACTGAAAACTACATTAAATTGCTACATACACCTATTTATAACTGGCTTTACTTGTTCAGAAATCATTTCTAGCAATCAGATAACTTTATGCTTGACGAATGCTTACTTTTCATGATAAACTGCTATATTTCAAAACACTTTTTCTTGCTGCTGTTACAATCTATTTATTGCTGTTATATAATTGTCTTACTGCTGTAATTTGCAACAGCCACAGCAATTTTCACTTGTCTAGTGTCTAAAGGGTTGTTTTTGCACTCTATATGCTGCAAGTTGTTTATTGTCTCGTACAGGTACAACAATTATCGTCTTATCCTTCATCCCTCTCCTAGATCTACAGACTAGACCTAACTGACAGGTGATCAAGATAGGGGGCGCTAGGCTTGGCTATATCTTGCTATTCGACCCCATGAGGTCACCAGGGAAGCCTCCCTTGTGGTGGACCTTTTCCATCACTAAAGCGAGGGAAGTCCCTACTTAGGTGACAGTGGTAGGTTCTGCCACAGTTACACAAGATTTGGGGATCTTGTGGAGGGCTTTGCTCAAGTACAAATCCTGTGATAACAAGGCTTATTCTAACTTCTTACATATCTCCTCCTCAACTCTCCAAGTCATCTATTCATCTATCATCATTGCTGCTGTGTATTTCAAATGCATCCTTATAGACCTAACATTGCTCAAAAGGATTTCATTAACATTACACAGCTTGTTTATTTCAGCTATCCTTATTGATCCTAATCCTTCTTTAAGTTGATCACCTTTTCTTCTAAACGTTTAACTTTCTTAATGAGTGCTTGATTAAGGGCAAGCAACTAGGACATCTCATCATCCATTTTTGCAAGTTCTTTAACTCATCTTTGTCCTTTTACAATTTGGATATTTCCTTCACACAACTAGAATTTGTATCTTGTTAGATTTAGGGAAAAGAACAGAAAATATACCTTTTTCAAAAATTTATGTTAGCTAGATCAAAAAGAACACATTAAATCTAAACAGATCTGAACTTATGAAATATTCCGAGTATGCAAGGCAATTAGATCTGAACTATGAAAACATTTCTGAGTATGCAGAACAATTAGATCTGAACTATAAAGACATTTCTGAGTATGCACAACAGTTAGATCTGAATTAAACAATAATTCTGAGTATGCAAATCAAAAGATCTGAACCTATAGATCTAGGAACAGTAGATCTGAATATAATAGTTCTTAACCTAAAAAATCAATAGATCTGAACCATATGGATCTAGGAACAGTAGATCTGAACCTAAACAATATTTCTAAGTATTGCAAATCAATAGATCTGAACCATATGCAAGATTTCTGAGTATGTAGAACAATAGATCTGAACCTACACAATATTAAATAATAGCTCTGAGCATAAATAAATCAATCTGAAGTGAACTGCATAATCTGTAATGAAGAGAAGCTTGACACACTTGAGAGGAATGTTAAACCACTGATGTTATGCCCAGATAAGTATAGGACTCATGGAAAAACCTCAATGGGTTAGATCTCTATCAATGAGAATGTAGGACAGTTATGCCATCATAAGAAATCCCACAGAAAAGACAACAAACCCCAATCTGAAAATTCTGGAAGCAAACCCTTATCCCAGACACACAGTGAGCAATCCGCAAGAAGAAAAGGTGTGACAGCAAAGGAAGGAGAGGCTGGAAGTTTCAGATCATAAAAAAATGTGGACGGCTGCCTAAGGTAATGATCCAGCAACCCAGCAAGGAGGCTGCGGCCCTAAAGGGTTCTAGTTATGTGCAAAGAAAAGGGACGGCAGCCTCAAGAGGGGGTTTCACCACTTAGGAAAGGGTCGTTGCAGTAAATAGGCAGAGAGAGGAGAGGGCGGCAGCATAGACACTTGGCAGCAGTGATTAGATCAACCCTCAAAACACAGCAACCTTAACTCGGCTTGTACCTGGCAGCAGCAAAGATTAACCCACAACTCATCAACACAAAAGGGACCTGGCAGCAGCAATAAAAGGAGGCCGAATCTAAACTGTCAAAGGGAGGCCGCAGCACATAGAAGAACCTCAGAACAATCCGTCACACTAGAAGAGAAGAGAGTGAGTGAGTGAGTGTAGAATAGTGAGGGAGGGGTTCTATTTATAGTTTAAGGCTAGGGCTTAGGGTAATAAAAATATAATTAATATAATGACATATTAATTAATATAAATATTAATTCAATATGTCACATTTAAATATTAATTAATATTTCTATTTTAATCTTATTAAGCCCTAAAAACAAAAATACAAACCCCACTCAAACTCAAACTCAAAAACCAAAAGGTGAAGAACAAACAAGGGTTTAGGAGAGAGCAAAGGGGTTTTCTTAGTGGCAACACATATCCATATGATTCTCAAAGTGACCAATTAATTTTGTCATCACTGCATAAGGGTTACATCACACAATGTAGTCATGCCCATCTTCGTAGTCTCTCCTAGGTCCTATAGACCATCCTGGGAGAGAGGAAGAGGATCATACACCAACACATCTTGGTATTACACCAAGATCTACTTAGTCAAAGACCAAGTTGCCCCAAAACACATCTGGGGTCTTACCCACCAAGGTATAAGACCAAGGATCAACCCATGCTTTAGGCATGGGTAACCTAGAACACATCTAGGGGCCCTAGACATATCTAGGGACTTATATCAACCACCAAGGAGCACATCCAAGGATCAATCCAAGCTCAGGGCAAGGATTCCCTGGAACACATCCAGGGGCCCTAGAATACATCTAGGGTCTTTACTGCTTGGTCCCAAACCAAGAACCCCAACCATCTACTGGGGGCCCTCACAAGGGTCTTTCTGCTTGGTCCCAGACCAAGAACCCTAGTCATCTACTAGGGGCCCTTACAAGGGTTTTCTGCCATGGCTCTAGCTGCTTGGTCCCAGACCAAGAACCCCAGGAGTGTACTGGGGGCCCTAGTTTACAACTAGGGTCTTCTGCCATCCTCAAAGAGAATGGCTCTTACAGCTGCATTAAATTCAACATATCTTCCAATTCTTTCCAAAGATCTTTTAGGGCTTCATTATCTTGATTTCAATCTTTTGACTATCTATCAATGAACACTTTCAAATATTTTATCTAGAAGATCTAATGTCTTTTGATTGTCAAAAGATCTCCACCATATCACAGCTTCCCTTTTCAGATTGATGGATTGTCAACTGAAGTATAACAAGATTTCAAATACAATATGAATTAATCAACACTAGGTCCATTTGATTCTCATGTGAAGATGAGGTCACCCATTTTGTTATTTTCAAGGACCGTTAATCAAAACATAACACTAACTTGCAATCAATGCAAGTCAATGTAGGCCTTAGGAATTACGGTGAGGTGGAGTCAAATCCACTGCGGCTAGGGTTTTCCCTAGCCACTGCCCTCTGTTGTTGGTGTGTCACTTGAATGTTGAGGTGAGCCGACAATGGCTCTCTGATGGTCATGGTCAGTCTCTCACCGTTCCTACTTCTTGTGAATTGATTGAGGTTGTTGGTGCGTTGCAAGGGTTGGTTGCGGTCAGTTTATTGTCGTTATTGTGTTCTGAAGCATCATGGACGGGCCTTCCCCTTCCGCTGGCGAGGGCAGATTTGCCAAAAGGGTTGATTTCATCCCCAATCTGGACTTGGGGCACTCTATGGCAAATCAAAACTCTATCATTCTATTGGAACGTGGTCTAGTCGGTAAGTTTTTAGTCCTTTGGCCCAGTCCTCGTACTGTTGTGGAATGGATCTCCAAGAATTGGCCTGAGCAAGATCCCTCTACTTTCTACTGTGGGAAAGGCTTTTTTGTATTCATTTTTAAAACCATTGAAGATCGGGACCATATCTTTAGATCTGGCCCTTACTTCAATGGGTTCCAGGGGGTTGTTTCTTCCCCCCTAGACCCTCGACTTCAACCCAAACATGGAGATATCTTATGCCCCTGTTTGGATTGGACTTTCGTGCCTCCCATTTATTTGTTGGGGTGAAGGCAACTTCATAGCCATTGGAAATAAACTGGGTTGTTTTATAACCCATTATGAGCCTATGGGCAATCTTTACACATGTACCAGAATATGTGTATATGGATTTTTCTAAGGGACTGCCAGAGGCAATTCAACTCAACCTGGACGGTTGGAGTCATCTTCAAGCCCTTGACTATGAGCAGGTTCCTTTCAAATGTAATTTTTGTCATGGATATGGACACTTTGCCAAAAGTTGCCCCAAAGCTCAAGAAACTCAACCATTACAGAATAATGCAGACCAGGGATTCAAACATGTTTCAAGAAAGCATAAGAAGCAGCGACCCAGAGGGGCTCAACCTGATCATAGCTCTCAAGCTCGCCCATGTATTCCCTCTAATAATAGATTTGAAGCATTGGAATCTCATGATGTAGAAACTAAGGGCTCTATGGAGGTAGATCCTCAGTAGAACATCCCATAGATCAATTCTGAGCAACCAATAAAAGATCGAAAGAAATCAGAAATCTCAGTCAGAGGGAATGAGGCCTCGCTCGGGTGTAGTGATTCGCATGGGGAGGATCCAATTCCAGATCCTGTGGATAGGTCTCCAATTGGGGTTTCGGCTACTTCCAATGAAATTTCGTCAATGAGCAAGGAGAATGGTGATTCTCGGGAGGGAGAAGATCATAAATCTCCCTCCGCAAAAATTTTAAAGAAGAATCGACGTCCTTCTCCCCTTTTAACAAGAGGAAGGAAATCGAACAGAAATTGTAGAGAGAAACAAGTTGAATTAGGAATCTCAAGGGGCTCCCAGTGAACATTGGATAACATCATTTAGAGCGATGGGATAGCTTGGCGCGTCTGTTATTTATGTTTTGCTTCTGCATTTTCTTATGTAATCAATTTGTAAGGATATATTCTTGCCATCGGGAAGTAGTAAGCTTGAATCCAGGGAAGTCTTGAGCTTAGTTTAAAAAAGCCAACCTGGAAATTGTGTTTCTCTTTTATCTTAGCATAGCCAGCAAACTATTGTTTCCAAAGATTCTAACTCTGTCGTTAGCTTTAGCGCCGCCTTTTTTAGTATATAATTTTCCCCCTTTTTTTGTTAAAAAAAATGTAAGTCAATGTAAGTTACTTTTTCATGAAGACCTAAAGGTCAAATTTTGAAAGAATAAGGATCATAGTGTCTCCTTTGAAATTCTTCAAATTCCAACTCATTCAAAGTTTTGCGCTTAATGTTTCAAAGATTCTATGACGATTATTCAAATAATCAATGAGGGGTTTTTCCAGTAACCCTAATTTCAACCAAAAACCAAATCGATACCAAACTTTCTCCAAGTATTCAATTCACTTTTTAGTAGTTGCACTTACACTCCCACTATGTATTGTTTCTGATGTACCTACTAGTCACTTTGACCTATTTATAGTCACTAGTTGGACATTAATAAAATTAATGTATCTTATTATCTTCCAAACGAATTTTGAATCACATGATTTGGTTATACCATGCATAACTTTACCATGTAAAAGTTAAGCCTAATTTAAGTTAACATGTTTTTTACCCTTCTATGCAAATTAATGTACAACCCGACCTTGCACTTGTTGAGAAATATAGCTACGACAAGAACTTCCACACAGGTTTAGTGTGAACGTGCGAGTAGTTTGAGATATTTTCTATTTTAAAAAAGTAACTCAATTTTCAAAAAGTAATTCTATTTTGTAATTCACTTTAGTAAAAAGTGAAAAGCCTTATATTTAGTTGTTGAGTCTAAAAAAGTGCAATTCATGCATGCATGACTTAGACTAGGAGTAATCTGAAAAAATGTATTCGAGTTTTGGTCTTGTTATCCCATATCCTAAGGATAACTAAGGAGATCATGTCTCAAGTGCCACAGGTCCTAGACATGGAGTGTCGAGAGTCGGATGACTTGAGCATGGTCCCAGAGGGCCCATCTTTTTTTCAGTGCATCCCATCTATCAACAGCAGCAGTATCCATCCCACCAGCTTGGTCCTGAAGTAGCAGTAAGTCTTGCTCCATGAGGTAATGAGTCCATGTATCATGGTATGTGTCACTCTGATTATTGAAGCACTTGAATATGTTGCATTGAATTCTCCTTCATTTCATAACGTTTGCTTGGAAATTATGCTCTTTGACTTGCTCATACCTAAGACGGTGACAAGATGCCCTAGTAAGTTGATCTCCCTTTAGGATGGGTTGCCACTGGGTGGGTCTATGAAAGGTCATCGTCCATTCCCTCCATACTTACCACTTTCCATCATTACTCCTCTCATTTACCCCCCTAACTTTGTTCGGGCATTCGGTTTACCACACTAGGAAGGGTTGTAACATGCCTTGTGGGGAGAAGGGGCTAAAGGCCCAGAGCGTAAAAGTAGTTGGCAAGAGTTAAAAGCCAAAATGAAACCTTTGAGATGTTTCGCCCAGGGATTCCCGAGAAAGCAATAAAAGGCTTCTCAACAAGAAAAGGGAACCCGTAAGATAAATAAACACTCAAGGTATTAGCTGGTGGATAGGAGGTCTCATCTTGAGCCGACCTATTAGGACCATGGGCATGTAGCGGTATGACACTACCATCTATCTGGTCACCAAACAGGGTAGTGGCTCTTGGTGGCATAGCCAAGAGAAAGGGGGTCTTATCACAAGCCAGCCTTCTCATCTCCGTAAAATGCTTGTGGGTAACGTCGTTGTTGGCATGTTTTTAGACAGAGGCAGAGTATGCGTGTTTGTCATTGATGGCGAAGATCAGCACGATCAGTAGCGTAGCGATAATGGCAAGATCAGCAGTGTAAGCTCAGAAGAAGGAAAACAATCAAAACACGACAAAGGTTTCGTTTCGGAGTTTCGCAGATTGGGAAATCCAAAGGAAAGAGGTTCGAACTCGCGATATGCGAAATCGCGATAACAATCCTGATCGTTGGAGTCATAGGACACGTGGCAAGCGATTGGAATTTCGCTGACTTGCACATTGGAGGATTCAACGGAGCATGGTGTGGGAACTCACGATATGCGAGATCACGAAAAGATCTGGACCGTCGAATCATCGAGATCATGGACCGTTGATCAGGCATGACGAAGGCCCGTGAAGTTGCAAAATTGCAATAAGATCTTGACCGTTGATCCAAGAGGGACATGTGGCGAGGGATTAACGTTTCGCTGATGGGAAAGTCAAAGGAGCGAAGTGCTCGTTTGATTGGCGAGTGGTCATATCTCGTGGTCACAGTGTCGAGAGCTAGAGAAGCCAAGCTCTATTTCAGAGTTCGTGACATGGAGAGTCGAGAGGACTCATCACAGAATACCAGAGACACGAAAGTGCGAAATGCGTTTTCGAATAAGGTTGTGGTCACAACCAGTGGTTACATCTGTGGAAGATGGAGGAAGAAGCTAGCGGTGTTAAGCTCCATCTCGGAGTCTCGACAATCGCGACTTGGAGTATCGAGATCCTTCATCACAGGAATCGCGATATGCGAGATCGCGATGAGATCTGGACCGTCGGATCATTGGAAATCTCAACCGTTGATTAGGCTCGATGAAGTTCATAAGTTCACGAAATACGAAGCGCCTTTTGGCGCAGCCTGTGATCACCGTCAATGGTCACGTGAGGGGAAGAAACTAGCGATGCTAAGCTCCATCTCGGAGTCTCGGCGATCGCGACTTGGAGTGTCGAGACCCT
This sequence comes from Picea engelmannii, assembly GCA_009831015.1. Taxonomy (NCBI): domain Eukaryota; kingdom Viridiplantae; phylum Streptophyta; class Pinopsida; order Pinales; family Pinaceae; genus Picea; species Picea engelmannii. The sequence goes on along the minus strand of ML778323.1, from coordinate 343,808 downwards.
TCATCACAGGAATGTCGAGATGTGAAATCACGAAATTCAAATTTTGTTTAGCGCTCAGTCACAACTAGTGAGCATATGAGATAAACGCGAAATCCTGCGGATTTAATCCAACGGTGTTGGTTAATTGGAAACTTGATCGAAGGGTTATTGTTTCACCTCACAGGTAATCGATCAGTTACGATTCAGTTAGCAGAACCGAATCATAGTTCTTGGACGGTTGGCGTTTTAGTTGTCGATGCGTTGTTCTAGGGTTTGAGGGGTAACTGAAGGGGTTGTAGTGTATAAAAGAAACACGCAGTGACTGTGCGTGGTTGGTCGTTTTGAATGAAAAATGAGTTGAACTGTAAGAAAGGGAAAATTACAGTATGCGCAGTGTGAGACCGACAGTATGCGCAGTGTGAGATAAAACTCAGAGATGAGTAACAAATGAAGAACAGACAGAAGCAAGAGCAAAATTGCAGAACAGATTGAAGCAGAGCAAAATTGCAGAACAGACAAAGGAAGAGAAGAATTGCAGAACAGTTAGAAGCAGACCAGATTTACAGAACAGAGAAGAAGTGGTAAGAATCGATTTATCTGTGTTGTTGGTTATTCAATCATTTATTTATAATCAGGGAGGTAGGGTGGTGCTAGGGAGGACTATGGTCCTCTGATATTCGAGTTGGTGCTTGAATATTGGGAGTTGTAACTTCCATCTAGTTGTGGCAAGAAAACAGGGTGGCAGGATGGTGCTCGGAAAAACACAGAGTTTTTTGTATACAAGTTGGTGCTTGTATAAATCCAGTTGGTGCTGGAATATTTAGGGAGTTGGTGCCTCCTTCTAATCGGTGCTAGAGAAACCAGAGAGTTGGTGCTCTCAAACAAGTTCGTGCTTGTATAAGTGGAAGTAGGTGCTTCCATCCAGTCGGTGTTGGAACAATCAGGGAGTTGGTGCTTCCTTCTAGTGGGTGCTAGAGAAACCAGAGCGTTGGTGCTCTCAACAAGTTGGAGCTTGTAAAACAGAGGTAGTAGCCTCACTTTGAGTTGGTGCTCAAACATAGATGATGTACAAAACTTAAAAGGCTACCTATCATTTTGAAGAAGAGGTTTTCTCCCTTTATGGGTTTCCTCGTGAAAATCTGTCTCTGTGTATATCTTATGTGTGACTGATGCTCGTTATTTATGTTGTCCATATGTTGTATAATATTGATGATCACTTGAAGAAAGATTAAGAATGGTTTAATAGACTTAAAATTGTTTAAGCACAAAGACAACTGATTCACCCCCCCTCTCAGTTGTCTTAGTAATTTCAACAATTGGTATCAGAGCTGGTTCCTTTTATTTAAAGGTAGATCTGTAAGCTTAAACATGACAAGTCATGAAGGGACTTCAGCCAGTAAGCCTCCTCTGTTTGATGGAACAAATTTTGTCTTTTGGAAGGTTAGAATGAGAACATACCTAATGGCCTTAGGTGTTGATGTTTGGGATGTAGTATAGACTGGATATACAAAGCCTGTTGCGTTGGCTTCCAAGGATGATAAGTTAGAATTTAGCTTTAATGCTAAGGGAATGAATGCTATCTTGAATGGACTTGCAGAAGTCGAGTTTGTAAAGGTGAAGCATCTTCAAACTGCCAAAGAAATGTGGGATAAACTTATTAGCAGCTATGAAGGAAATGAGAAAGTAAAAGATGCCAAACTTCAAACATTTAGGTTGAAGTTTGAACAACTAAAGATGAATGAAGATGAAACAGTTAGCAAGTATTTTTTAAGAATTGAAGAACTTGTGAATGCCATGAAGGGTCTTGGTGAGAAGATTGAAGAATCAATTTTAGTTCTGAAGATTTTAAGATCTTTGCTTGATAAATTTAATCCAAAAGTCTCTGCAATAGAAGAACTAAATGATCTTAAAACTCTGTCCATTGATCAACTCCTAAGAACTTTAACTGCATATGAAATGAGAATCAACAAAGATAAATCCATTACTAGAGAAGCATCTTTTAAAGCAGAAAAGAATACTGATTCAGATTTAGATGATATTGAGGCAAAATTTGTGAGTAGGTTAAAGAAAGGATCAGGAAAATATCAAGGCAAGCTTCCCTTCAAATGTTTTAACTGTGGTAAGATAGGTCATTTTGCATCTAAGTGTCCCCATCAGAAAAAGGACCAGAACTCTGATGATGAAAAGAAGTACAAATTCAAGAAATACAGTAAAAAGAAAAGTTTGTGTGCAAATAATGACAATTCCTCAGAAGACATAGATAGTGATTCATCATGTGAAAACAAAGTGAATGATTTTATGCTTATGGCTATGGGAGATTTTGATGATGAACACACAGGAGGTGAAATGGA